>OX377204.1:18310790-18877327 GCA_947396885.1 Heligmosomoides polygyrus polygyrus | reverse complement strand
CTACTCCGTGTTGGCTGTCGTCGAGGTCAAGGTAGCCGTTTTTGAACTTTGCAAACCATTTCCGTGCTGCAGACTCGCCTATGACATCTTCTCTGTACACCTCGCAAATATCCGGGCTGTTAAGGCTGCTTTTTGATCACGGCGAAGTGCGAAGAAGGTGTCGAAAATACTGATTTATCTCTTAGGTGTTTCACTTCTAAGGCTAAAAAACAACGAAAAATACTCAATTGCTTTGAAAAACTGACAATGTAGCTCTGTGGAGCAAAAAAGTACTTTCCAATAAATACGAAATTTCTTATAAATAGTGTCAAACAAAAAGCAAATCGTTTAAATAAAACTCTTCGAAGATAACGTTACGAACTTATTCCTCAACCTCATAAACCTATTTGTAGGTTTCATCTGCAAAACCATGTTAAGAGGTTGAAAAAAAACAAAAGTGTTCATGACTCAGTTCCTTTGTTGCATGCGCCACGCATTCTACTTCTACGGGATATCGCGGAAGTGAATTTGAATGCGTTTTCACATATTCAGCAGCTATTCGGTGGCCAACCGATTTTCCTTCCTCGACAAGCCTGGCACCAGCTTACGGCTCGGAGGTTTTGGCGAGATCCGTACCAAGAACTTTGACTCAGGATGAAAGGGACAGCTGGGACTTTCACCGGCTTGTACACTGAAGAACTTAAATGAGCTGAGAAAGAAAGGGGCTTGAGAGGACAGAATGGGTCACAAAGGCGTGAAGAAGTCAAACCCAGCACGGAGCGACAGCCGGAAAGTATCAGATGAGGTGTAATCTATTCAAAGCCCTATGAAGACTGCTATACTCAAGTCAATATGCTATGCGGATGTCGCAGTGCCCCACTGAGACGTGTCAAGCTTGTTACGCAAATTCCCAGACAAGCCCTTATCTTCAGCTCGTCGTCTCGCTTATTTCAGCCACTGCCACTATGAACTTTTTCAAGTGCAAATTTCCTGCCGCTTTGTCTCCCGCACACACATTGATGACAACGTGAACAACGTGCAATGGATGGGCAGCTTCAGAAGGCCGCATTACGATGGAAGATGATGGATGTTGCTTGGAAAAAACTCAGATAAAGAGACCAAAACAACAAAAACGAAAGGTAGAAGTACATACTTCTAGAACGAACAGCAAGCCATCATTGAGACGGAAAACCTAATTCTTGTAGCACAACTGGGATTGTTATAGTGTTTCATTAAAGTCTTCAGCATGCAGAAGTAATGCTGCCAGCCATAAAAAGTTGTACAAAACTCATGGGTAAGATTCAATTACCTTTTCCGCGATCAATCACTACAGTGTGGCCCATAAGTTCTGCAATGAAATTAGGCGACCTTATTGGTTGTCTTTTTCCAATTGCAAAGAACCGCATACCAACTGTTACGCATAGCATATACCTAGTGCTATGCTTCTGGAAAGGATCATGGTTGTAGCTGCTCTTATTACAAAGTAATGCGCTCTCACGTAAACTACTGAAAACTCTTCTCTGGCCCGTGGTGGAGCGCTCCCATTCCGATGTGATTAAACTTGGGAAGACTGGTTGTTGAACATACGGTACGATGGTATTGTGTAGGGGCGATTCAGAGGCTTCTCGTGTGTGAACATTAGATGAACGGATCTGAACTGCAATAGAATAACGCTATTAATTTTCTAGTCATACACGATGCAGCAACCAGCTGGAACAAATGCAATATTCAGCCGTGTGCTTATTCTATTACTAAGCAATATGTAGTTTCTAGAAAACTACAAGGAAAGCTTTACATGCCCACAAGTGAGGCGAAGATTCAGCTATGAGGAGAAGAAAGTAGAGAGAAGAATTTTTAAGCGCAGTTGGAGCGCGTCGTTCGAAGTGGGCATTCAACCTCTGCCTCATTTGATGAAAAATTTCTCAAAGTTGAGCGATCCCAGAAAGCTCAAAATAATAGTGCGTTTAATACTAGCTATGGCAGGTTTTTGTCATACACGATTTTCCAAAATATCTCCCCTCACAGCTTAGGTTTTTGGTAAAAAGAGTGAAAATCAATAAAAATGTTCGTTTGATGGGAACAAAAACCATAACAGCATATATTGGAGACTTAATCGCGATGTTTAAAGGCAAAATGCACATTCTGGTAAAGCGATTCCTGTAACAGCAAAAGAAAAGGACGTGGTAGCGGTTCTCAGTCCATCTGCAAAATATTGCACCTGCGAAAGACTAGCAGTGAAATTCCTGAATCTTTAGATTTTCAACCCTTGTTTATTGATCATCTTAAAGAAAATGTTCTGCTCTATAAAGCTTAAAAACTATTCTTCAATATCTTCTTTGGAACGAACAAGAAATAAAACTCCGTACGAGATGCTGCGACGCGAGCTGCAAAGCAACCCACACGATCTAAAGGCTCTTTTCAATACAGGAGTGGTCCCTTATAAATACTACCTCTCCACTATAATCTAAAAATCATGGGCAAACACTGTCTAAAAGTGTACCAAATTTGGTGCACTCTTAGCCTTTTTATACGCCTATATTTTTGTTGCAGGACTTATGGGCCACCCTGTACTCTTACTGTATCTCTAGCAAGGCAGCTCTAGGTATTCTAGGTTATCTACCTCGACTGCAGGTTTGAAGAGTTCTGATAACATGCCTTAGCTTTCCGATGATTCGGTGCTTTACCCATTTTAGACAATTCTGATACCAATTCGTCGACCAAGGAGGAATGGACGAATGGTTGGTCTAGGCTTGACACCCGAATCAAGTATTTCGATTCGATGTGCACTAAATAGCCGGCGCCTCTTCCTACTGCGCCATTGGTACGAGATATGATGTGCAGTGGGCACGGTAGTGGTGTACTCTAGCGAGAAATGGTGTCCTACTGGAAGACGTAGCCGAGCGAGAAGCTACAACTATTAATGGGTAATATCTCTTTCTAGAAGCTGATGCAGTTCAATACATAATTTCCAACTTATTAGTAATTTATGGCTTTGTGGCGGTATGGCTTTGTATTGAATTTATCATTCTTATTATACTCATTTTTATAATTTCTGCGAAGTATTCAACCCATTCTACACAATATCGATTGCTTGTGATGTTTAGATGTGAATATTGTGCAATATTTGTTGTTTCTTGATCCCGCTACGTATTACCCATTTTTGTATTATTATTCATTTATTTTTTGTATTGTTATATTATTCCACTGCTATGAGTTCAAAATCAGTAAACGGGAATGCATGAAATCGTGCACAACCTTCTTTTATTGTCTCCTTTCATCGTTTGAATTCTCATATGCTATTACATTTCAAAGAATGCTTAAGCTAAGGAGTACAATAACCTCAGTTACAACAGCATTACAAAGGAAGGAGAAGGATATTGATTAAGGTAAATTTGTAGATCAGTAACGGTATCTAAATCGTAGACAAGTTCCCTCCATCGCCGCCATCTACATAAATATGAAACGTTTAATTATCCAAGTTTGAGGTCATATAGGGCGTCAACTGCGTAGCAGATCAAATATTGATCACTATCGTGAGCATGCGTGGTAGTTACGGTTATTCAGCTCGGTTGTTTCAGTTTTGTCCAACATTAAGGATCACAAGATTAAATGATAAGGCTCGGCGTCGATCAGTCTCCCTTGGGATGAGCCACGCATTCTACTCATACGGAATATCATGGAGGCAACTTGAATGAGTTTTCGTCATATGCAATGACTTAGGGTGGCAAGCCGATGAAAAGGTCAGCGTTTTATCCGTCTCAGACAAATATGGTAGCAATAGGTAACATGAAGGATAAAAGACGGCGTTGCTCAATACCTTTTCTCCCTTTTGAGATGCGCCATGCATTCTACTTCGACGGGATATCGTGGAGGCGATTTGGATGCGTATTTGGCCATACAATGACTTGCGGTGGTCAGCCGATGGAAAACTCAGAGTTTTAACCTTCCCAGACAAGTAGGGTACCAATACACTGACCCGAGAGAGAAAGAATGCTTGGTTAGCCTGGGCAGACAATCCAAACGAGGAACCTAGCACCGAGTGCAGGCGACAGCCGTCACCTCCTCCGACAGCGCTACACACGCTCTATAAGCATTATATTCTAACAAAAATGAATAAAAAACCAATCTTAGTCAACTTGAGCAATAGCGATCATTTTGTTGAGAGATACACCTGCAAGCACTCACCAGAACTCCATTTCACGGGAATTCTGTACCATGCCAGCAGAGGGCTCTAGGTAACTATAGTAAGGAGCAGCATGTAATGTTTGCAGAAGATTTCGGGAAGAACAGACTGTTCAAGGCGCCGCTAAGAATGAAGACCTCGATAAGTTCGAGTCAAACGTCTTCGACTGCGTGACGACACAAAAACACACACGGAGTGCCACACAACTCTGGGGTGCGTGCCGACGCTCTCAATTACATTAACGAGATAGATGTCGGCAATTACCGTATGCCGGCTGGGTGGGGGCGGCTTCTTTGTCGATGTAAACCGCTGCGGCGGCGACGGCGGCGGATGGCCGGCGCTGCTCTTTCTGACATGGTCATCTATCAACCACTATGTGACAGTTACATCGGAAAACAGGAGCGTAGTTCCAGTGAGCACTCGAAATTAGCGCACTGACACCGCAGGTGCGCCGGACGAGGAGGAGGGACGGCTGCTTGTAAGTCGGTCCGTGTGAATTTGGTGGCCAATTGCTAAGCTTTCTACACCTCCCTTCTCTGACGAATTATGAATTCGTTTAAAGCTGACAGCTTATAAAACGGAATTTCGAAAACTGGGCTAGGTCAGCTGAAGAAGCAGGTAAGGCGCTTAGTAGCACCGGCACAGGAGTCGCCGACACAGCCGTTATAAGGAAATGAATTTGCGAAACCCGTCGCAATTCTAACTATTCGCGCTAAATGAAGAATAAACGTTGGTCTATGTGAGAAGCGCCACGCATTCCACTTCTACGGGATATCGTGGAGGCGATTTGAATGGGTACTTCACCCATACAATGCTTTATTGGGACCAGCCGCTGGACCAGTCAGTGCTTTGTCCTTACCAAACATGCCTGGTACCAAGTCACTGATTTCGAATTTTTTGGTTGCCCTGTAAGGATTCCGAGCCTAAAGCCCTTCTTCGAAGTGTACACAAGAGTGCATCATACAGCTGCGCTATTTGCGTTTCTTTTTAGTAGAGCTTCTTATCTAGAGTTGAAAAATTGATTTACTATTTAACAAAACGTGTTTGTCTTTCGAGGTAGAACAAGCAACCACGCACTAATTTCTAAATTTGTTAAATGTACATCCCTTCTGCACGACATTGGCAACTATCGTCCGATCTGCCTGCTGTCCGTAGTCTACAAGCTGTTCACTCGAGTCATCATGAATAGGATCAGCAGAACGCTGGACGAAGGACAGCCATGCGAACAAGCAGGATTTCGGAGAGGATTCAGCACGATAGACCACATACACTCCACTACGAAGCTCATCGAAGTGTCGCGAGAGTACAAGCTGCCGCTGTGCCTTATGTTCACCGACCTGAAGAAGGCATTCGACTCCGTCGAGACTGAAGAGGTCATCGATGCCCTGCTCACTCAGGTGGTTCCTACTCAGTACATCAGAGTCCTTCGAGAGCTGTACAATGGATTCACGACCAAAATCTCTCCACTCTGCAACGACTTCGTCATCGACGTAAGGAGAGGGGATCAGCAAGGGGATACCATATCCCCGAAACTCTTCAGCGCCACCCTCGAAAACGTCATGCGCGAACTAGAATAAGAAGGCATAGGAGTGAAGGTCGACGGCCAGCAGCTGCACCATCTTCGTTTCGCTGACGACATCGTGCTCATAACACCGAGCATCAGCCAGGCGGAGCGAATGCTGGCCGACTTCGATCGTGTATGTGGGAATGTTGGACTGCAGCTGCACCTTACGAAGACGATGTTCATGAGGAACGGACAAGTTTCTGATGCCCCATTCTCGCTCAGCGGAACGAACATCTCAGTATCTGGGTCGCGAAGTCGACATGGCCAACGACCTAGCGCCGGAGCTGAGCAGGAGGAAACGAGCGGCTTGGGGAGCTTTCAAAAGCGTCGAAGAAGTCGCGAAGAAGACGAAGAACGTTCGACCCCATGCCCACCTATTCGACTCCTCCGTTCTTCCTGCTCTAACACACGCCTCAGAGACCTGGGCTATACGAAAGCAGGATGAACACGCGATCAGCGTCGCGCAGCCTGGAATCGAGAGCACGGTGCTCGGAGTGACACGACTCACGCAAGTGAGAGAAGGCCTCCGGAGTTCCGAGCTTCGCCGACGTTCGAAGATCAGAGACGCTGTCGCGTGGGCCAAGTTGTCGAAAATTAGGTGGGCCGGCCACGTAATGCGCTTCGCAGACACCCGCTGGACGAGAGCCGTTACCGACTGGGTTCCGCGGAATGTCAAGAGAACACCGGGACGCCCCCCAATGCATTGGTCGGACTTCTTCGTGAATGCCCTGAACGACCAATATGAAGCGCTTCGGGTCCCTCGAGCGAGGAGGATCCATTGGACCACTCTGGCACGCGACAGGGACGAATGGAGACGCTGCTGGCGCCTGCTCGAGCAAGTCGATGATCAACGGGACGACAGGTGATACAGGTGATACATCCCTTCTTGGTCGATGAGATGGTAGTAGACTATGTAGCCTTGTACGACTGGCTGCTAATTAATTCAGATGTATTAATATTCTTATTAATAGTATATTCGAAATATGATAGCATTTAGAGTGCCTTCCTAGAAGTAGTATGCGTAGTTCATTCCAAGCGAGGATTGATTAACGTCGTCCTTTCCCTCAAGAGCATACACCATTTTCACGTCCAATTGGACACTTCTCAAATCAAATTGGACACCTTTTAGATCAAACTGGAGATCAAATAAGGTTAGCCTATTCTCTTTTCTTCTAAGCTAGACTGGAATTTTTGAAATCAAAGCGACCTCCTCCAAATCGAAAGTCTTCCTCCACATTAATTTAGAGACTCTTCAAAATGGTCAGAATATTTTTTGTCCAAGATTTTTTTAGAATGGCTTCTATGAAGTTTTAATACACGTATCCAATGAGTGGACACATTGATTGATGTTTTAATTAATTCTCATTAAGGATAAGGGTAAAGGGCGGCTCACCCCCTTTTAGGATGCACAACGCATTCTACTTCTATGGGATGTTGTAAAGGATATGTGATACCAATTCACCTACCCTGAATAGATGGAAGGCTTGATGGATCTGGCGAGGAATCCGAACCATGAATCTGGTGCACGCGACAGCCGGAATCTCCTCCGACTGCGCTACACGCGCCCTAATTCTCGTTATTCGAAGAAAAATATTGGTTTAAACATTGCTTCAAAGAGCAGAAACACAGCCAGTTCTTAGTTCAAGACACAAGAATTTTATTCGATTGATAGCAACATTTTTGCTTGCATGGAGTTTCACACTTGTACGCACTACATAGATCAAAAACAATTGTAGAGAATACTCATATCCTCGCTCGCTGTTGATTTCAAAAGTTAGTCAGTCAGTTAGGTTGGCTTAGAAGAGCGCCAATTCGATATGAAAAGTGTCCAGTTCGACGTGAAAATGGCATTCATGGTAGGTAACAGCGCAAAAGACTGAGCAAAATAGACAGTAGTTGAAAGAGAACGGCAAATAGCAGCTGTTCAACAGTGGCTATTAAGCTTCTTAAAGAGCTCTAGTCACTGAACCTTGAATTGGACGATTAGAAGGCAATTCCCACATAGTAATTGAGTGCAGTAAAACCGAGGCCGCTATTTCACACGCCTTCGAACGTGTGAGATGGACGTCTTCCGCTGAAATTTCCGTTCGATAAAATTTCATCGAACGAGTTTCCTTTCCCGGTCGACTCGAGGAAAACCATTTAGCCACACGCATGTGAAAGCTGATCGTTTTCCTGCAGCGCACACTCCCTCGCTGATTCCCCTGAGCCCCAGGCTACGAGACGACGGCACATTTCAGTGATTTAGCATCCCTAGTTCAGAGCTAAGGGCTTCTACGACCGTGGTGTAATGCAGTGGGGATTAAATGGAAACTCACAGAGGTTCTAGAAACACTGAGACCCTACATGGAGGTATCGGCAATAAGCCTATGTATAGTGCCGGGCAAGTTGAGAAGCTCATCACGTCGAGGATACTGGAGTGCGGAACACATCTGGAGATATAAGGCGAATGAGATCTTCAAAATATTTGTCCCGTCCTCTCGAGACCTAGAGCCTTCTCCAACTTGCTGCTCGTTAAATCAAAATGTAGTACTTTCTGGGACACGCTCTTCAGAAAAGAAAATGAATACCACTGCTTATCCAGCTCATGATATAGAAGCAAGCGAAAGACGAAATGGAGCAGTACAAACGCCAGCTCCGTCAGAAAATAAGAGGAATGAAATCGAAGATGATAACTTGCACACTAATCTGAAGAGGAAAAGGATCAAGGATGGCGATAGCCATTCACTTTGCGAGATGCGAAATGCTTTCCACTTCTGCACGATATCGTGGACGCAATTTGAATGCTTATTTGGCCTATATGTACATGACTTGAGGTGGCCAGTCGATGAACAAGTCAGTGCTTTATGCTTCCCAGTCTGGTACCAATTCAGCTAGCCGGGAGGATGGAAAGTTTAGTTGGCGTAGGTGGGAAATCCGAAACAAGAACATGGTATTGGGTGCGCGGGACAGCCGGCACGTCCTCCGACTGTGTGTGCTACACGCGTCTGGATAGAAAAATAAAGAGGGATAAATATTACCCTAAATATAAGGTGGAGTAGGATAACATGCAAAAATTCTGTTTGAAAGGTCACCTTGGGAAGGAGTAACAAAAACATTGAAAGGAAGGTCACTGTGAGGATAATAAAGATGCATTTATACAAGCATACTGATATGAATTCTTGTATGAATGAATTTATACAAAAACCCTGACAGAAAAATCACCCAAAGAAAAATAAGATAAGAAAACGACGTTAGTCAATCCCTTTAGGGATGCGCCACGCATTCTATTTCTATGTAATATACATATGTAGTAGAGGGAGTTTGAGTACGAGGCCTATTACAAAGGCATGCATTGAATAGTCGATGAATAAGTCATCTGCAAAATACAACACAAAGAACAATTTCTCAAAGAGTAATAGCCTCGGTTTGCCTACGCTGGACCCTACCCTTTATTTTTATAAGCAGTTCGATGGATGTTTAGTTGCGATCAAAACTCTTGCGCCAGGCGAGACTCGAACCCGCACCTTCTGCGTTCCGGGCAGGATGCTAACCCATTGCCGCGTCAAGGTTGTTTGAGCCCATCCTGCCCGAAATGCAGAGGACACTTGATCGAGATCTGTCTGGAGCAAGGGTTTTGATCGCAAACAAGAATAGATTTGATAAGTCATAACCAAACCAGTAAACAACCAACGCAGTAGGAATCGGAAAAGATTTCATCTTGATTTTTCAATTTTAGTCAATTTTGAAGCTCCTTCATTGACGGAGAGTCCGCACTTCCGAAACAGATCACAAAGGATCCTAAAACCTATAGTTTAGAGACGTGCAAGCTTCTAGATCGACGTCGATGGAGCAGTAGCTGATTCTGGCTAGAAGGAGGCACAAGAACAAGAATTTTATTACAGGAGGCAGGAAAAGCCGATGCAATTCCACGAAGGTCAAGCCGACATATTCAACACCTCCTAAGCTCATTAAATGGCCTAAGAGCATCAGGATGGCGTCTGGCTGGGAACCACTTCACTCAACGTGCTACAATGGTGACTTGCTGAGCAGGCAGTGGGATATTTTCCGCCGGGACTCAGGAATTCAACGCGGCTAAGGGCCCGCACGCTATGAAAGGGCAACTATTAAGCGTCGACGTATGAGAATTAGACTTGCAAACGATCAAGCCATTCATTGAAACGGTAACGGCTTCATAATTAGAGGCACAAAGCCGTGGAAAACCCCATCTCGTTTTTCTGCACTTTCACATGGGTGTGCCACGTTTAACGTCTTGAACAAGAAGTGGTAAATGTTCATGCGGATTATTCCCTTCCCCACTTCAGCGAAGAACGGAAACCTTTAAGTTGGGAGAGGAAATGGCGCAGTCGGGAGGAAGCGGTTGTTCTCGTGTGAAACTGATTTCGATTCGAGTCCTTCACAACCACAAGTCAGAAATTGCTGCTAGAGTTTCATGCACGACTTGTCATGGAAGGATAAAAGGTCCATGTCGCGAATGTGAGCAGCATCGGGAGGTGGAAACGCGTTAGCCAACCAAAGCTAGTTAAAGCACCGATCTAACACATGCCAACCAATCAGGCTACTGACCGTACATTTCCTTTTAAATGCCCTTTCGATGCGGCCTGCTTGGCTGGCGCGTTCGCAAATCCAATGCTGCCCACCTTCGCAACCCTTTTATATACCGCTATTTTAGCTCCGATTTTTTTCAAGAAAAACACGGCTGCATAGCCCCGTTATACTCAGAACAATAGCGCTCCCTCACTGTCATCAGAAGGCTGGAACAGAAACCCTCGATGTAAGAAACGACTTTATATTTGGAAAGCGTTGAGGCAGATGGACGTGCACTACATACCTCTTTACTGATGCTCTGTTCTTCTTTTTCGTTCACATCTTTATCTACAGTTCATTGGAACCACTATAGGAAAAGCAAGCTTAATGGGCCGAAGACGGATGTACTTAAGGAAAGGAACTGCACAGAAGAAGCCTAATTGGCCACTGAAGCGAAGAATCCAGAGGACAATAAGTGGAAAAACACGATTCGAGGAAGCAAGACAGGGCACCCACTCTTTACCAAAAATTGTCGATGGAGGATCAAGGTTTCTTCTGCCTAGTCGCTGAAAATTAGGTGGGTCTAATTTTATTTTGCCTTAACCTACTTCGGTGGCGTTCAATGAACGAAAGTCGTAAAAGAATGGATCGCGCGTAGAGCGATAAGAATGACACGCCCACCGTTGCGTTTATCAAGGCTTTGTAAAAGCTATGAAAAATAGGTTTAAGGCTACTCGTGCCCATTAAGTGAGTAGGATCCACTGGGCTACTCTGGCACGCCACAGTGTCTTATAACAGCGCTGCAGTCACCTTTTCGAACTGATGAACGATCATCTGCATTAGACGCAATAGAGACAATATATTTCAGAGAAATAGAGTAATAAGAGCTCTGCGCTAAGGTAGAGTCCGACACTGTTTTCTAGAGCAGCTGCTTTTGTCGGCTAGAATCAACACGATTCCGAGACTGAACATTGAACAAGGTTAACTACAGCAATGCTGTATGGTAGTAAGGCACTTTGTGGGTGGATGCGCCACGCAATCTACTTTTACGCGGCCTCGTTCATTCAGTTTTGAATTCAATTTGAAAGTGTATTTACCCTCGGTGGGCGAGTGGCAGCAGTCGGAGAAGCTGTCGACTGCGCGCTACTAAAGGACTAGCAGTTCTTGGTTAGGTCCCCGCCTGGGCCAACCAAGCCTTTAATACAAAAGCAGTAAATTAGCAAACTAGTCTGCTCGTAGAGATTTGTCTGTAATTTTACCATTTCGGGTTTATCAAATCTTCTTCAAAATCTCCTACTCAAAATTTCTTCTCTTCATCTCCATGGTGATTGAAGAGGCAGTTTGGTAAGGATAAAACACTGAGTTGTCCACCCAAAGTCATTTTATAGGCCAAGCATTCACATTTCCTCCACGATATCCCGTAGAAGTAGAGTGCATGGCGCATCCAAAAAGGTGTTGATTAATGCCGGCTTTTGTCCCCTGTCCATAACTTTGTCTTAGGCCTTGCTGAGGAAAGAAAGAAGTAATTGCTTTCTCCTGCAACAGCTACTCTATTCTCCAGTAGAAACTGAATCATTTATTGTGCTCCTAAGCGATGACACTGTATATTATGCGGAAAAACAGCGGTAAAAACATCAGAAATCGTGTAAAAATTACTGCTACAGTCTTTCGCAAAACCGTTAGGAACTCTGAGGTTACAGGGATAATTTGGGTTAGAAGTAATCCTCGGATAAGACCCTGGCTTCAAAACGTGACGTATAGCACTTCGTATTTTTCGAGTAGTTGTTTTGCGACGACTGCTAAGCGAAATGCTAAGAGAAAATTGCAGTGAGACCGCCTCCAGTGCTTATAAGTGCCCTGTTTTTGACAGATGTAGGCTCAAAAAAGCTTATTAAAAATGATTGGAAATGAAACCTTGAAAAAACCGTGGCATAATCAATCCTCAGACAAATCACTAGCTCCTGCTACGACTAGACAAAATATTGGTTTTTGAGCAGAGACCTAAAACAGGCCTGTCTTTTGGCGCTCCATGCACTTCTACTCTCAATCTCTTCGTGGAAGAATTTCATTCTACGATCAGAGCGAAAAGGAAAACATTACACGCTGGAAAAGTGTGGAATTGGACAAGTTTATCTCGTTAAAAAAAGACATTGAACCAAGGGTAAAGGGTGACGTCAATTAACTCCAGGTTGGAATGCGCCATGCATTCTATTTCTATTGAATATCTGCGCATTTTGCCTACACAGTGAGTGGTGTCAGTCCCTTGACGCCAGAAGGATGGAAATCATGAATGCTCGGGTGGAATAATAACCTATAACCTCAGTTGCGCGCGACAACCGACGCTACCCGCAACTGCGCTATCATGTACCCTAAGCACGGCAATAGAGAAGGCAAAATAAATGGACGAATATGTTATAGCATAGATAAATAAATAACAACAGAAATAACATTATTGACGTCATAAATATTTAATATGAAATAGACAAAGGATAAAGGATAAAATAGGGCGCGTGTAGCGCAGTCGGAGGAGGCGCGACTGTCGCGTGCACCCGATACCAGGTTCCTGGTTCGGATTTCCCGCCCGGGCCAACCAAGCCTTCCATCCCTCCGGGGTCGGTGAATTGGTACCACACTTGTCTGGGAAGGATAAAGCGCTGATTGTTCATCGGCTGGCCACCGCAAGTCATTGTATGGCCAAATACGCATTCATGTTGCCTCCACGACATACCGTAGAAGTAGAATGCGCTGGCGCATCCTAGAAGGGATTGAGTAACGCCGTCCTTTATCCTTTATCCTTATCCTTTAGACAAATAATGTAGCAAAACCACAGAGAATCTAATAAGATGGCATATTAATGGCAGATGAAAAAAAAACTCAGTGAGTTACCAAGTTTTACACTTACTAAGATGATGTGTTTGCATGCCAGGTAACTCTCTAACTCTCTGGAATTGATCAAGCAGAACCACTCCGCGCACTAAAAGGTTATTAAAAAACCCAAGCCGAAACATCTTTTTTTCGGAAATATCTTGTGACCTCTGAGGATGCCATTTTGTACGCTAGTGCCTACTTCACCTTTCCTTGAATCTTATTTGTCGTCACCCACTCGACTTACAATGGTCTTGCCCGTGACGTCATTTCGAATCGAAAAAGGAGTTTGCGTTCATTTTTGTTTCTGTCCGAGAGACTTCGAGTAACGTTCGCTATAATTTTTAAATGAGTGGAATACTTCTGGACCGTGGTAGCGCAATCAGTGAAGATGCAAGCTATCGTCTGCAACCCGAAGCAGGTTCTTGGAATAGGTTTGCCACCCAGGTTGATCGAATCAACCGTGAATTAGCTGATTTGTTACCAGAGCAGTTTGGAAAGATAAGACGCTGACTAGAAAGTGTATGGCACTAACCTATTCATCGTCAGGTCACAGCGATTTATTGTATAGAGCAAATAGGCATTCAAAATGCGTCCACGATATCCCGTAGAACAGAGTGCTCGGCGCATCCGAAAAAAAAATTGAAAGCGCAATACGGTGATGGGCAGTCCTTGGTAAACTGGAATATTTTCGATATACAGCTTGAGGTAGGATAGGGTATTTCGCTTTCTTAGAGGAGGCCAACCTTCACACGAATCGTAAGATTGTAACAGAATAGTGAAGTCTACCACCAGTAAAAAGCGAAAAAAATGCCATAGGAATGCGCCCCCCCCCCCCAAACCCATATTGCGCCGAATTAAGTAGCGCCGCCTTTGGCTCCATGTATCCCTAATTGAGCATTCCAACTTCGTACTCATAGTAGTGAAGTTCGATGTAGTCGAAAGTCGAATTGACGACGTTGTGAATTTGACATCTATTCTTTTAGTCCTAAAGAAGTGCTTAAGGACCGAAACATCGTCAATAAATATTCGACTACATCGAGCTTCGCTACCACGAGAACGTGGCTTTCTTCTGGCTGAATAGCTACGTGGTTTTAAGTAATCGTGCGCATTGCTCCATTTAAGCATCTACCGTATTCGCGCGAGTGTAGAGCGCGATTGGTGGCGGCTGTCGTTCGAACACGATACCAAGTTCTTGGTTCCGATTTCCCGCCTAGGCCAACTAAGGGGACTTATATTGGAAGGACAAGCCATCAACTTATTCATCAGCCCGCCACTGCAAGCCACTGCATAGGCCACATGCCCACTCCAATCGCCTCCACACGTCTCCTAAAAGTAGAATGCCTGGCTCATCCCAAGAGGGACAGAGTAACGCCCTCCTTTATGCAAATCATTTTCTTTGCGCCTCAGGAGGCTGGTATCGAGGTTTTAAGCTCTCATAACGATGTTCTGTTTCGATCAAAACTCTAACGTTAGGCGGGACTCGAACCGCACCTCCTGCTGACCGGGCGGAACGCTGCACGCCATTACACCACCGGCGCTGTTTGATCGAACGTAGCATCCACACCTCATGGACTCGTCAGCACTCACTCGTATATCCGCAAAGCCGCTGGGATCAGCATGGAATCAGTCAAGCTGAAGGTCTTGATAGAAACATCGCAGAGCATCATTCCCGTCCGGTCAGCAGGAGGTGTGGGTTCGAGTCCCGCCTGGAGCTAGAGTTTTGATCGCCACCAAACATCGTTGTAATAGCGCTCCTGTATCCTTTTATGTTTTTGTCGTATTCTTAGAGGATGACCATGTCATACAGGGATAATGCCGTAGATAAGGAAGGAATCTCGTGGTAATGAAAGACTGCCTCTAAATTTAAGAAGATCTTGAAAAAAAGAAAATCTTGTAACAGGCACAACTCTGTTCTCACTACCGACTGAATGAAAGTCAGCACCAGCTCAAACGTACACGAAAACCCCAGATGTGACGTGAGCGGCGCATTCCAAGGCAGAAACGCCCAGAAGTGTCTATCTGACCTGTGCTACTACACTTCGCCTCGAATTCGTGTCACGAGTCGAGCAGTGAAATTCCACGATATAGAAGATTCTGCTGAAGACCTTCGCTGGAGTGAATAACCGCTTAAAGTCGGCCACCGATCGAATGACGAGGAAATGAATGAAATTGAGCGCCAAATTGTCGGGTTGTTCCCGACAAACATTCCGGACATCCAAGCTAGAATGCAGCTAGGCGATGTGACAGGCGGCAAGACGCAGAGCCGATTCGGTTACTGCCCCCCTCTCCCATGGCTCGTGGTTTGTTTGGTGAATGAAGGACACCACCGCTCGTTTGCACTTGAAATTGCCTAGATGGATGCGGGGTTCTGGGGACGGATGGGTCGAGGACTTGGATGAGAGCCACCGCAGAATCTGGCGATCGAATGACCGGACTGGGTGAGGAGTAGGGACAGATGGATTGTCAGTGGAGCTATGATGCTCTAGACCTCAAACCGTTGTGGAGAAATGGCTCGTTAGCGTGTGATGACTGTTAGATGTATGTAATAAAAATAAATGGACCGATGGATCTACACTGAATCCCTATACTCTATTAACGTTAGAATTACGCATGGAGCCATAAACGCAACCAATCTAACGGAATGTGATTGATGAAAGATGTCACGAGACGAGCTTAGACAACGTCTATGGGGCTCGTACAAACAACTGAACGAATTTTCTGCTAAAATAGGAGTCTGAGATTATAATGCCGCGGACAGTGGGCGATAATGTGGGATGATAGAGAACAGGTGTGGAGACGATACCGCCGAAACTCATATGATGACGAATAGGTATAGTCACCTTCTCCATGAGGTAAAACGACAAACGGCGTCGAAGCTAGTATCCGTTCAACAATCGTCTTCAGAAGTTAACGGGAGGATGATACGAAGCGAGAGTGGGCAACTCATTACCCAGTTAACTTTTCAAATTTCCGCAAGTAAGCAGGAACGATCTCTCTAGGCGAGATACTTCCCCAGATATTTTTGTTTCCCAAGGATTGTGGAAAGAAAAATTACGTCAAAAATTTAAACAAACAAAGAAAAATTACATAATTTATTCTTCTTCAGCGTTTGTCAGGCTTCGTCGCAGAGTCCGCTCAACTACATGATTTATTTTGTTACTTAATTATATTATATTGTAATTATAAGTGCTCGGAATTGGGACGCATTCAGATTACCTTCACGAAATCTCGTAGAAGTAGAATGTGTGGCGCATTTTGCAAAGGAGCTGAATAACGCCGAAATTTACCGTTCTATCCTGGCTGGTGCTAAGGTTCCATGTTGCAAAGCGATATTGATGCAACTCGTCTGAAAGCCTTTCACTGAAGAGATCAGTGCTAAAGAAGGGAACCAGCCAATCTCCTTGACGTTTCATTTTTCCGACAAGAAGAGATCGAGGACAATGTGGAGAACAACGTGTGAACTGGATTTTCAGACAAAAGCCTCTCAATGGCCAAATTCCACAAATTGGAGAATTATGGTAGTCTATAATGAAGAACGTTTCCATCCCGCACCCAAGTTTTCCCACAACGAATAGCAGCATAGCGCATTCATCGCAGAAAACTCTACATCACTACATGAGAGAAGAGGACGAAGCACGTGAGTGGACAGAGCCATTCGAAAGACAGAAGTCTCCGTTAGATGCGTAGAAGCGTGGCTGTAACTGCCATTTCCTCTTGCTGTGTAGGTGACGGTGTTCGTGGGAGCGGAATGAGCCACACAGCCCACTGCCGTCGCCTATCACAACACGGCAAAAACGCACTCGAGCAGAGGAAAACGCGTCGACAAGCAGCCGTTGTGTATTGTCGTCAAACGACAGTTTTAGAATTCTTGAATGGCAGCGTCTGGGGGTGGCTGGAAATAACGGGTGTAGCTAGGAAAGCTTTCCTGTTCATACCCAACGCAGCGAATAACTACAGAATGCTAAAAGAAAATAAACAGCCTCCGATTCCGTACGTGTTTAAAATATTTTAAGGATTTCTTAAAATCTGATCTACCGACGTCCGCGCTTATGGAACAATGGAATTGTCCCAGAGTCCCTTTCAAAACGACTGCGTTACCATCAATCGTACTAAAACTACTCCTATAGGTCAACCCAACTCATTGTATAGGGCAAATGCGCACTCAAACTACCTTCACAATACCTTGTAGAAGTAGAATGTGTGGTGCATCCCCACAAAGAGATTGACTTACGGGAATCCTCATCTTTTGTCCTTACACAACAGAAGTCGCTGGTATCTTCTCGAACAATTCGAGTTGCTCACCTAACCTAATGTAGAGTGGGAGTAGCGCACTCCGAAGATGTGCCGGCTGTCGTATACACTACGATTTAAGGTTCTTGGTTCGGATCTCCGGCCCAGGTTGTCTAAAACTTCCACCCCTATAAGGGCCGTGGATTGACACCGGACTGGTCTAGGAAGTATAAACCATTGTGTTGTCCATCGGCTGTCTATGTCCTCATGAAAGTGGAATGCATGGTGCACTCTCAACGACGGGGCTGGCTAACGCTGTCCTTTATCTTTTGTTTACCCTTCCCCATAGGTTCTCAAGCTCAGGACACTCAAACCTTTATGTCTTCTGATATCCACGAACTGAACTGACGTCAGCGATTTTTTTTGAGCTAACCATAAGCAAAACGATCTGAAGAATCCACCCGCTGGCTACCGAATTCACTTATACGATAGATCAAAACAATATCCTGCCGTTCGCCAAAATAGCCCAGTGGATCCCACTAAGTCATGATACACGAACAGCGTCATGCCCTTTGCTCGAGGCCTCGGATTCCAGCGAGCACGAAGTAGCCGGCCTACACAATTTGAATCCAATAGGTTGGAAACCAAGTCCTCCGCTTTTTTACATATTATTCTGAATCTGTCTGTAGAGTTGCTGAGCTCTTCACGAGGTTGGTAAACGGCTTTATTGGTGGCCAACGATTCGGCTGGATCGCTTTCTTCAGAGCCCGAAAGGGGCAGGTCAATTAGGAGTTACTTCACCAAACATCTCTTCAATCTTACAAAATTGACCTGCCCCTTTCAGGCTCTGAAGAAGGCGATCCAGCCGAAACGTTAGCTACCAATAAAGCCGTTTACCAACCTCGTGAAGAGCTCAACAACTCTACAGACAGATTCTACCATGCCGAGGTTGGTTCAAGGAGAGTCAAACATGGCTATATTATTCTGAATTTCGCAGAAAGCATTTTGCATAGTGTTCTAAACCATTCGAAAAAAAGTTATTCGATCTATCGGAAACCAGGATTCGATTTTCTCCCATTTCCATTTTTGCCAAATTTTAGGTGATAGGTAATTTTAGGTGAAAAGTCAAACAGAGGACAATCACGTTCACAGACAGCTAGTTCTCTCTGCATATGGCTAAATTTTTCACATCGTTATACACCTTAAAAAAGCACATGGTAAGCTCTACAAGAGTGTATGTTGGGTCTGGGTTCGCTTCAATTTTCGTTAGTAATTTCTTTCACCCCATTGTGGCAACCTAAAAATTTTGGCAATCTAAAATTTAACGAAAGTCAGGACCAAAGAACAAAACATATGTATGTGAATTCTTATAGAAAGAAATATTCTATTTCCAACGACATATGTAAAAAAGGGTTGGAAAATATCATTTTTCTCTCTTTTAACATTCCGATAAAAATTGACAACAACAAATGCTTTGATAGAGAAAACATTTTTTTCGAACAGAATATAACACTGTCCAATAAACATTAATCAAGGAGTAGGTGCTGTTGGTAAAAATGATCAATGCCTTCCGAACACTGCACTCTAATGGCCTGAAAATTAACGAAAGTCAAAGTGAAGAAAAAGCCGCACATAGAGAAAAGTCAAACATTTTCTGACGACTGGCATAGTCTGGCAAAAATCTCCAGCAACATTCGGAATACAATGTAAAAAACGGGGTGGACTTAGGTTCTATCCTAACATATCTTCCTGCCAGCGAATTGAATCTTCTATAGATTCATATCTTGCGGCACGCACTTCTTGTCAGGTCCAAGGCAAGTTTAAAGTGACTGTAATGTTTCTCATCGCATAAGAACCGTATTCTATACTCTTAACTGGCCCCTACGGAGCCCATAATCATAATTACACTTGGGTAAGCAGACATCACGCTGGACGCCCACAGCTGTGGCGAATTTCTTTTCAGAAGTCGTCGGTCGACACGACCGGCGAAGGTGAGCGAATGAAAGAGCGAGTGCAGGAAATCCGGTCCGACGGGTGGGGTAAGGTTATGTTGGAGAGAAACAATGGGAAACGTTGAATTTTACTTTTCGAGAAAGATCTTCCAAGAAAGCATAGCGGCGGGTCGCTGGACATATTTCGGAAGAGATCAGAGAAAATTAGTAATATTTATGAAAAGAATAAGGTCCACAAACTATTTGGTATCCTAACTTTATCTGCAGCAAGTTAGCGCCTCTTTTCATAATAAAACAGAAGGATAAAGGAAACATAAGACAAAAGAAAAGAAACTGCCGCTATGATGACAATTTACCCGTTGACCCATTCCATTACGATGAAAAAACACTCCAAACATGCTCTTAGACGGCCTCAGCCTCTGCTACGAAGACTACTTATTCATGGTAGACCGTACCAAATTGAAACCTTAGACAACTGCTGTAAAGGAAAATACAAACAAATAAAGGGCAAGATTATAAGAATAAGAATAAACGGTAATTGATCCCTTTTGGAATGCGCCACACACTCGAGGAAGCAAATTGAATAAGTATTCGGTCTATGCAATGACTTAAGGTGGCCATCCGATGGGCAAGTCAGTGTTTAATCCTTCCCAGACAAATATGGTGCTAATCCACCGACTCGAAGGAATGGAAGGTTGGGTTGGCCTGGACGAGGGGGGGGGGGCGTACGAACAAGAAACCAACATTTTCTTAGGAATGTCAAAACACCCTTTGTTCGAGGAAGATTTTATTAAAAACTCACCTTTGAATCTTAACAATAGCTACAATTTTCGATCAATCACGAAATTCTTATCTATTTCGGTAGATTTAGGTTTCTTTTAAGGTGTTTAAGAGCACAGAACTTCTTAATAGATTTGAACCAATAATCAAATGAATACCGCAACGCATTGGATGAGTACACTACACAATTCCTCTACATAAAACGCTGGAACGCTTGCTGCTCTAAGCCACTTTAAAATAAATCAAAAATGCAATTTAATGAAATGAATAAGAATTTTGTGCTCAATCAAACGATTAAAAAATTAGTGTGGTATAAAAGCGAGTTCCTATTATAAATCTTCTTCAAACAAAAAGTTATTTCAGCCTCATAAAAAATTCGCAAACTTTCACTTTAGAAATGCTCACTTTAGCTTCAAAATTGTCCAGTTTGGTCTGAAATGTGATCGTTCAAAGATGGAGAGGCAGGCTTAATCGGACAATGGCATAGATTCAACAACCATTCATATGATCGAAACATCGACAAGATAACCTATGGGAGCAATGTGCGACGCATCCCAAGAAAAAAGTAGTTTACGTCGTTTGTAATCCATTTGGCATGTGGTAGTACAGTAAAGGGCGCGTCAAGCGCAGACGGAGGAGGCGCCGACTGTCGCGTGCACCCGATACCAGGTTCCTGGTTCTGATTTCCCGCCCAGGCCGTCCAAGTCCTGCGTTCCATCGGGGCCGGTGAATTGGTACCAGCCTCGTTTGGGAAGGATAGATTGCTGACTTGTTCATCGGCTGGCCACCGCAAGTCATCGTATGGCCAAATACGCATTCAAATCGCCTCCACGAAATCCCGTAGAAACAGAATGCGTAGCGCATCGCAAGAGGGATTGAGTAACGCCGTCCTTTATCCTTTAGTACAGTAAGAAGAGGAGCCGGCGGTCGTGTGCACCCGAATCGAGGTTATTGGTCGGATCCGGCCGATGCCAGTTAGACCTTGCATCCTTTAGGTTTGCTGAACTCGTACAAAAATGTCTGTGAAGCGTGAAACATAACTCGTGTATAGTTCAGCCATCGCAAACCATCGCATGGCAAGGACGCATGCAAACTACCCACCCGCATGCAAACTACGATAATACTGTAGAAGCCAAATGCATGACGTATCCTAAGACAAGGACTGATCTAACTTTATTCCTTTTATCTCTATTCTTAAATTTTTTACTGCTTTATTTTAGAAAAAATCGTAGATCATTTAAGGCACTTCAGTCCTCGACTATTCCGTTGTGTTTATCCATATCAGGTTTTAAAATAAGATGCTACTTGAAAAGAATTTAGGCAGATTTGGCAGTTTTCCCTCTTTCTGATAATACCAAAGCTGTGAAAGATAATCACTTCCCGACATTTTTATTTAGAAACACTTATTTATAGTCAGTGCTACCTGAAAATCACTACTCTACAATGTCAGTTTTCTATAGAAAACTGATTCTGTTCATTTGGAAATCGTTAAGGATCTTCCGAAATTATCCTAGTCGGAAGGAGGAGGGAAGCACCGCTAGATGAACGATAAAAAATCAAACAGTGTGACCTCTTCTGGCTTGCAAATTGAAAAAATGGAGAGATGTCATACATACATATATGGATACAGACCTACTCCCTGTGAAAAGAGAAAGAACGCAGCGAACAACTTTGCTGAAATCTCTGCCAGGGGACTCGGCTCCTTCAGAAGAACAAAATTTAGACGAATTCAAGAGCAATGAAGGACTCTGCCCAAACCCTCAGGAGAACAAGAAGAAGAAGAACGATTTCAGAGAAGAAATAGACGAGAATCTTAGACGAGGAGCAAACCAGAGGGTGTTCTTTGTGCCTCCGGCTTCAAGAGCAAATAATCGCTGCCATCCCCAAAACAAGGTCGAATCCGCTCGCAAGTTGCTCTCTTTAGAATCTAAATGGTATATTTTTTTTTGTTTAGCGAATCACTCTCCGAGAGCGCTACTTGGGAGTATAGTAGCAGTCAAAATAGAATATGCAGTATATCTATGAGTCCACTTAAAGAAATGGAAGACATAACTGGCTCTGGCGGGAACCGAACCAGTAAGCTCGAGTCGGGTGCGCACGACAGCCTGCTCCTCCTCTTACTCTCCAACCACGCTAATAATGGATCACAAACGGCATTAACTACCTTTTTGGGATCTTCCATTTTCACGCATGCTACTCCTACGGGACATTGTGAGACCAATTCACAAGAAAACTGGACTTTTCCGCTTCCACAAAAATGGATGAATTGCTCACTTTTTACCAAGAACTTTTGTACATATATATTCAATTGCTCAGTTTCTACCAGGATCTTTTGTATATTCTATACAATGTATCCTATGTATACAAAAACTAAAAAAATATAATAAAATATCTTTCTCAGACAGAACTGGTACCAATTCTTCTATTCCGGAAAGAAGGAAGGCTTGGCTGCCCTGAGCATACACTCTAAACTAAAAATTTGAATCCGGCTGCATAAAATAGACGGAGCTCCCTCCCACTGCGCTACCACGCTCTCTTGCATATAGATCCTAAATGTTTCTTGTAGTCTTATTTCCCAAGTCGCCGCAGTGATTAGAATTTTCATGGTCTTGGAAGAATTACCGGTACTGGTCGCGAATGTGGGCAGCATAGGACGGCGCGAGCATGTCAGCCAATAAGGCCGAATCGAGCATGCGTGTTATTCTCGTGGAATAGGAAACTTAAACAAAGATGGGAACATTCGGGTCGACCCAATAGGTTTAATCGCAAATTGGGAAACAATTCGAACTTATGTGAAAAAAAGTGAAATCATCTCCAAGCGGAACACGACGCAAATCTCAAGAGCCCCCAGCTGATTTTTACCTTCCACTTTCCACCGCCGAAATACATGTGGTTAGTACAGTAGTTACAGAACGGCACCGAAAAATCAACTGTGAACATATCGAATTGCACTTCACGCGCTCTACTACGGCAGAAGCAAAGTAGTATGTCGCTGGCAGCTGTGCTGGAGTACTTAAGGTGAGAGAGAGACAGAGCCAACGGCGCTTTCGACGGCTGAGGACAATGGGGCGTCGAAAGCGGAAGTCGATTGATAGAATCGCGTGAATATGGTAATTCGCGATTTGATGGCCAGAACTCGATTTGCACTCGAATATGCTCGGCCGCCCATTAAAAACACTGGGTGGCAAATTGGCGCTCGACACATCGTCCATAACCTAGAATTGGAATAATCTGAGCAAAGGAAACTGGAAGGCGTGTGCTTCGGTGCCGGTCAGCCGAAGACACTTATAGACAAGCTCGTCCAAGCTAAGTTATCCTCTAATTATAGAGTATAATTGATTGAACTATTAGATTGTTCAAGGAGTAGAAAAGGGTTGGGCAGTCGAAAGAGGCGTCTGCTGTCATGAGCACCTTGGGTCGTTCGAGCCTGCATGACTATTTATCTCGACATGGACACTGCGAACTGGATCTGGACATGAATCCAGAAAATTAAGCTTAAGTTCTACACCGGCTGACCAACGTAATTCTACATAACTATGTGCTAAAAACGCACTGCAGATATTCTAATATATGAGCAAAGTGCGTGGCGCAACCCGCTAGGAAAATAACCAATACGGATCTTAATCGCCTTGAGTCAAGCGGAGTTTCTTAGAGATGAGACCGCCCTTCTTTTCGTCTTCTTTGTTCGGCATATCGCAGAATTTTTGGGTCTCCATTCTCCATTTCTAGTTCATGGTCCTAGATGGGTCAGGGAGGTCTGCGAGCAATCAGCTTCGCAGCTCGTTGCGCGTTGATCCCTGTAGTTTCCAGTTTTTCTTTCAGAAATTGACTTGAGCCAAGAAGGATTTCATTTTAAGGTGTCGAGAGTATTGAATCAGTATAGGAAGGTCAGAACTACTGGCTGGAGCAGTTTCCCTTAGTTCGTCCCTGTCCCGCGCCAAAAATTGACTCCTTTAACTAACTTAGCAGTGGCAGCGCAGATGGAGGGCGTGCCAGCTAACATGCGCACCCGATTCCAGATTTTTGGTTCGTACTTCCCGCGCAGGTGAACCACAAATCTACCATACCTGCGTACAAGGCTAGTAAAGACCAGCCTTGTGTGGAACGCACAAAACACATGACGTTTCCATCGATTAGACAGTGCAAGTCGTAGCCAAAATAGGCATACAAATTGTCTCCATGACATGCCTTAGAAGTAGAACGCATGGCGCATCTCGTAAAGGTCTTAACTATTGTCAGTCTCTACTCTTTATCCTAACTACCTAATTTTCGTGAGGGAGGTGAACACCACAAGGTTGGCTTTGAAGAACGTCCTCCTCTTCCTCTTCTTCATCTTCTTTTTTTCTATCGTTGCTAAAACCGTAGAAATGATACAAATAGATCCAGGTAGGGTAGGCTATCTCACAGAGCTACTGCGTAAGACTAGACTAGCTTAAGTGTTGGGCGCTTGGTCGCATCGCATGATCGCAGGTTTTACCGTTCATACCAAGTCCAAGTTCTTGGTTCCGACCCTGCCCAGGCCAACTAATCACTCAGCCCTTTGGGTGGATGAATCGCTACGAGACCTGCCTGGGAAGAGTGAAATGCTGACGGGGTCAGCAGGCGATCATTTTTTTTCAATGCAAAGTGAACTTAAAAATTCAATTTCAAGCGGTTCGTTTAGTAACAGGAACTAAGGAACTAAGGAATCCAAAAACAGTAATTCGATAGAATAAAATATTTCTAAAAAACGATTTCCTTTGAATAGTCTACATATTTCGCAAGGTTTCGTTCAAATTATATTTTATGTCGGGTTTTGGCTCGTTTAGTACAGTCAGAGGAGTTCCGAGCTGTCGCGTGCACCCGATACCTTCTGGCTCGGATTTCCCGCCCAGGTCAACCAAGCCTTCCGGAGTTGGTGAATTGGCACCAGACTTGTCTGGTAAGCGTAAAGCGCTGACTTGTTCATCGGCTGGCGACTGTAAGTCATTTTATGGCCAAATACGCAATCAAATCGCCCCCACGACATCCCGTATCCTAATACGGGACTGAGCAACGCCGTCCCTTATCCTTTACCGTGTTTTGACTAAATCTTATTCTTCAAAAGTATTTGCATGAGCCAAACACTATCTAAAGCAGCTACCACCACAACATTCCGTAAAATTAAGTGCGAGGCGCATCCACAAAGGAATGAAGCTCAAATCTATGGCGGCAGTGCGGGCACAGGAAAAATCGGCCACTGAGTCCTCCAAGATAAGAAACCCGCGAAGAAGGACCAATTCAGTCAGGAAAACGCCGTGAAGCGTTCGTCGGAGGCTAGGGCGAAAATGGACCAGTTCGTCTTCGACCAACAACATCACGCCGATTAATTAGTATGCCTGGCCGGGGTGAGAAGACCCGTCGGTGCCCACGGATGCTGCTGTTCTCCAGAATGGTCGAATAATTCGATTATGCAATGCGTCGCGTCATTGTATGGCGACAATGCGAGAGCGTGGCGATGCGGCCCGCATGCGTCTCGGCCGTTATTAGAATATTACCACGTGTTCATTATTGATAAGGCCTTAAGATTCGGCTCCGACAGAGGCCGGCCGACGTCACGAGGGAACAGCGTGACTAGTCGGGTGGAGCGGAGGAAGAGCACCTTTAGAACAAGTCTGAAGAAGTCGCGAAGACGTCACACCAGACTGAGCAGCGCTTTTTCCTGAAGAAGGATTTCGTACTCTGCGCTTTGCTTCAGGGAGCTGAGTAGAGCGGTAGCGCTCGCAGTAGGCGCTGGCTCCCGTATGCACCGCGATTCGAAGTTCTCGGTTCGAATCCGGCATGCCAACCCAACTTTCTGTGTCTCAGAGTGAACTGCATAAGACTTGTCTAGAAATGGTAAAGCACTAACTTGTCCATCGCACGTCACTGCGTATGACATGCACGCATCCAAGTCGCTTCTGCGGCTGACGTTCGAAGAAGGATGCATGGCCCAGGGGTGTGCGTTTACCGATTAACGATTTACCGATTTACCGAATTTACCGGCATTTTTCGTTAAAACTTTTTAACGAAATTTAACGACGAAAAATTGCGTTAAATTGCACTAACGACATTTTATGACAATTTTTAAAGTTTTGCTTCCTTTCCATGTAAATGCATTTTGGACTTTATTGAATGAGCTTTCGCAGTGTTCCGGAAACCTTGTGCTTACTTAAATCAGTGAAGTTCAATCGATATTGTCCTCGAGTTTCAAGAATTGTTGGCATTTTCCTTGCACTTTGACCAATTTAAATGCGTGCGACCCAACTTTTCTACGCTGTCGCTCCGTGCTTTTCGACTTCCTGGTCCGTTTCTTGCGTTTGATTGCTACATAATACTTCTTCATAATTATCAACCATCCAGTTTTCCACGTTTTTTTGTGCCATTTGTTTTATAAGTGAGGTTGAAAAGGCATAGAAAACACGAAGAAAGCGCTACGAAACACAAACTATGCGAGAAAAAACAAGCACAAGAAACGAAACAATGCAAGAGATGGGTTCCTTCCCTCTTTTCCGGAAAGTTGGATGAATTTTTCGTGTAGCAACAGCCGGTGACTGTAAAACTACATTAAGGCAATTTTGAGCCTTGCCTAATTGATATAACGTGGCTACGGGTACTGTCTTTGCTTCACTTTTACTGAATTTTATGCCGTGAATGTCAACAAATTTTCTTAACTATTTCGTTCTCTTCAAGGACTTCCTTTGCGGTTTCCTTTGGGAGAAGCACAGCTAGTATACACGAGAAACAGTGAAATATGTAGCTAAAAGCACTAGAATTACATGAAAAATGGTCCTTCAAGAAGAAGATCTGAGTGGTCAATTGCTGAGAAATCGTAAATGAGTGACAGATAGTGACGAACTCTACTTGTAAGAATTAGGAAAGATGACAAGACTTCGTAAATATCCTACAAAGACGGACTGTACCAAGGGATTCGCTGTGGTTGCTGCCTGATTGAATTCTTCACTAAACATTCTGTAGTTTCCCAAAACAATTATGGCAGTATAGAAAAACCTTTGGCTGCAAAAGTCTACTTAGTGAGCTCATGTTTTCTAAAAATTTGGGAAAAAAGACGAAAAAAGCACAGAAACGTTGAGCCGTGATACGATGCACTTTCGATCTTCCCAGATGGTGGACAACATTCCACCAGCTAAAGGAACCAGGTATGGTGAACAATTTCCTATTTCAAAAGTCTTGTCTGTGTAAAGTCTGAAACTGCTTGGTTTCAGAATCTTAATGGTTCTTCTCGCTTATTTTGTTGATGATAGACTGTTGTTATTTGAAGATGAAGGCATTGTCAAATAATTGTCATGCAGACGGAGTCAAAAAAAAATCAATCAAGAAAAAGATCTGGCTTTTTACATACTAAAATATGCTAAACTGACTGCAGCTAAGAGACATTTTATTTAACGAATTTACCGATTTTAACGCAAAAATTTTTCGTTAAAAAGTGGTCGTTAAAAATCTACCGAAAAATTTAACGCACACCCCTGACATGGCCCATCCCGACAGGGACTGCTTAATGCCGACCTTTGCCCAATATTGGGAAGGAAAATCTACAGAAACACAGATCTTGGAACATCTTGGTGATTGAACTTCGGGTATCAATGGCAACCGTTGTATTGGTTCACATTGCCTTTGGAAAAGCATTTGCTAGAGCTCAAAAGGATAGATTGCGCAATGTACTCGTCTAGTTTGCTGCGGTTTTAATTTGATTGATAACGAAATTTCTGTTTACGGAGAGTTACACATTTGTTAATGGTGCAATAAAAACGATTATGAAAAGTCACATATATCCCGATTTTGCCGTTCAATGTAAGCTGCACGTATACCTTTAATCAGTTTAGAGACGCAGCGAGTCCGACGATAAAAAATTTCAAACAAAACGTTCATGCATTTGAGCAACTAAATTTAAAAACCTTAAAAGACGGCACTAAGTTTTCCTTGAACAAGTATTCTCATCTTCCTGGAGGACCTCTAGTGTGGAAGCACCTCGCTTTTATTTAAGAGATGTTCACTTCGATTTCAATTTTTTTGGAAGGTAAAAACAGAAATAAAAATAGAAAATTAAGCAGTAAAACGTTGGAGACGTGCGAATAAGACCACAAACACCGTATGGTGTTTTCTATCACATCCTGGCCTGACCTTAAACGACGCCACATGGCGTGGCAGCGTCAGTCCTTAACTTTCCTCTTCAAGGTCTCGTATCAACAACAAAAAGGCAGTAGATCTTTCTACAATGAGGGATTGTTGAGGCTACGGTGGAAGAGAGAGGGAATGGGGAGAACATGAATAAGGTATGAATTACGGACGCAATCTGGCGTAACCTCTACCTTGCAATTGTCATTCGAACTGCAGACGCTACGTGGCGTCACCTCAAATTCGCATCGCCCCACAGGAGCTCCCATTCTTGCATTTCACTTATCTCAAACTCAAAATGTATAAAATAAATACCTTTGACTAGAAGAAATACAATTAGTTCGCCGGTCACATTTTGAAAAAATTCTAAAAAAACATGATTTACCAGGTGCAGTTATTATTTTTCTCTACCTAAAATGCGGTTCTGCGCTAATAAGCCAGTGAATGAAGCAGCGCCAAAAATCACTAGACTGCTCCTTCACAGAACTCACTATAGGTCCTGACTTTCTTGTAGACGGCGTCCGTCCACTCACGTCGGACGAATTCCGTCTTGTCGTCGTCGTTGGGACGGACCGCGGCTCGAAGTTCGGGATGCTGCTCAGCGTTGAAGCTGGCGACGTGTCGAACCTTGGCGGAATCTTCGAGCGGCTTCAGACTGCGGCCGTGACGCCGTCGAGCCGGCAGAACGACGTCACCGAGCACCAGCAACGACGTCAGCAGGCACCGAAACCAGTGCATCGCATAGCGCTCTGCGGTGAGACGGAGAGGTTCGGAGGACTGTCACAGATCAGATTCTGGAACGACGTCCAATAAGTCGCGCATGGCCGAGCCGAAACAACGCCGACGAACGCGATCTGGCCTGTTTGTGGAGGAGGAAGTTCAAGAGAATATCAGCTATATCAAGGCGGTGAGGGGGTTACATGAACCTTCCGAAAGTGGAAAAAGGCCTAGCTGTGTATCTGGACAGAACGACAGACGCCATCTTCTAAAAGGAAAGGAGAGCGGCATTCCTTCAATATAAATAAAATGAGTCCCAACAAGTTCATATGTCCGTGAGTCAGCACAAAATTAATGCCCGTTCGAAGGATTCGTGGGAAACGACAATAAAAGAGATGAACAATGACTTTAATCGATTTCATTTTAAGGTGGTCATATTATCAGAACACGGACCCATTCGTATGCGTGAGTTCAAGGAAGGAAAGCCTTCGTCATTGTGGCTAAAAGAACCCAAAACAGCGAGGGAGGTGACGCATAGGGACGATTATCGGAAATGAAAAATGGTCTGGTCATATACGCTAAGCCATGGGCCAATCACATAAATCCACCTTACTCTTATTACGGTGGGGGGGGGGATACCAAGAAGTACAAATAATAAGTACACACGTATGTATTAGACTGGTAAAGTCTTGCACCAAAAATTTTGAAATTTTTTTAAAAATTTAATGGGAACTTCTAAGGACTGTTTGGTGCTACGTATTTGTAGCACAATCACTCTAGAATATTTCGCATCATGGCAATTTGCTTTTGAGGGCATATAAATACTACGACTGTAATGAAGTGTGACTGACTCCGTGACTCGGACAAGGCTTCGCGACTGACTATCGCTCAGTCTCTCCTTGTTCTTTTCCGTAATAAGCACTTTCTCAAGAATGTCGTCACGGGAGATAAATCCTGGGTCTTCCTCGTTAACCATACTCGGTAGGCCCACTGGCTCCCTCAAGCAGAACCACAACCTCAAGGCGAACATTCACCAGAGGAAGGTAATGCTATGCTGTTGGTGGGGTTCTCAAGGAATCTCTATCATGAGCTCCTTGACGACGGCACCGCAGTAACAGCAAACATATACGTTATACAGCTGTAAAAGCTGGGCGAGATCTTGTCTAGCAAACGGCGAGGGCGGAGGAACGTTTACTTCTTTCACGACAATGCTCGCCCCCACTTTGCAAAGTCGTTTCGCCAGAAGTTGCAGGAGCTTCGGTGGGAGGTGCTGCCCCACCCACCGTATTCGCCAGGTCTTGCGCCATTGGGGTACTACCCCTTTCGAGCTCTCAAGCAACAACTAAGGGATAGGTGCTTCAACAGAACCAAACTGGAATCTGAGGTGGAGCACTTCTGAAAGGAAGGATTTCGTGATCTCCCCAGCAGATAGCGGAAGGTTGTATGTAGATGTAGATGGTAATTATTAAGAAGACCGAAGTCACTCACAAAAGAAGCAATAAAATAAAAATAAAATACGCTTGGTACAAGACTTTTTCACCAACCTAATATTTTATGCGACGAATGGTTCAATAAGCGTGTAGCGAAACGGGGAGACGATATCTTCCACATGCACACCACGATACGATTCGAGGTTCTGTTCCCACCCAGGTCAGCTAAGCCTTAGATGATTCAGAACTCGGTACCAGACTTGTTTGGGAAGGACTAGACACTGATTTCTTTATTGGCAGACACGGGCAGTGTAGACTAAGTAGACTAACCAGGATACTATCTCAACGGTAGGTCGGAACGGCGCAAGTGTTGTATATGGGCAGAACCGCCTCTCCCTGGGAAGTAACAAACTGCAGGTATCTCGACCCCAATACAACTCTGCGCGGAGTTAGAGGCGACGGAAGTCGCCGTTGGCGCCCTGTTGATTCACGTGCTCCGCAGCTGACGGGCGCGCGGGGATGAGGGCTGGTATCGCCACTCAACGCAGTGCACAGGTGGCGTAGTAGGGAAGTGGTCGGGCTCGTGAGCAAGGGGTCGGGGGTTTGGATCCCGTGGACTGCGTTTGTTTTGCACTTTTGCAAAATCCATGTTTATCGTATAGGTAATCCACCTAGGGGTATTATAGTGTGTTATAGAGCATGTTTACATATAAACATATGCTTCAAGCTACAGATTAGCTAAAATGCTTACTACTAAAGAACCGAGGCAGTTCTTCACTCTCCACAGCCGTAACAACACATGTTGAACGCTATAGTTTACCCGCTTTGGATACGATGAGCTGCTACATATGGAGATACGTTAACTGGGAACAGCCTAAATTGTACAGCGTCGTCAAAGTCATGTCCACCAGTGCTCGTGTTGTTATCCACTTGCTAACTCTGGAGTGTGGATCGCCTTTGGATGCGCCTCCATCTAGAGAGGAGAAGAAGTTAGCAGATAGGATAGCAAGAATTTTGAGGCTGTTCGAAGATAAACAGTTGGAGGAAATCCATGATGAAGAGAACCTGGAAATCGACGAAGACGAGGTCGACGGCGAATGGAACATAACTGAAGGCACTACCACATGATGACATCTAGCACTACGCTCTCATTCTTTGAGAACGTTTTCGTGCCGCGTATGCCAGAGAAGTGCCTTCTCCTTTTTGACTCCTGGTCCGGGTTTTCCAACCATGAAGCCATTACTGCCCTAGTACCAGAGGAGAAAAGGCTTGTCATGAGGAAAATTCCTCCTGGAACAACGAGCCTAATCCAGCCAGCCGATGTTGGCTTCTTCCGGTATTTTAAATCCCTTATCAAGCGGTTCCATTCGCACGTCCTGGTCCACGACCTCCCTTTCGACATACAAAAAAGGGATCATATTTTAAAGGTGAGTTTACATGCATCTATTCTTCTACGATAAAATCAAGTCACAATCAAGTAAAGTGGAAGTTGCATGATTTAAGGTAGTCTCGCTGGTACACCGAAATCTATGCCATGTCAGCTTCAAGAATCTGATAAAGTTTGCTTGGTACAAGGCAGGCTACCTCAACGAGCACCCAGGGCCTTTTGAGAGTCCCATCCAATGCCTGTTTCCCAGGGATCTTGGTTCGTGTCAAGAATCTGGCTGCGAGGAACCTTTGGCTTTCATTCATTGCTTATATTGCAATCACTCGTATTGCTTTATGCACTATGTTAGTGCGTACCACTGGTGTTAAAAATCACATATAGTATCCTTGTTTGCCTGTGAATGCTTGCTTATTTGTAAACCTATTTTGTGTTGTGCTGTAGTTATGTAACTTTAGATATTTTGTAATTGATTTACTTTTTACTTCGCAGATGGCTGATGTGGAGAACTGCCTCGGTTCTTTAGAAGTGAACACTTTAGCTAATCTGTAGCTTGAAGCATATGTAAACAAATAGCGTACGTAAACATGCTCTTTAACATACTATAATACTCCTATGTGGATTACCTATACGATAAACATGGATTTTGCAAAAGTGCAAAACAAACGCAGTCCACGGGATCCAAACCCCCGACCCCTTGCTCACGAGCCCGACCACTTCCCTACTACGCCACCTGTGCACTGCGTTGAGTGGCGATACCAGCCCTCATCCCCGCGCGCCCGTCAGCTGCGGAGCACGTGAATCAACAGGGCGCCAACGGCGACTTCCGTCGCCTCTAACTCCGCGCAGAGTTGTATTGGGGTCGAGATACCTGCAGTTTGTTACTTCCCAGGGAGAGGCGGTTCTGCCCATATACAACACTTGCGCCGTTCCGACCTACCGTTGAGATAGTATCCTGGTAAGTCATATGCTAATTGTTTTCACGATATGGCGTAAAAGAAGAATGCGTGGCGTATCCCGCCAGCACCAATAAAGAATGTCTGTGCAATTACGAAAACGATTTTTAAGAAGACCTATATAGTCTCGAAGGTAGTCTAACAAGAAGCACATTGGTAATGTTCGTTTTAGTTGGTAGCCACTGGGTGGTCCAAAAATGGAAAAACTTGTCGCCTAGCAACTCATGGACGGAGGTCGGGGGATACGTGTACTGCCCATGCAACTAATGCTGGTCATTTTGCTGCTCTCACTTTAAACTGAACTCGTCTAAGCTTTTCGATTTCACCCAAAAGTAGACCAAAAATTCTTTGGCACACGTTTAGCTCGGTGATTCACATTTCTCTCGAATTCGCCTCAAGTCGAAGTAGGCACTAGGCCACCATGTTTGCTATTTTTCAGCAGCAAAAACGAACTCCACCCGTGTGCTCCTTGTAAGATGCCCTACAAGACCGTATGGGTCTGTTAAGAATCTAAGGCGTAAGTTCACAGACATCTCATGTAGAGCTGACCTTTCTTTATCCTTAGTACTTCTATGGACACGTATTAAAGCAAGAGAAGGCGCCGTCTCTCGCATGAGCCCCGAATGAATCAAGAATATGGTTCTGCCCAAGGCATTGCCCAAGGCATTCAAGCCTTCCACACATCTGAGGTCGGTGTCAGAATTGTCCGGAAAGCATTATATAGGTTGTCCGGAAAGTTTTCAGCGTTTTGAGCGCTTCAATTTGAACTACCATAACTTTCTCAAATCGTATCGGATTCAGCCAAAATAAGCATCGTTGGAATCTGCACACTATTGCCAACGGGCCGTCAGTCGAGTTATTCCATCAGCGAAAAAATTAGGTGTTGGAGATTAGAAAAAATCCACGAGACCATGTTTTGGCATGGCCCTGATTGTGGAAAATTTAACCAGCGAGGAAGTTCTGAAAGTGTTTGAAAAGGTGGTAGTCGGTTGGTGAGAGGTCTGGAAAAGATAGCGGGTGAGGCAAGACTTCAACCTTTGTTGATTCGTTCAACTTTCGAATAGTGATTCGTGGAACGTTTGGACGGGTGTTATCGTGCTAAAGAATCGGGCCTCTTCTGGGGGTGAAGTTGACGCAATTTTCTGCGCATTTCGTCGATTTCCTTACAGTAGGACTCTGCAGTGATCGCTTGGCCTGGTGCCAAAAAGTTGTAATGGATCACACCGACCGCCGACCACCACACAGTGACCAATACACTCCTCGGTGGATAGTGCATAGGGGTTCGTAGGCGTCCAACCACTGTTCGGAACGGAACGTTTCCTGTTATCACACAGAATCCACTCTTCATCACAAGTGATGACGCGATCCAAGAACGGGTCAGTTTTGTTGCGTGAAGGTAAAGAAGAATAAATATCAAAACGTGACAATTTTTGCCGCTCACTCAACTCGTGGGGCATCCACTTTTCGAGCGAGTTTTTCACCCTTCCAATGCGTTTCAAAGCATCCGCAACAGCAGTTTTATGACGTCTAGCTTTTCCGAAATCCCACGAACTGTTTGGGATGGTTCAGCTTCAACTCCTCGTCCAGGATTGCTAGAGGATCGACCGCTACGGGATCACCTTCGAGGCTGAAATCTCCGGTACGAAATTGAATGAACCACTGGCGCACAGTGCTTTCTCCAGCACTATTAGGCCTCCACACTTGATTGTTACGTCGAGCTGTCTGTCCCAATTTGAAGTCAAAATAAAATACCGTTCGGAATGCTCTTTTGACATATTTCAGTAAGCATCCAAAAACAAATATATAAAACAGCATTGAGACATAAATTATTTAGTCAGAGAGAGCGGAAATTTTGTACAGAAAGTAGCATTAAAATTTTTACGTAATAATAGACGAGCGAAAATAGTAACACAAATCTGATAACTTTCCGGACAACCTAGTACACTAACATATCTATCGGCTGGTCATTATCAGCCACTGTGTAGGTTAAATACGCACTCAAATTGCTTTTACGATATCCTTTAGATATAGAACGCATTGCACGAAAGTTCTGATGAAACTCACGTTTATCCTTTTGTCATTTCTACGTGCCAGCTGCTAATTCATTCTTTAGCCGTTAAAAGTGGTCATCTTATTTCAAAGAGAGATATTGATAAAGGACAGAAAGTCTTCAGTCTTCAGTCTACTCCTTTGCGGGATATTTCACGCACTCTACGGGTCTACACTAGTCGAAGATATACGATGGCTTAAGAATTGCAGAGAAATGTCCACTCGTGGTGGACCAATTCAGTGCTTCGCCTTCACAGAAAGGACAAGTTCCAACTTCGCCACCGTTATCAAACTGATGGGGAGAAGTGCTCCTCTCACTAGAATAAGTCACACTCAACATCTAGAGAACGTCTTGGGGGCGAATGACCTTGTTGTTGCCAGTCGTCGGTGTTTTAGCCATCCTAGACAACTCGGACACCAATTCACCGACCCCAAAAGGAAGGACGACTTGGTTGGCCCCGGCAGGAAATCCAAACCAAGAAGCTTGAGTAGAAGTGCAGGCCACAGCCGGCGCCTCCTTCGTTTACGTTAGTACGCGCCCAGATCCGCGATATAATGTGATAAAAAGATAGACACAGTCGCCAATCACTTCGTTTGTGGTGTACGCCACGTATTCTACTCCTTATGGCATAGCGAGGGGGTCATTCGAAGGCAGTCACCACACAGTCACTCAGGGTGGACACCTAAACAAGTCGGTGTTTTGTTGTTCCCATACATGCCTTGGCACCAATTCGTTGACCACGGAGGGATGGATGGCTTGGCCTAGGCGGAGGAACTTGAACCTAGACTTATATCGAAGTGCATCCATCACATTTCAGGGATAGAAAAAGAAACATCTTAGAAAATAGCGCGGTCTTTCTGCACCTGTTGCAAAGTGTTTACGGCCCTAGTCACTCAGATTTCTTCAAAAATAAGACCACTTTCCAAGTTTCCCGCTGGGGCATTCTCCCGAATGCAGGGCATTTTTTATTTTCATTTTTCGATAAGGAAGCTTGAGGCAGTTTTTCGGCCGAGTATCCTCTATCGAGCAATTCCATAGCTGGAGAAGACTAGAGAAGAATGAACTCATATCAGAGCCAGGAATCTGAAGCTTGCATCATTTATTCTTAGTACTTTCGGAAAGAAATGCGGCGCTTACATTCTCAGACCTCACGTACGGCTACTCCTTCGCTGTCACCAAAGCGCTCCTGGCAATTGGCCGAAAACAACATTCAAAGGAAGTCCAAAAGTGGGCAGTCGAGCAGAATAGCAGTTCTGGCCATGCGACGACGACGACGACGACGACAAGTGGAGGTGACTTTTGACGGCGCGTGCCGATGGGGTGCCAAAGAATGCGAGGTCGATGAATGCCTGGAGAAAGCGACGATTATTCAGCGGGTGTGTGAAGGTTGTTTGGGAAGTTATGCGCGCCACCTCGACGACGTCGACGGGCGAAACTCAGCGGCGCAAGGGTGGGGGAGAGCTGTTCCACTTTTGAATCGACGGCGGCAATTTTTTAGACTGCAAAAATCGTATCACTCCACGCTTCACTTGACTCCAGCTGCGCTCTCAGTAGGTGGCCAGGTTGAGAGCCGATTAGGCGGAAAATAACGTGCCACGAAACACTTGAGCTGATGTGGAAAGTAATGTGCAGGGCTTAGATGAAATCTTGAATGATCCACGCTCGCCTCTGGAAAACCCTTTTAGCATATAATGGTTCTTGGATTGCGTCACGCAATCTACGTTCCTCTGACGGATCTATCTTTGGATCGTCTTGGAATTTCCTCATCCCATAAGGGGAGTAGAGAATGTGCAAAATTTCTTAAAAAGCATGCTGTTGCGATCAAAACTTGCTGCGCCAGGCGAGCAGGAAACCGCATCCCTTACTTTCCGGGCAGGATGCTAGCCCTTTGCTCAACCGGCGTTGTTTGATCGCGCGCAGCATCTCATCGCCATATTCGACTTTTGGTTCTTCAGTAGTGTCGCAAAGACGCACCTCAGGGGTGCGGGGTCGTGGAGCGGGGACGTGGAATCGCTCCGTGACGCCTGCCGTAATTGTGGCAGCCAATCATATGCCCTGCCTATGCTTATGCGCTCCTGATTGGCTGCCGTGGTTACGAAAGGAGCAGCGGCACATTCTCGCACCCTTCGGTACGTCCTTGCGCCATTTACCACCTCGATGTGGTTGAGTATATTTGTTGTCTTGCTAAGCCTTTAACAAGGTTGTTAAATCACTTTATTGGCTAACTTTCTGTTGAATCGAATACCTCAGAGCCCGGAACAATAAAATCAATAAAGAAATATCCTTCAGAAATCGCCTCAACCTTACAACTATGGATTTGATCCATTCAGGCTCTGAGAAAAGAAATACAGCAGAAACGTGGAGCAGTAGAGAGTCAAACCTCGTGAAGAGAGTAGCAAGGCAGCTAAAACACCTACATCTTGAAGAATACACCTTAAAAAGTAATATGACGCATGTCGCGAATGTGAGCAGCATTTCGAGGTGGGAATATACTATACTAGCCAATCATAACCAATAAGGGCACACGTCAAACAAGCGCTGGCGAAACACGACAACAACTGTATCCGCTCTGCCTGACTGGCACGTCCATTCGATGCGGTCTGATTGGCTGGCATTCATAATCTGACCAGAGGAGGGATTTATGATCTGTGCACAGGAAGGCAGGGCGCGTGATAGCGCAGTCGGAGGAGACATCGGCTGTTGCGAACACAGTAAATTTCAGGCCAATAACTCGGATCCGAACAAGCCAGCCAAGCCTTCCACTTTTTGAAAATCGCAGAATTGTTGCTAGACCTTCTGGCGTGGTTCATTCCTTGAAGGGATTGATTACTGCATCCTTTATTTTTCATTCCTTTTCATTTCATTTTCATTCAAGAACGCTTTCATTGACGATAACTCAAATAATATGAAAAATCGGAACTCGTTAATGTGGACTGCATGGGGAGCGGGGACGCACCAGAGAGCATCAAGTAGGCCTGCCACTCAGACGGACGCGTACGATCGGCATCCTGATTGGTTGACGTGGGCGCCGTCGATGCTCTGGTTATTTGTGATTCGCTGGTGAGTTCTCCAATTACACAAGCGGTGCGGGACACATTAAGGACTACTGCCAGAAATCTAGTCCTATTCATTGGAATAGTTCTAGAAGAAGGAGGAATTTCAGTGAAGTCTAGAGAAGGGCTACATCCTCTGTCTACTCACATCTACTAGACCCGGCTGAAATGGGCTTATATATCCTTTTACAGATATGGTTTGCCAGTACTCCTGCCCATGGTCTTTATTGTAAACGTTTTTAAACAAAACCTTAAGATTTCATTGAAGGAAAATGATGGCCATCTCTATGTACACTCGCACAGAAACTACTTGCAGTCATTTTTGGACTGCAACTGGAAATTGGTATCAGAGGCGTGGTGCATGGCGCATTCCAAGAACAACCGACTAAGACCCAACTGCACACGATTTGCCCTAAGCAAAATTTGAAGCCTTAGGACAACATTAGAAGAGAGTACGGGAGTATTATAGGATACCAGGACGAATGAGAAGAAGTGAAAGTCTCCTAGGAGAAACGCCTTTGTGCCAGAGACGATCCAACAATGGCGTTCTAGCCGCGCCGGTTGATGAAGTAAAGTGCAGAACATCGGAGGCGCCCGGCAAGTGAACGGCTTCTGCCTCTGAACGTTGTGAAATCGTCATCAGAATGAAACATTCATGTCGCTTAAGTGATGAAACACGTGTTTTTACCTGGCCTTGTAATCTATTCATTCGATGGTTACGCTTCTCTAGACTAACGGCGGAATGTAATTTTAAAAGTGAAAATAAAAACAAAATTGTTAAAGTAAACACTGAAATTCATAAGAAAGTGGACTCTAAGAACTTCATATTTATGTGAATACGTGCTACTTCTATCGATTGCATTCTTGAGATCGGCTGTGATGGCTAGCTAGATCGCTGACAAAAGATGAAAGCATACTTGTCCGCCTTTGGCGTAAGCCTCATAGGATGCGCCATGCAAATATTGTCCTTCAAAGAACCATCGCTAAGCATTTCGCATGCGTATCTGGCACATGGGAGCGTGTAGTCGGAGGGGTGCCGGCTGTCGCGTGTACCTCGAATCAGGTTCCTGGTTCAGATTTTCCGCCCAGGTCATCCAAGTCCTTCATTCCATCGGGGTCGATGAATTGGTACCAGACTTGTTTGGGAAGGATAACTGTGTTCATCAGCTGACCACCGCAAGTCGCCCCAAATAGAATAAGAACAAACGAGAAAAGCCGTTAGGCGCCAGACACTCTACTGAATACCGCTTTTTAGTATGGCCAGATACGCATTCAAGCTACCGCGACATCCCGTAGGAGTAAAATGCGTGGAACATCCCAAAAGGCGGTATTCAGTAGAGTGTCTGGCGCCTTAATAAGCTCTTCTAGAAAAAATTAGAGGACCTGTTGGGTCCAGAATAAACGTAAACAAACGTAACCCAGGAACAATGAATTCGTCTTTTTCCTCAAAACCTGACGCTATATCTGGCGTGAGTTTTCACAAAAAAGATTTATTACAAATTTATAAGCATTCGTTCATGCCCTAATTACCATACCAAACTAAAGTGCCAGATTACTTTCGGTAGACTGGGCATGGGCGCGTGGAGCGCAGCAGGTTACTGGTTCGGATTTCCTGCCCAGGTCAACCAAGCCTTCCATCCCTCCTGGGTCGGCGAATTGGTACCAGACTTGTCTGGGAAGGATAAAGCACTGCTTGTTCATCGGCTGGCCACCGCAAGTCATTGTATGGCCAAATACGCACTCAACTCGCCTCCACGACATCCCATAGAAGTAGAATGCGTGGCGCATCCCAAAAGGGGATTGAATTACGCTGTCCTTTATCCTTTATTCTTTAGACTGGGCCTTTAAAGATGAGGATCACATCGAAACTTCATGCCGCGTTATAAGGTAAATCATAAAAACTTTCTTTGGCACACAACGGACTAGTACAACAAGCATATATTTTTGTGAAAACAATAAGGATAATAAAGGATAAGGAACGGCTTTACTCAATACTTTTTGGGATGCGCCACGCATTCTACTTCTGTTGTGAAGACGATTTGAATGCGTATTTGGCCACACTTGAGGTGGCCAGCCGATAAACAAGTCAGCGCTTTATCCTTCCCAGACAAGTCTGGCACCAATTCGCCGACCCCGGAAGGATGGAAGGCTTGGTTGGCCTAGGCGGGAAATCCGAACCAGGAACCTTGTGTCGGGTGCATGCGACAGTCGGCGCCTCCTCCGACTGCGTTACACGCGCCCTGTGAAAACAATAACGACGATTAATAACAATATTTTTTTGTGTGGGAGTAATTTTCGCAAGGGTGTTCCGTTGTGACTTGTGGCGAAAAATGCTTACACAGCTTAATTTTTCGCCAAAAGTGCAATAAGCTGCTAAAATTTGTGTGCACGTTCAGTACGAGTAGGCGTCCCAATGCAAGCCCGAAGAAGGGTCAGCATTGAAACGGACGCATTATGCGGTGATCAAATCCATACCTTCTGCTTCCTCGAGCGTACTGGTTCGAACTTCACCTTGAGCACGAGTTTTATATAAAACTAGCTGCTCTTAAAAAAGCTTACTAGCTCTATAACAATCGCTCCAAAATCAAGTAAAAATTGAAAAGGGATAAGGATAAACTGCATAAGCAAACCGCTTAGCGTGAATGTAGCAGAACGTTGCAGGCAGATTCAGAAACCTCTACATTATCTAAAAAACGGTCATCAGACTTCACTTCAAGAAGCCTAAACAGCGCAAGTGCTTCAATTTTTAACTAGCTATGAAATCCTATGAAAGTGCATATTTAAAAAAGCATGGAAATTGAATCCATCGCATTTTTCGGTAGATGTTTTCAAGTGTTAGGAAAGTCTGAAAGTTTTCTACGTATAGAACGTGGAACTTCGAACAACAGTAATTTCGTGGAACCCTAGATTTTTTAAAGAATCCAAAACAGTGTCAGCATATTTATAACAACTCATCGCTTCAGTTAATGAAAAATTAACTCAGTCGGAAGAGGGATTTGCGCTCACGTGAAGACATGCTATCAGCTTTAAGAGTTGTTCTTACCAAAGCTGTGCTTATGCTTACAACTTCGTTATAAAAAAATCGTTGAATTTTAGAAGGAACACTGCCCAGCCAATATCTCGCGTGAACTAGTAACCGACTATGTTGACTGCTACCAGTGTTTTAGAGGATCTGCATTCACTTGCAGTTAACTGTAAATTTATTTCATACTTAATTAAGTTTTCTTATTAGTTAACAGAGCCATTCTCGTCAAAGCCTTGCTCAATCGCGTTACACAAGCTCCAAAAAATAGTCTGCGTAAGGCCAAATAAATGACCAAAACAATGGAATTGAAAAGCCGAGCAATTTTTTTGCAAAAATGGTCTGCGTTGGTATAATTCTTGATTTAAGCCTCAATTAAGCGCTTCCCCAAAAGAAGGTAAACCAATGACCCAAATGAACGCATGCAGAAGAGATAACTCTAACGTTTTTGCGGCCTAGATCTAATAGGTAAGAAGCTTAAAAGAGTGCCTTTATCATTTTCCGGTTGGAATGCGCCATACATACTACTTTCATAGTATATCGCGGAAGCAATTTGAATGCGTATTTGGCCTACGAAGTGGTTTGCGGAGACTAAGACATGGTCAGATATGTTAGGGTTTTACTGCTTCCAACTAGACAGAAATTAAGTCACTGTTCATTCAGGATTCGATAAACATATCATGGACACGAACATTACTTCGTTACTCGCCCCATACATGACGAATAAAAAATTAAAAATGAATAAAAAATGGAATTAATATGACACATATAAAAATATGAAAATTTTATAAAAGGATAATTTCTATAGAAATATTAAAATGAGTAATTACGAACGGAACGACAGCGCAGTGACTGACGCCAACGAGCAGCACTTAAGATGGCGTTAAGTGGCTCCGGATATGGGAGCGCCGGAGAACGGGGTGTCGAGATGTTGGCGTCGCGGCTGTTGCTCTCCCTCTCTCCGGCTGTGTGAAGAGTCAATAATGACGGTCGTAATCATCAGAAGCGCATTGAGAAGTGCTGCCACAATCTGCATAGGGAATTCGACGGACGGCGATGAATGTGCCCCCGATGACCGCGCGAGGCCGGACGGACGGCTGGCTGGCTGGCTGGCCGTCCCTCTCACCAACTCGACAGGCACCCCATTCTCACCGCTTTGACAGTCGCTAGCCGAAAACATCCTACGATTACCCTTTGTACTTGCCAGAAGCTTTAGATGACCCACCTCTCGTATAGAAATCGCTCCCAGAGGAAAACAGGCGGATTGAAGAAACCGAATCGGAAAAATCGGTCAAGGCTTTCATGAATTGAAAGCTAACTGAGTCTGGGGTTAGAAATTTTGGACGATATGTGAGGGCTAGTGGTTCTACCTTCGTTCCAAACTTCTCAGACGGAAAATGGAATGTATAATTATGCCAGGGTGTAGGGCGACCTTATGCAAGTAAAGGAACGCTTAAAATTTTATTTTCAATCCATTTGAGGAGAAAAAGCAGAGCAGAAAATATTGAATTTGTTCGTTGATTGGCCTTGAGCTTACCTCGGAATCGATGTTTATCTCATTGCACAGTTTGTTGCTAAACATAGCCCATTTAAAACGAGTTTGCCCTAAGGAAATTGAGAACCAGGCAAACCGCTGCTGAACAGACTAGAATCAAGGAAACAGTAAGACAATGTGGAGACATCGACCTCTGGGGCTGTACAGAATCAGAACGGTTCACGTTTATGAATTTGGAACCAGCTCATTTCCCGAAATCAGTTATTGTAGTTCAGCGCATCAAGAAATCAAAAAGGTACTCCAATTTTGACCTTCTAACATCTACACAGTTACAGTTACCAGTTTATTACATCTGCAAAAGGCAAATGTGAGAAAAAACAAGCCAACAACAAGGAAGTAATTCAAGAAAACGCAGATTAGCACACAAGAACGAACCAATTCGGGAAAGGTAGTCGGTATTACTTATTGAATTATCTTAAGAAACGTCACATCAAAATAATGCTCGGCTAGCAAAGCGCTTGAATTGGTTTATTGATAAAGCATCGGGCATATTTTTCGTGAGCTTTAGATACGCACTTCCTGCTCTAAACTTGAAAGTGTTGGCATACAGTCTGGTTTTTGGGCGAGATAAAGTGATTTTTAGTAGACCATCTCTAGTTCGAACACTACTTCCTAAGCTCATCTAACCCCAAAGCAATGACCAAGGTCATCCATGGATCTACGGATACCCGCATTTTCAGAATTCTCCTTATCTATGGTAGACCTGGAAATTGCACGGTGGCCAGTTCCACAACGAGATCGACCACATCATCCTCAGCAGTAAGTATTGCCTGACCGACGTTTCCGTTGCTTCCAAGTTCTACATGGGATCGGATCACCGCCTAATTCGCGCGAGCTTCCGCTTTTCGCGTCAAGGAGGGAAGGCCGCAACGTTCAAGAAGAGGTGTCCCAGAACGACCATCAGCTGGGACATGTACATCTCTCTTGCCGGCCCTTGGGAAGATACCGTCATGGACAACGTTGACGAGGAATACGACCGCTTCGTGCACCATCTCTGCTATAGTGTTAAGGGAGCCGAGAGCTTGAAGACCACCAAGAGACGTCTGTCTCCGGAAACTCTCGAGCTGATACGCCAGCGTGGAGTAGCACGAGCGTCAAGCAACTACCAACTGACGTCCGAGCTTACGAAGCTGTGCAGAACGGCGACAAAGGAGGATCTCAAGAAGAGAAGGGCGAAAGTGTTGGCTGAAGCAGCAGAGGCAGGGTTGAGCATCAGCAATGCCCGCAGGAACTCCATGACGTCTACTTCGATCTCTCCGATTTCCACTTCCATCTACCTCCATGCCGTCTTCCACGAAATGGATGCGACGTCCACTTTGTTCTCCTTTCCGAGATTCGACACGCCACATCTTCGATGAAGAAACGTACAGCACCTGGTCCCGACAGGATCAGATCCGAACACCTGAAAAACCTACCGCCATCAACACCCTGGCGCGGCTCTTCACGCGCTACCTGTCGGAGTGCAAGGTTCCATCCCAGTGGAAGACCAGCGGGACCTTGCTGTACAAGAAGGGAGACGTGCACGACATTGAACTATCGCCCGATCTCACTGCTGTCCGTAGTCTACAAGCTGTTCACTCGAGTCATCCTGAATAGGATCAACTTAGCGCTGGACGAAGGATAGCCATGCGAACAAGCAGGATTTCGGAGGGGATTCAGCACGATCGACCACGTACATACACACCGTCACAAAGTTCTTCCTAGTATCGCAAGACATTGGCCGCAACAAACTCAATAAGGTGGCTAGAATAATTTTTCCCCACAGGAAAATTTGGTACAACTTTCTTTGAAATTTTTTAGTTTACATACCCCAACAAGTGTAATAAGTTTATAAATTTTTATCTTTAAAGAAAAACTAATACATTGAAATTTTTCTTAAGGCATAGCAAAGAAACAAGCTCAAGTCGCTACAGTGCTATGCAACTGTGTAACTATAAGTTCGTCTGCCTGAAGAAGGCGAGCGGTCCTATTAAGGTCAAAACGGTCATCGAAACCTAATCCAGATAGATCTCCGTTTCAGAAGCTAAATTCCAGTGTTCGACTACTGAAGAATATCGTTCTGTGAATATAGGAGCTAACGGTCAAATACTATGACCGGTGAACAGGTTTCATTCGTTTTGTAATAACTAATCGATATCGATTGGTCAATTGTGATGGATCGATAAGGGTAGCTGTTTGAGGTTGAAGGAGGGAAATATGAATTAAGATGATTTTTTGGACAAGCTTTGCGAAAAATTAAGCGTGTTTATTGATCACTATCGATCGATGAGATGGTAACGGTCAGAAGTCAGACGGTCAGCTAACGAACTAACGGTCACAGTCTAAGATCTTTTAGAGTGCAGTTCGTTTTTGCGTATTAATACTACAATATATGTAATCAATATCTGTAATCTTATCATAGGAATCGTCTCTTAGAGAAGTCCTCTAGCTGCCTGATTAGGTCGTATAGTGTGGGCGCTTGTAACGCAGTTGGAGTACAAATCAGCTCTCGCATGAGCCGGGAACTGAGTAAAGGTTCGAGGTGTGTCCAGGGGCCGGATTCATCAACGACTAGCCCGGGGGTATAGATGGAAGAGATACCCACGTGAAGCCTGCGTCTCTGACTCTTACCTTATCTCTTCTTGACTCTCACCTTATCCCTACATACCCTTTATACCCACGGGTTTGATTGTTGATGAACCCGGCCACAGACCAACGCTCCCTCCCTCCGTGAGTGGCGATTATTTCTAGAAAGGATAATGCGAACAGCTCCTTCTCCTACGTTCAGAAGACGTTTTTCCGCTACGATTCGTGCTCGTCATCTGACTGGCGTCATCATTATGATAGAATTTGCACGCACATGCACAAAGCTGGTAAGTTGGTTTGCGGACGCATTGGCCACACTTGGATGCTGGGTCGTGTCGGAGCATATGCCTCTGCAGTGGAAAAGGAGTTGAACATCGAGGTAGAAGCCGAATGTTGGTGCTTAAGTCAGTGCATAGGTCTGAAAGGGATCCCCGCAGAGATTGCAATGGCAATACATGTTCAACGAATTCAATTAAGGTCGGAATTAGCCAGAAATTACTGGAGCTAATCCTTGCAGCAGAGTCTCAATAAAGGTCGAAGCAGAGGGAAAGAGCAGCGATGAACCGACGAGAGGTTTTGATAGCATAATCGCTCCGCTAGATCAATGATATTAATAAGCGATTGAACTGCTTGAAGGCTCCTTAACGCTTTTAATTCATAAAAAATAGAGTTCAGAGGGAAATCCAGTTTTACATTCTTACATAGTTTGCTTCTTACATAGTTTCCATAAAAATCCTACCTATAAATCTGTCGTAGTCAAGGGCGCGTTGTAGCGCACTCCGAAAAGGTGCCGGCTGTTGTATGTACCTTCCCCAGTCTAAGTTCACGGTTGAAATTTCCCGCCCTTGCTAACCAAGCGTTTCAAATCGTTAAATTGGTACCGTTTAATTTAATTTAATTTAATTTAATTGGTAAGGAAAAAGCACTGGCTTCTCCATCGGCTGGCCATCACTAGGAAATTTGAATCCATACTTCACCATATAGGCGGAATACGAATTCAAATTGCTTCCACGATATCACGTAGAAGTGGATTCCGTGGAGCAGCCCAAAACAGAATCATTAACGCCTTCCTTTATTCTTCATCCTAACTAAGGAGGAGGGCAACAGCTTGATTTGACTGTCTGCATATGTAATATCAATCTCCACGAGAAGAGAAGTGTGGAAGAAGAGACGCAAACTGCAATCACAGAGCTGCCGCTCCTGCCTTGGAGAGATCCGGAATGCAAAATGCTGATACAGTGTTGGCTGAAAATAACAATAATAACAAGGACAAAGAATTGGGCCTAAAAAACGCAAAGCAGTGAAAGCTACAAGTGATAAGAAGATAAAGCACGATATTATTCAATCCCTTTGTGGGAATCGCTAGGCACGCCACTTCTTCGAGATGAGATTCAGAAGGCGAATGAAAGTGTATTCAGCCTAAATAATGACTTGCGGTTGTCGTCCGATGAGCAAGTCAGTGTTTTATCCTTCCCAGAGAAGTCTGGTAGCAATTCACCGACCCAGAAGGGAATGAAGGCCTGGTTGGCTTGTATGGTGCCCGAACCGAGACCGCCGATTCAGAGTGCACGTATCAGTAGGCACCTCGTCCGACTGTGCTACTGCACAAGCGGTTTGACATCTGCACACAACACAAAGAATTCAACTTCAAGATTTAAGCATGTCTCAGAGAGGTAAAATTCGGCATTGATCCATACCTGTTTGGAGTGTGCCCCCATTCTACCTGAACGATATCTCGGTTCGATAGTAAATTAGCATAGGCCTACACGATGAGATTATGTAGAACCAAAAACAGAGTGGATGCACAAAGCGACGCAATTTTTCGAGGGCGTTACATCTGACGATTACAAAAGTCGAATGTAGTAGAGCTAGAAAAGTGGAGATGCTCTTCTAGTTGAGGAGAGCTCTAGATGCTAGGAACTGGTCAGCTTCAGAGGAAAGGGAAAAGAACCCCTGCTGTTTTAGCGTTCACCGACGTTGCGCTCAAACCGCAATTATATGGAGCCGATACTTCAAGGTTTTGAGCTGTTTTGAGCGTCTCCTAGGACGTATATAACAAATAAATAAACAAATGTGAAGCTCGAAGATTTCAATTTCGACACACGTTCAGTAGGAATTTGAAGCAATACTTCAGGTCCTCCAAGCAGTCATGTTTCTGCTACACTAAAAGGACAAGGGATGAAAGAAACGGCTTTATTCAATCCCTTTTGGGAAGCGCGGCGCATTCTACTTCAACTGGATGCTGTGGATGGAATTTGAACGTATATTTGGCCTAAACAATGATTTGCGGTGACTACCCGATGGAGAAGTCAGCGCTTTATCTTTCCCAGACGAATCTGATGCTAATTCACCGAAGGGATGAAAGCCTAACCGGAAAATCCGAACAATGAACCTGGAATCGGCTGCACGCGAAAGCAGGCGCACCTCCGACTGCGCTACCCCCAGGATACGCTGTAGAGCCTAGTTGTAGAGCCTAGCCCAGAAACTTGACTTCGACGTCCGAACAAGCAGAACGCGTGGCAAGGATTGACGGAAACGAGAGGAATTCACAAAATGGACAGCTGGGGCGTAGTAGCAGAAGAACTGGACCAAGTCAACACAAAACAGAGCTCTGGAAATCCACGCGCAGGAGGGTAGGCGTCAGCACGTCTTTGACAAAAGAGCTTCCTGCGAATATTCAAACAACTTGTACGTCTATGCAACGAACTGCTGCCGTCAGCAGAAGCGCCGCTACGGGGCGGGGTCGCGAACTAACTGCATCAGTGAAATGGTCGAGTACGCGACGAAAACAACGGGAAACTAACGGATCACCGCTCGCGGTCGAATTCTGCAGCGTGCGATGGAGACAGCGACATGCCGGAAAACTTCTTGCACCGGTTGTTCACCTAGTCACTGCGCAGAAGGCGTCACAGTATGTGGGGTGGTGACTTCTATAGAAACGCTGCGCCGATTGGCATACTGGCGTCCGCTGATAGGCCATTGCTTTAATTGTCTCAGCTATTCTGTGGAATGGGCATGGTATCGCAGTCGCAGGAGGCGCTGGCTGACGATGAAGTTCGGGTCCTGCCCAGACCAAACAAGCATTCCGTCTCTGTATTACCGCTTAATTTTTGCAAGACTTACCTGAGAAGGATAACACGCTGACTCCTTCATCGGTTGGCTACCGCAATTCACAACACAGCGCAGGTCGAACTGCCTTGGCGATTTCTTGTGGATTAGAATGCGTGGCGCATCCCAAATAGGTAATAATTGACGCAATGCAAAATATTAATCGGTTTCCTACAAAGCAAGAAGCTCTTAGGAAAATAGTCAGCCAACTGCTTATAAAGTTGCAAAAATTAAAGCAAGCCTTAGCAACTATAAAAGCTGTGACGAAATAGCGCAAAAGCGCATGTTAACCAGTCTTCTTTCGGGTGCGCCACGCATTCTACCTATGCAATATATGGTGGAGGCTCACTGAATGCGTGTTTAGCATGTCCAACGAACTGCTTGAAGATAGACAGAAAAGCTGATAGACAAGCTTGTGCATCATCATATTCAAAAGTTCGGACGAAGAAATACTTGAATGATTAGTGTCATAATTGGCCTGGAGGAGAAATAAACCATAAGTCGATTCTAAGTGCAGGAGGGATGCCACGCATTTTAGCGACTGCTCCATTTGCAAACCCGTGACGTATGTAGATGCCATAAATGATAAAGAAAAGCGTTAATCAGTCTTGCGCCACGCATTCTATGTGCTCCTCACGTTTTTAATCTTTATCCTTTATGGAAATAAGAACAACCAAACCTACCATACACTGTCCGTTGCGATGTGGAAATCTAATGTATGAATGAAGCTGATGGAACAGTCATGTATTAAACCTTTTGTTTGAATTTTTCTCTAAACGGACATTCAGCAAAAGGCATAAACTTCAAGCGGTTCCAAAACTTGGACAGGTGTGGCGCGAAGTGAGCAGGTGTCCTTTCGTCACCAGTGTAGCACGCCGGCGAAGGACGACTGACACCTAATGGAAGATTGGCGTGAGATGGCCACTCTAATTCCTTCAAAATGAGATACACGACGACGACGACGCACGAGACGGAAGAAGGCGTCTAATCGTCGCCGATGACGGCGGCGCCCGGTGGCCGCTCGCAACCTCAGGAGCAAGAGGCGTTTCCGCAACAACATCACTCTAATCGCCGGCTGAGTACAAGAGCCACAGCTTTCGTGAGAAGTGATTCCAGTAGTAATATCCACCTTATACATACCATTTTCACGTCAGAATGAACACTTTCAAATCAAATTGGACCATCTTCTAAGATAGCCTATCACTTTTGAAATCGAAGCAAACTCTTCGAAATCGAAGTGGCCTTCCAACAAGATAATCTGCAGGTTCTCCAAAATGGTTAGGGTAATTTTTGTCCAAGGAAAATTTGGTATACTTTTCTTTGAAAATAAAAGGATAAAAGGATAAAGGACGGCGTTATTCAATCCCTTTTGAGATGTGCCACGCAATCTACTCCTACGGAATATCGTGGAGGCGATTTGAATGCGTATTTGGCCATGCAATGACTTGCGGTGGCCAGCCGATGAAGAAGTCAGCGCTCTATCCTTCCCAGACAAGTCTGGTACTAACTCACCGACCCCGGAGGGATGGAGAGCTTGGTTGGCCTGGGCGGGATAAAAGCGCCGACAGCGCTACACGCGCCCTTCTTTGAAAATAATTGAATAAAAATCTATTTTTTGGAAAGAACTCCGTTTTTTAGTGCGACAAGGCAGCAGTCACATTGGAAGATCATATCGCGTCATGCATTCAAAAAGCTCGTCGCTATTTTTATTTGATTGATCGTGTAAATAGCACCAAAGTGAGGATATGTGTGTTCTTTAATTCTTTTTATTGAATAGTTTACAAGTGTGAAATTCCATCAATAGAACACAAATCACGACGTCTTGGACGACGGCGTAGCGCAATCTCTTCTCTTAGTAAAACCATTATTTTTCCTCAAAAAATGAGAGTTTTATGAAATTTCAAGCAATGTGCTCACTTACTGGGTAGGTAATTTGAAGCATAAAAGAAATCATACTAAATTTTCCTTGTACAACTTTTTTCTAATCCTTTAGGAAAGTCTTTAGCTTAATGTAGAGGAATCTCATTTTAATTTGAAAGCTTTGATTTGCGTTGATTTCAAAAGATTAGTGCTAGTCGAAGAGTGTCCATATGATTTTAAAAGTGTCCATTTCAGCGCGAAAACGGTAAACATAAAAAATCAATTAAAAAGATCAAAATTTAAATTACAAAACTGTGATGGCAGTCCTATTCATAGTTTAGGTAAACCCAGCTGTGGGAGTATTTTAAAAAGACTTCTCCGGCTGGACCGAATTCGAAGCAAACCAGGAGTTCACTATTCCCCGTTAGCCACCGATCCCCGTCGACTGCGTATCGAAGGTGCAATGAAAAGTCCAGCGAAAAACAATTAAATCAGTCCCAACGAAACGAAGCCACAGCATACGTCTGAAATGACATTCTGGCACGAAACTGAGTTTGTCGACGATTTTCTTGTTTTTCTGCCACGGCCAACGTAGATACTATTTCCTTCCTGCCTTAAAACAATTTAGTGAAGGAAACCGAGACGTTATGTCATTTCGTCTCTGCCTTCCAGTGAATAGAGTCCTCCGTATTGCAGCCCGAAGGAGATCGAAATCTGTGTGGACAGCAGTGCAAAAGAGGTATCCTGGCGCAGTTGGAGGTGACGCCGCTCCCATACCGAAGTTCTTCGTTCGAGTCCCACCAAGGCCAACCAAGCTTTCCATGTCTGTGTTGCGGTCACTTTTTTGGTACCACACATTGTGGGGAGGATAAAACACTGACTTGTCACTGCCATTGCGGCACTTTTCCGCTGAATGCAGCCGAGAACTGCGGCTGCATTCGTGGGTCCTCGGGGCGTATGACATCGCGACGACTCGTCCGCGACCCAGCTCCCGCTACGGTGGGGCGTGGGTCCCACCACGATAGGAGCGAACTGGACTTAAAGGGCTGCAGCCCATGGGCACACCCGGCAGCAACAGCAGCAGCGGCAGCGGCCAGTGCTTGAGCATGGGGGAATTTGGCGGGAATCGATGCCCCTATGCTTGAAAGGGTATGACATGCCAGCGATGGGCGCGGGAAGCCATTGCGCATGTCGACCGCTACTGTTGCGGCGATGTTTCCTTCGACTATTCGACCGTAAGTGGCGGAATGGCCACGAACTGAGCCCGCGATGGCATCGCGGCGATGGAGGTATGCCCCCAGCCTAAGGCCCTGTTTATACTTCCGACGCCAAGCGACGCGACGGCATGTAAAGTGGGAAAATTGATCGATCGCGTCGCTCAATCAATGTGGCCACCGGAGGACGGTAATGAGGCACACCCGCCCCTGCTGGGGGGGGGGGGGGGGGTGTGCGATCTTTCTCTCATCTCACTTGCTCATCCACCCCAACCCCTAGGCTTCACAAAGAGTCTAACGGCTGCCTTACGAAACCTTTGGCACGCTAAGCAAAAGTTTCCGGTCCGTAGAACAGCTGTGTACCTCCTGACACCACGCCCCCCAGCAGGGGGCGGGTGTACCTCCCGTCGCGCTGCCCTGGCCACCATACGTGGCGTCGCGTCGCTCGGCGTCGAAGTATAAACGGGGCCCAAGGGTGCAGCGACGAACAGCCGCTAGTCCACGCTTTCGCGTCCTTCAGCTGCCGCTCACATATGATGTCACTGGGTGTTGCTGCCACTTTTAGGCCTTGTTTAGTGTGCACGGGACGCGCGACGCGATTGATCAATTCGGCCGTGCATGCGTAGTGGCCAAATTGATCGAGCGACACGATTGATCAATTCGGCCACTACACATAGCATCGCGTCGCGCGTCGCGCACACACTAAGGCCTATGGTATACTAGCGTCCGCTGCCGCGACGCGGGAGTGCACAGCGACGCGATGGCTCGCGATGCGCGTCGCGAGCCGTCGCCGTCGCTGAGGCTGACATAGTTCACGCAGTTCTGCAGAAGGAGACTTTTGCAGAATTTTGGCGAATCAGCTGACTCAGTGCATTTTTTCCCGGATTCCTTGTTTTCTCAGCATTTTCGTTCGTGGTTTCGGGTTTTTTCTCGTTTTATCGCCTTCTGATCCGTATGCCGTCGTATGGTTGCTGCTTTCAATGGTATTTCGTGGATGTCGTGTTTTACAAGGGGGGTTTCCGTCATGCCTGTGTCGATTCATGCGTTTCTTTCGTTCCTCATGCTATCCACAGGCACGGAAACCCAGGTTCTGTGCTCGACACGACACGAGAGGCTTCTCGTGACGTGTCCAGCATGGAAACGTCCCAGCTGTGGCCCAATTTTTCAAAAGTGGTGTTTTACAAGGGGGGTTTCCGCCATGCCTGTGTCGATTCATGCATTTCTTTCCTTCCTCACGCTATCCACAGGCACGGAAACCCACGTTTCTGTGCTCGACACGACACGAGAGGCTTCTCGTGACGTGTCCAGAACGGAAACGTCCCAGCTGTGGCCCAATTTTTCAAAAGTGGTGTTTTACAAGGGGGGTTCACAGGCGAAAAAAATGCAAGAATCGGCACAAAAGAGGGAGAAAACGGCCTAGATCTCATCCGAAAAGCTGCCGTTCATTTGGCACATTCCTGTGCCGGACATGTCAGCAGAACCTCCCTGTGACTTGTCCGGCACAGAAATGTGGACTTCTGTGCCGTCGAGGAGGTTCACAGGCGAAAAAAATGCAAGAATCGGCACAAAAGAGGGAGAAAACGGCCTAGAAAATCATCTCATCCGAAAAGCTGCCGTTCATTTGGCACAGAAAAAAACCCAAAATGACTCTACCCACGACGAAATTTCTACGAGAACAACAGAGACATCACATGACCACCCAATATCACCAGACGTGTGTTGAAATTGCTGTGGTATGGTCACGAAACAAGGAAGTGTCGAAATAAGTGAGGGGAAGTGCATAGAATAGGGCATGACAAGCGCTCCCCCCTCCGCGACCATCGCAGCCCGTCGCTCGTCGCAGTGCACTGCACTGCGACGAGCGACGGGCTGCGACGGCCGTCGCACGGGAGTATGTTTCACTCCCGCGACGCGGAGGTATAACACCCCTCTGCGACGCATCGCGGGAGCGATGGCGCGCCAACTGACAACCGCGCCCCACTGCGCCGTCCACCACTGCAGCGAAGGCGCGCCGTTGACAGTTGCCCCGCGCCCATCGCTGGAGCGACGCGGGAGTATACCATAGGCCTAAACAAGGCCTTAACGGCGCCGAAATTGTCCTGTGCGAAGAACTCGTATCCCTGGCGACGACGTCGCGAATGCGGTGTGGGCGTGCGGCTAACCGCTCGCAGGGTTGAGTAAACGGGCTGCCCCTGGCATTTGTCCCTCAATCTGGGCAAAACAACTGCTTAAAAGCACCGCTCCAGTGACCCGAGGGAGATATTAAGAGCTTTTTACTGCATGAAGCTAAGCTTCTGGAAATGCTGGCTTTCCAAAGAAGGACATAGTGGCTGCATTCGTTGCATCGCCGAAGCCTCTCCCAAAGGTCGTGCTGTCCTAATGTTACAAGAACAAAGCCAGAAATTATTGCTTTACAGAGGCGCAACACTCTCTCGTTCACCATGGTTTTTTAAGACACTACTCGCTAATGCAGCCTACACGTGGTTGGGATGCATCAGATCATGGGGATGCATAGGACGGGGAAGTCGCTCAGAGGGAGTGCGTGAAAACGGTACTCTGATTGGTGCGTTTTCGCCTCCCATGTAGGCCACATAAGCGACTAGCACAAAAATTGTCTTCTCTTTTTTCCTAAAAAGAAAAGTGCCCTATCAAATTTATATGTGCGCGGTTTTTTGATTGTTCGCGATTTCTTAACTTAATCGACAAACGCAGCAGTGTAACAACGTCGAGGTGTAAAATTTGCGAAACGTCAAAATACAACACCAACAACTATAATAAGCAGAGAAAATGCTAGCATGAATAAGAAAATGATGCTCTTTAATCGCTATTATAATGGTTAAAAATTGACACTTGTTGAGTCATTTAACTCAGTAAACCTTATCTTTCTCTCTTTACAGCTTTCGTAGGTCATAAGCCTTGGCAATCATTGCATGCTTTTCAAAGTTTGGCTTACTCCGCGTCGACAGACAAAAATCAAGTAAAAAAGCAGCATACCCGATGAAGACTATAAAACCTGGTGAAGACTAATATACGTATCTTTTGTGAATGATTTCAGATAAAATTGATTCAAAATCGAATTTTAATAAAGACAAAATGTAAGATAAGTCTGATACCAATTCACCGACCCCAGTAGGATGACAGCGTGTTGGCCTGGACGGGATGTGAACCTAGGATATCGAATCGAGGTGCACGTGACTGCCGGCTCATCTGTGCCACCACACACTAATAAGAAAATCACAAATGTTTCAGATGGGTAAAATAAAGGACAAAGGACGGCGTTATTCAATCCCCTTTGGAATGCGCCACGCATTCTACTTCTACGGGATGTCGTGGAGGCAGTTGAATGCGTATTTGGCCATACAATGACTTGCGGTGGCCAGCCGATGAACAAGTCAGCGCTCTATCCTTCCCAGACAAGTCTGGTACCAATTCGCCGACCCCGGAGGGATGGAAGGCTTTGTTGGCCTAGGCGGGAAATCCGAACCAGGAACCTGGAAACGGGTGCAGACGACAGCCGCGCCTTCTCCGACTGCGCTGCACGGGCCCATGGGTAAAATGCAATCGATAAAACCGCTCGATATCAATTCTCCAGTCATTTGGTGGTCGACGTTTCGCAGAACTAACTCTGTGAGTTCGCAGTAAAGCAAATAGGATTGGTAAAATAGTATATGTAGTTGTGCGGGTGTGGATGACTATGGATAGGCTTCATCTATCGACCAGTGGATATCGATCAATCAGTATCAACTTTAGGACAATTCCATGTAGAATCTGGTCATGTTGAACGGAAGATTGGTTGTTGTGGTTTGTAATATGCGCCATAGAATACATGACAGTTATTTCGAACACCTGAAAGCAAAGTTCAGAGTGGCCCACCTTACTTAAATAGCTCCTTTTAAGCCGACGTGGATTAAGAAAATACCAAATCTGTCTCACCGAAACATGTTTAGCTATCCTCCATCATTAATTGAAAGGAGTTGAAAAATCGAAGAAAATGGAATACACGGCGCCCCACAGTAGTAAAGTGTCCAATAAATCATATGGAATTTAAATTTATTTTTGCCGAATAAAAAAAGCGACAGACTGAAGAAACGGTATGAAGACACAAGCAAATTTCGGGCTACTAGTGCATTCGCCGCTGAAGAGGTTAAGTCTGAGCAAGAGCAATGACGACCTCAAAAATAATCCTCGCCGGGGCCAGGGGTGAGACGAGGGAGTGTGAGGGAGCCTGGGACGAAGTGTCTATAATCGTGGTCGTCGTACGTGATAGATAGTGATGAGCGAGTCCCCGGAGGGCTTCTCGGGGCCAGGCCTGACGCTGCAGCCGCCGAAGCCGGGCGCCCCAGTGATAATCGCGACCATTTGTAGCCGATAGGACTCGTGGGAAAAGCAGCAGCTTCGGATGGACTGACTCATCCAGGAGTATTCGAGCCCGTCAGCAAGAGGTACTGACAGAGACGCCATTACGGTGACACAAGCTTATTTCATAGATTAGTGAACGATAATGGATGCATCCGCCTTACGGAATGCGCCACGCATTCTATTTTCACCGCATGTCATTGGAGCGGGCATCTACCAATGACTCTAAGTAGCCTGCCAGTAAAAAAGTCAAATTTTGTCTACATAAGGCGAAGGCGCAGCGGTGTTCCAGGAATGTGCAGCGCGGGTGCGGGAACGCGCAGTTGCTCATACCGTGACCACGGTAGCCAGTCAGGCACCGCACAGGTAGTGCACGTGATTGGCTGTCACGATTGCGGTAGTAGCATCTGGCGTTCCCGCTCCCCGCGACGAGTCTTCGCAATATGCAACGTATTTTATCCTCCACGGACAAGTCTGACACCAACTTGCCGACTCCGGAGGAGTGGAAGGTTTACTTAGCCGCAAGTCGGTTCAAAGTTCAAGCCACAGTTAACGCCTCCTCCGGCTACGTTTCACGCATCACTCAATTAATGATAGAGACTAATTTCCATTGTAGAAGAAAGAATAGCTAAAGAAAATGAAAAATTCAAAACCCCATACTGATTAGTTCACATAAAACTTATGTAATCTCTATATTGGAATACTGTTCGCAGGCTTGGAGTCCTTCCTCAAAAGGCTCCAGGCCGAAATTGAGGAGTTTCAGAAGTCTTCCTCTAGGGTTCTATTTTGCAGATGTGTACCAAGTTTGGGTGATATGAGGGCGATCCCAAGTTATCGAGAGAGACTTAAACAATTTAGCCTTAAAAGCCTTCTTTACAGACGCGTATTCAACGATTTAGTTTCTTACTTCAATGTCCTTAAAGGAGAGTCCCGACTAAGACCCCGTAAGTATTGGGTCTTTTTGCCTACATTATGTCAACCTAATAGCTGCCGCTTTCAGTATCCCACTATTAAAAGAAAAAATCGTGAAAAAGTGTTAAACTTTTTTTGCTCGTTGGTTGCAAATGTTGCCTCCAGGCTTATTAGAGGCACAAAATGCTTTTGTTTTCCGAAAAAGATTGAGGAGCTAGGCCTAATTTCCACACTACACCTCGCTGATATCACCTAAGGGCAACATTTCAGTCTTTCGTTCTCATTAGCCTCTAATTCATAGCTCTTTCTCGCCTTGATTTCGCACAAGCGAACATGTTGTTTTGATGTAAAGTTCTCACGTTATTGTTTCTAATTCATGTTCCTATTTGTTTCTATTTTTTGCTCAAAGCTTTCCACATTCCTTTTTCTTTCCTGCTCACCTTTGTCGCTCTTATCCCTTTCTTTCACGGCAGTTCTGTTTGTTCTCCTAACTAACACTAGTATATCTCGCTTTCCTTCTTCTTCCTATCCCAGACATTACGCGGGTGTTGATGGAGCGATGGAGTTGACGGACCTACTAAGTTGGTATCCGGAGCCATCTTCGATTACGACTTGCAGTGTTTGGCCGCTGCTCTTCTCCATCAATGGCTACACTAATCAACCCCTCACTCCCAAATTTTTTATCTGCTGATTGTCAAAATAATAAATAAAATATTTCACATCTTCTTGATTTTTTTTTCTCAGGAGTTTTTCCATTACCTCCAATTCACACATAACGCTGTTCAGCTTTGTTTGTTGAGGTTCTTCGATCTTGACCATGTTCTGTTGCTAATCACGCTGTGTCCATTTCCTGCATTTGTAAGTACGCATTCAAGCGCACTTCATCTCCATGTGCTAATACGGGACCGTTCCCACCTCCGCGTCTCTGTTACCGCCCATAGGAATATCCAGGGCCAAAAACCGTATATAGGCGACAGACGGCTCTCTGGAAGCCGATCCCCCAACGCCCGTGCGTCGCGGTCCTCGACTCGGTCATTGTCTCCAGACGTAAGCTGGAGACGTAAGGCCCGTAGTTCCCGTCTGTGCAGTGAGTAGGTAGATCTAGCTGTCCCCTTCATTCCTTATGTGTAAACAGTTGTGTGTTTTTTCGCATATCTCGATTAAAATAGTCTGCGAACCATGTTTTCTGTTGAGTTTTCCGCTACGGGATCGTCCCCACTTCCTGAGTTAATAAGGTTATTACACGTTCCATAACTATGTGTGCGTTCATGTGCAAATAATTAAATTAATAACTAATTGCTTTATTCTAGAAATGATCGTTTGAGGTGAAGTCGCAGCCAAGCTATTTCTATTTTATTTGTTTGCTAGTCGGTGAACTTACTTCACTGCAACAAAAAGCAGCGATCGAGCAATCAATATGGATCAATACGACTAAGTTTCCTCCTAGTAATGATCGTTTGAGGTAGAGTCAAGCGATCTCTGCTCTATTACATTATTTGTGAGTCGGTAAACGGAGTTCACAAACGGAGTAAACAGCTAGGCAATCAATATTAATCGATATTATCAAGTTTCGTTATCGAAATGACCATATGGAGTGGAATCAAGCACATAGTAGTGGCTCGACGTGCTCGACAACAAATTGCCACTATCTATCTGTCAATTAATCTCGATTGATTTATCGATTTTCGCTTGACAGGTCGTAGTGGAGAACAGGCGAATTTGTCCACAGACAGCATTCAGATTGGGCGCTAGACTGGCTAAGTACACGTGATCAAAGAAATCAGCAAAATTTGCAAATCACAGAAATACAAAGAACAGTCGTGCACTTACGAATGTTTGGTCTTCAGAGAATGCAAGACCGATGAACTTTCAAGGTGTTTGCAGTATCACACGATTTCGGAGCATTACCTTCTGCTAAGAGAGTTGTCCCTAAGCGAGCAACTTTGAAGAATCGTAAGCCCAAGCCTGAAGAAAGTAGCAGTAGAAACCAGATGGAGAGAAGTTCTGCGGTGAAGTGCGACTGCTCGAAGGCACCACACGACGGGACTTTTTTCCGCTTGACAGCCTTGCCGGGGAGCGAACAAAAGGCGCCTGTCAGCGACCACCACATAATCCATCCCCTCCTCTGCAGTGTTTTTCTAGGCATTTACAACACCTAAACATCTCTTCGATTGCCGGTCTGGAAAAGTCCTCTAATTATTTCTGCCCTTGAAGACCTCATCAACTGCACGGAAATTTGCTTCGACCGCCACAGCGAGGAATAGCCAGTCTGACATTGAATTAAGCCTCAAACTTAGGAAACACGAGATATGGTTAATAGCGAAAACGACAATTTTGGAAAAAATAGAAAATAGGAGACAAAAAACATGTTATGAAAAGAAACCCAATGAGTTGCCCTGGTTGAGCAGTTTAAAACTTTTCAGCAGGCTTAGATGCAGACACAATCTCTGAGAAACATGTAGATTCAAACACTTATTCAATGAACAAAATACCAAAAATTAAAGAAATTGAGCCATTTTTTGCGAGAGTCGAAAAGTTCAAGTTCTATGTCGCGGAGCTATATGACCTAAACCTCGGAAACACTCTGATATATTGTTAATATTTATAAATTTATATAATTAGTGGCGCGTGTAGCGCAGTCGGAGGAGGCGCCGGCTGTCGCATGCACCCGATGGGTAGGTTCTTGGTTTGGATATCCCGCCGAGGCCAACCAAGGCTTCCTTCCCATTAGGGCTGGTAAAATGATACCAGACTTGTATGGGAAGGATAGAGCACTGACGTTTTCATAGGCTGGCCATCAAGTCATTGTGCAAACCAAATACTCATTCAGATCGCCTCCACGACATTTTTTAGAAGATAATGAGTGGCGCATCCCAGAGTGAGTTGATGACTGATTACCGCTTTCTTTTGTCCTTAAATCATATCACCTATTAGTTGCTCTCCGGTAGTAATCGACTTGTTCGAGCAGATGCCAGTGAGCTCTCAAATGGTTGAATAATCTGATCCTAAACAAAAAACTAAACTTAATCCTCAACATTAAAAGCTATGAAGCTATGAAACAGCATTTCGAGCAGCTGAGAAGCCCTGTTGTTGAAAAAGTCGCAAGATAGGAAGGAAGGTAGGACAGAATTGTGGACAATGAGAAGCTGGGTGGATAGTAGCGCAGTCTGTGGAGAAGCCGGCTGTCACACGCATCCCAGATTGCTGGTTCGGATTTCCCGCCTCTGATTTGTCCATCGATTGGCAACCATATGTCATTGTATAGGTCATATACGCATTCCAATTGCCTCCATGACATCTCGTATGAGAAGAATGCATGGCGCAACCCAAAAGGAAGTGCTTTATCCTTTTTGAGCGCCAAGTTGGACGAAGAGTGGAAAATTTTAATGAAGTTAATTTAATGAGGACTTCATATAGTATCTTTGGCTTCTTGAATGGCTTCTGAAGTCGTCAGTGTTCTTACTACAAAATAGCAAAAACAACGAAGACCCATCTCAACGGCAAGCAGATCAGTTCTGCAGGTTCAAATGAAAGAAAAAATCAACTGTGTGGATAGTAGATAGACAGATTAAAATATAGAAATAAATAGATAGAAAATAAATAGAAAAGATAAGAGCAAGACAGAAAGACTGAAAATCAATGTAGAAGCTACACAAAATAAGGAAGAGGGAAAGTTACGGAAAGGAACAGAATTGGAGGTAGGCTCGTTTCGCAAAACGAACCGCGTTTTTATGTTCATCCCGTGGCTGTTCAAGTCAGGTTATAGCAGACCGGACAATGAGTAGAACTTTAGCGGAGAAACCCAGTCCGAAGCGTCGTTGCCATGAGCAGCGGAGCTGCGATTGTGGCTACCTGACAGATGAGCGCCGGCATCAAAAGCTTAGGAAAGTTGTAAAGTATGACAAATGGTAGCACTCCAACACACTGCGGAATGCAGACAAGTAGCAGTGGCTCGTCATGGCCTCAAAATAGTCATGACTACAGTGGATATGAGAAAGCATAGAAAGTCGTCAAACACTTGAAATGCGCCACACATTGTAGTTCTGCGACATATCGTATGGAGGTAATTTGAATGTGTTTTTGGCCAATGAAGTGACCTACGGTGGCTAGCCGATCAACGATTCAGTGATTTACCCTTTCCAGGAATTTGTCTGGTACTAATTCACAGACCTCGAGGGACGGTTGGCTTGGAAGGAAAACTCCAACAGGAACCTGGAACCTGGTGCACGCGACAGTCGGCGCATACACCGACTGCATTGCCCCTCGCCAGTAGAAGAATAGGTGGTTTAAGCCAGAAAAACACTACGAACCAGATGTCATTGCACGTCAGAAGAAAAAGGGTGTCCGGCGACAGCTTTTGCAAGACAGTTCCCTACCGAAGCAACTCAAGCTGGATGAATGGAAGTACTCTATGCAAACTGCCGAAGGAGGACAATCTACAGTGAGAGCAAGTCTGACAGATTTATTCATTTAGAACTGCACCTTAGTGCTCTCATACAGCAGGGAAGTGGCAAACAAAGCAATCCTCACAACACTGGTAACCTAACGAGGAAAGAACAATGTAAAACGAGCATAGTATCACTACGCCCTGTTATTTCGTTACTTTTAAGTGCTCTGCAGCATTCTGAAGCTTAGATACAGGGAGCCGACCAAAAGAATGGCAATAACGTGAGAATGACGGTAATAAGTAATTTAATTTAATATAGTTTACGCAGGGCGCGTGCAGCGCAGTCGGAGGAGGCGCCGACTGTCGCGTGCACCCGATACCAGGTTCCTGGTTCAGATCTCCCGCCTAGGCTAACCCAAGCATTCCATCCCTCCGGGGTCGGTGAATTGGTACCAGACTTGTTTGGGAAGGATAGAGCGCTGATTTGTTCATCGACTGGCCACCACAAGTCATTGTATGGCCAAATACGCATTCAAATCGCCTCTACGATATCCCGTAGAAGTAGAATGCGTAGCGCATCCCAAAAGGGATTGAATTACGCCGTCCTTTATCCTTTATCCTTTATAGTTTACGCAATTAACTTGATGGTGCTATAACGGTGCAGAGGTTTGTTAGGCACCAGGGGTGTGCGTAATTACGATTTACGATTTACGATTTTACGATTTGCGGTCATTTTTACCTAGTTTTTTACGAATTTACGATTTTACGACCCAAAATGTCGTAAATCGTAAATTTTCGTAAACGTGATTTTTGATCAACAACCAACTAGCGTCTAAATTTATGTGGACTGGGTTATAAAGATGTGCCCATTCTAGTAGTTTCCTCTTACAGCTCATATCCATTCCCCGTAGATGTTTTTTGGTGCTCTAATGTGATGCTATTGTAGACAATACCGTCCTGTGCACAGGCTTCTCGAATCCGACTTTTCTCTACGCTCAACTAACTTTTTCATTTCTTTAACATTGTATGGGCTGCCGGTTGGAAACGGACAGGTTAAAGAGGAGAAACAAGTGCAATACAATATTAAAAATAAGCTTCTGTCTAGGATGCTGGCCTCCTCCGTTTCCGGCCGAGAGTTAGCACGTACATCGCATTCGTATTCCATTCGTTATTCCATTCCAGCCCGCAGAAAGACATTGGAGGCAGTTTCTTAGAGACAGGTGAAACGAGTATTTTTTGATCCATGTCCTGTTTATTAATAACGTCTATATAGAGAGTGGCAGAGGCGTTTAGGACTTAATGTCCCAGAAGAGGTGATTCAGTGGCTTGAAGAGGAAGAGAATGAGCAGACGAAGTGACTGGTATACTGCGTTTATTTCGGCAGAGAATATGATAAGTTGTACGATAGATATTTAGGAGAGGGGTAGCCTAGCAGCGGCTACAGTGATGGGGAGAAGGTCGAACGGGAAGGAGCACGGGGAGAGGCGAAAGGAGCCGAGATGGGACTCTGGTGAGCAGGACAGGAGCACTCTTTCGACAGTGAGGTCGCCTCCGCAACCTGTAACGGCGGGGCGATAAGAGGTACACGTTAGGATCGTCGATAACGACGATAATCTAGTTAATTTGTTTGTAACAGATACAAGCTAACCCTACCGAATAGAATTGACGCAAGTCACGATCGAACATCATTCGTGATTTTTTCGATTCGCGATTGTAAGCGGGGTCTAGAAAGTTGTTACACTCATGTGGAAGGATAAACCACTGATGTTTTTAGCGGTTTGTATTACACTTTGTAGGTGTGAGCAGATTGATATACAAAATGCAGTAAAAAACAGCGCGTAGCATTTCTCGTAGCAGCAAGGTCGAACTGGTTTTGACAGTCTTGATCTCCATTTCCGGTGGTGTGATTGACTTTATCGTATTCACCCTATCTAATCCGCTAACGATGCTGAAAGCTTTCGAAGAGCAAGCGTTCGTTACAGAACTGGCGAAGGGTAGCCCGAGCGAATACAGGAAGTTATTAAATAGAAGTGTAATATTATAAGGTTTTGGAAATCTTAGAAGTGCAGGTTTGAGCAGGAAACCTGCTCATTGCTCATTGGTGAGACGATTTCTCAATTTTTAGTTTTGACAGCGAATTTTTAGCTGGTGTTTCTGTTAAATCCTAGATTTATATGCAAGCCAAAGAATTGGTAGTAAGTTCGGAATCTAATGAATATTTAAACGAGACAAGCTTGGACTGCAATGCATAGGCTCAAGTAAAATTTTCGAATTTACAGTTTTCGATTTTTCAGAGACGTGTAAAGTTTAGTTTGAAAGATGTTTTACTAGCAAGAAAACATGAAAAAACAAATAGTTTAGTAAGGAAACTTCAAATTAAGCTGAAAGTAACACGACAAATAATTAAATATTCAATCACATTTGATTAGCAGAAAAAGCATCTGGAACTTTAGTTGTACTGCACTACAATTCAGGTGGCTCTTACGGTTTACGGCGGTTTTTTCGTTATTACGATTTACGATTTACGAAATTTCAAATTTCATTTGCGCACACCCCTGTTAGGCACTCAGTATAGCTCTGGTGTGATTCCGGTTGTAAGAGGAAAATCATCTTCGAGCAGCATATAAGAAGGAAACACCTAGGAGTCCGGTCCTAGATCCGGTCATACCTAGGCCTTCATTACGCTTCCATTCGATGCAGCTTCCATAGGAACTGAGTTAGCCTAACCGACTAGCAATGAGTCATGTTTGAAGGTAAAGTCTTATGTGACATAATGTAAGGAACGATATTATCAATAAGTGACTAAAGAGTGAAAGCATCTGGCGGTCTTAATAGGCTCCCCCGTACATACGCTCTGGACACCTGCTAACCAACTCAGGAAAAGAAGTGGGTCAGAAAAGGTTTGAAACGAGCAGATTTGGCTCTCTGACGTGAGTTTCTACAAGGACAATAAGGATTCATCCCACATAAGCTGAACTTGGTATAGAGCTGCCTCACCTAATTGAAACCACATATCTCAGCTCAAAGTAGCGCAACCGGAGTAGGTGTCGGCTATCACGTGCACCCAATTCCAAGTTCGTGGTATTATTTTCCGCCCAAACCATCAAGGCTTGTAACCCTTCGGGATCGGTGAGTTGGTATAAGAGTCGTATGGAACGGATACAGCACTGACTTGCCCTCCGCTTGTCACTGCATGACCATGACCGTTGTACCACACGCCAAATACGCAATCGGATTCCCCCACGGCAACTCGTAGTAAAAGTAGAGTGCGAGGCGCATCCCAGAGGTAATTGATTTCCTTAAGCCATTAGACGTATATAACTACTTCTCCTTACAAAAACTCAACAACTGAGCTAAAAAATATAGTTTTATCGGTTTAGTTGATTACTATTAGAATTTAAGGATCTTTGATTCTGGACCGCGAAGATTAAGAATTCGCAAGCAATATTACTTTTCTAACGTTTCTAAATACGATGATCTTTCGTCATTTTCAGAATAATGATTGCTAAATATAGCTCACAGTAGGAAATCTCGACGGAACTTGCCATCTCTTGAATCAAAACAAAACACGCGTTTTGCAGCAGAAGGCACGCTTAATGAGCTCGGCTTTATAAATAATTAGGGATAATAACCCTTCTTCGCGTTGTTCATAGGAAAACGTAGTAGCGAGGCAAACATCCGGTTATTCAACGAACGAGGAAGAAAGAGAGAAAAGAGGAGTTGTAGAAAAATAGAAGTCTCATGGGACTACCTAATTCAAACGATATCCCCCCATATATAAAAGAGGAAGGGTTTTTTGTCCGATGTTAGCCACCCGCAATTCGTACACTGGCTAGCTAGCCGGTTTAATCACCCAAGTTTGCGGTGCGGTTGCCAGTTGTCCATACGAAGACGCTTGACAGTTGTCCACCAATGTTGTTTACCATCGACTGCCATCGACTGCCTGACGTAACGTGATTTCGAAAGAGGTCTCTTCCCAACCACCACTATTGTTTACCATCGACTACCATCGACTGCCTGACGTAGGGTGATTTCGAAAGAGGTCTCTTCCCAATACGTGACTAGTGGTCATACCTCAGTGTTCATTCCCAGCTCTCCTGTGTGGTGCAACCCTCCACTATTTTTACCGCCATACTTTTACCACTACCCCACTACCAGAGTTGCTGCTACTACAGAAATGGAATCCTCTTCCAAGTTCAGTATGGCAACGAGTTGCTCCGTTCTGCATCTTTTTTGCCATTTTGCCTCACATAAACCGTTTTTTGTTTCAATTTACCTCTATGTTTGCCGCCATACCTTTACCCCTACCTCACTACCAGGGAGGCTACGACTCTATAATAAATTGAATCCTTTTCCACTGTGCAGTATGACAATCGGCTGCTCTTTTTTGCTCATTTTTACTATTGTTTTGCGTCGCATATGGCATTTCTTGCGTTCAATTTTCCTCTATGTCTACAGCCCTACCTTGACCATTGTCCCACTCTGTTGACGAATCTGTCCTCAAATACCGAATTTCTCTCCATTGTGCACAATGACGGCCGGTTACTCTTTTCTGCACTTTCTCGCTATCAACGCTAGGGATGCTTCCTTACTCAGCGTCGGTTGCCGGCGAAGCCGGCAACCGACGCTGAGTAAGGAAGCATCCCTAGCGGGCTCGAGGTTGGGTTGGGTTACTGACCCCACATGGCTCACCACACACGATGCCGGCGAAGCCGGCTAGCCTAGCGTGGCCCGCCCGGCCAGAGTCGGGTGCGGGCGAAGCCCGCAACCGACGCTGGGTTGTGGGGACCCTAGCGGGCTCGAGGTTGGGTTGGGTTACTGACCCCACATGGCTCACCACACACGATGCCGGCGAAGCCGGCTAGCCTAGCGTGGCCCGCCCGGCCAGAGTCGGGTGCGGGCGAAGCCCGCAACCGACGCTGGGTTGTGGGGACCCTAGCGGGCTCGAGGTTGGGTTGGGTTACTGACCCCACATGGCTCACCACACACGATGCCGGCGAAGCCGGCTAGCCTAGCGTGGCCCGCCCGGCCAGAGTCGGGTGCGGGCGAAGCCCGCAACCGACGCTGGTTTGTGGGGACCCTAGCGGGCTCGAGGTTGGGTTGGGTTACTGACCCCACATGGCTCACCACACACGATGCCGGCGAAGCCGGCTAGCCTAGCGTGGCCCGCCCGGCCAGAGTCGGGTGCGGGCGAAGCCCGCAACCGACGCTGGTTTGAAAATAAAACGCAAAGAATCTCCTATCGTAAAAATGTAGTAACAGTATGTTCTATAAAATATCCACAACCGAAAATAAATTAAAACCTTTTTTAATAGTTTCTGTGCACAGGCTTTCCTTCTTCATTTGTGTTTTTAACCTCGTGGTCGTAAAACGACACTTTTAATTTTTACACAGATTCATTTGTTAAATTTCTAAATTTTACCGTCACACGTTTTTCCATATTTTTCACTACCTGGGCTGTAGCAGTTTTTCTTACACAGTGTTGGACAATTATAGCTAATAAATAAATAAATAAATAAATAAATAAATAAATAAAAGATGACGGATCCGCGCTAGTCAACCTTTGTTCAAATTGCCTTCTCGGTGTCTACTAATGGTAGAATGCGAGGAGAATTCCAGAAGGGAGTTGACGCCGAAGTTCATCCTCTTTTATCCTCTATGTTTTAAAGAGGTAGACTATACTCCAGCGCAATCAGTGTCAAGGGATAAAGGAGTTGTTACTCAATTCCTTTTGGGAAGCGCCACGCATTCTAAATCTAAGGGATATCGTGGAGGCAATTTTAATGCGTGTTTACCCTATACAGTTCATTGAAGTAATTTTCGGTGAGTAAAGAATTCATTTATTCTTGTCTTCTCCAACAATTCACCAACCCTGGAGCCGTGAAAGGCTGGTTGGCCTGGTCGCGGTATTCGGAACTTCTTCATTCGATTGGTAACGCTCTCGAGAAGCAGTGGCTTATCTGACTGCGTTTCTAGGAGGCCGTCTTGTATTATAAGAAAAGGGGGAAGTTTAAGTAGTTGATCCTTTATAAAACAATAAATAATAAATAAAATAAATAAATAAGCAAATAAATAAATAAACGATGTTATGAATAAACAGGGCCCGTATGGCGCAGCCGGAGGAGGCGCCGTCTTTCGCCTGCACCCGATACCAAGTTCCTGGTTCGGTTTCTCGCCTTCGCCAACCAAGCCTTTCATATCTCCGGGGTCGGTTAATTGGTACCAGACTTGCCTGGGAAGGATAGAGCGCTGACTTGCTCATCTGCTGGCCACCGCAAGTCATTGTATGGCCATAGCGCCTTCAAATCGCCTCTCCCATAGAAGTGGAATGCGTGGCGCATCCCAAAAAGGATTGAGGAACGCCGCCCTTCATCCTTTATTATGAGTAAACAATGACAAAAATAAAGAGTAAGGGACGACGCCACGCAGACAAGTCTGGTATCAATTCAACAATCTCGGAGGCATGGAAGAGTTTGTTGACCTAGGCGGGAAATCCGAACCAGGAACCTGATATCGGGTGCACGCGACAGCGGACACCTCTTCCAACTGCGCTACATGCGCCTATATGAAGAAGTAAAAAATAAACAGCAAAAAATACTCTCATGAAACCAGCTTTCACTACAAGAAATACGTGAATCGCCACACCACAGATCTTACAGTATCAGACCTGTTATCTACAGTTGGGCACATAAATCTTCACGATATAGATCTGATGTCAAAACCTTTCTAACCGTTTTCCTCTCTGCATTTATAAGTCAATCAATTTAAATTTTATAAAACAAAAACAAGGTCAGCGCAACTCCAATTGGCTTCCACAGAGCATTGGTCGATTCTTGGACCGAAAGGCTACAATGAAGGACAGTCACGGACCAGAGTAACGAATGATTCCTCAAAAAACTCCGGCACTGGATCATGCTGAAGACGTGTGCGAAGGGTAAGTGAGACGATGAAAGCTGAGATCTCATGGCGTGAAATCCTATCCGATCACCCCGCCTCGGGGATCCGCGCATGCGAATTGTTAACACCTGGGCGGCATAAGAAACCGTGACCGAGGTCTGCTCGGTGAAAAGACAGCTGCGAGCGAAAGGACAGGTGTGACATACGCTCAGAAATTCTCAGAAAAAATAAGGAAGTCACATCTATCACCAAAAAGCGAAAGAAAATCATTTTTTTAAATAAAGATTAGGAACGTCTAAAGAATATACCTGTGCTTTTTGAAAGGCATCGATTGAAGGAGTAACTGAATAACGCCATAATGATGTTCTGCTGCGACAAGAACCTCCACCCCTGGATTTACTGGCTACGCCACTACACCACGACATCTTGTGGGACCAACCGATGCCAGTGGTCTAAGGCGCAGCATCCTGTCCGGAAAACAGGGAATAAAGGTTCCAAATCCACCAACCGCTAGGGTTTTGTTCTGCAAGCTTATAAACTCAGTAATAACCATTTGAGACTTAAAGAAAATTACTTGTGTCAATTACACCGAATACCGTTTTAGAATTCTTTGTCATCCGATTAGTCGAGTTTCAAATAACCAAGGAATTAACTTTTTCGGTCGGTCATATTTTTGAATAATCGATCAGAATATTCTCATTTTTCGTATATTTTTAGAATAATATTGGCTGATAGCGCATACCGCCGGAACTGGGCAAGAGGAAAGGGTAACTTAGGGAGCTTTCAGGAGTGTCGTAGAAGTCGTAGAGAAGGCGAAGAACGTCCGACTCTGTGCCCACCTATTCGACTGCACTGCTCTTTCTGCCCTGACATACACATCGGAGACGCAGCGTAGAATCGTGAGGAGCATGCTCGCAGTGACACGACGCACGCAAGTGAGAGAAGGCCTCCGGAATTCCGAGCTTCGCCGACGTTCAAAGGTCAGAGACGCTGTCGCATTGGCCAACTCATCGAAGATTGGGTGGGCCGGACTCGTAATGCGCTTCGCAGACATCCGGTGGACGAAAGCCGTCAGCGAATGGATTCCGCAAGATTTCAAGAGAACACCAGGGCGCCCACGAACGCGTTGGTCGGACTTCTTCGTTTGAGCACTGAACGAACAACATGACGCTGCTCGTGTCCTAGTTAGGAGGACCCACTGGAGCACTCTAGCACGCGGCGGGGGCGAACGGAGATGTTGCTGGCGGAACTCGATGATAAGTAGGACGAGAGGTGATAAGCGTGATTGGCTGATATTCGAATTTCGCCACCTTTCATATTTTGAAATCGAATAGCACCCGTATATTGTAGCCGTTTGGATTTCCAAATCACATAGCTTTAGAATAATGGTAAGTCGATTAATAGAGGAATAGAATAATTCAGTTTTGGCTGGTCCAGACCTCGAGTAATCGTTTTTTTCAGATGCTTTGTTTTTAACTTCCGAAAAAATTAAAAACTTTGAATAATAGAATAATTCAAGTTGTGGCTGGTCCAAATTTCAAATATTCAATTATCCCAGTTTTTGGATATTTTGGGATAACTTCAAATAATGTTCAAATTTTGCAACCTTCGAGCAACGAATTCGAATAATTTTCAAATAGTCAGAATTCGCTTAACCGAAATTAGCTTTTTGAAAAAAATGAATATTCCCGTTTGATAAGCAAGCGAAATTTCAACAGCGACTAAACCGACTCGACAATCGAGTAGGGCAAAAAGCTGCGCAGAATGCACAACGGAAGCAAACAATAATATTTTGAAACGCATTGTTGCCACACAAAGATTATGAAATTAAAAATTATGTTAAAACTTAGCATTTCAAATTTATCGCATTGAAATTGAATATCTGAGACCTTCCTGACTGGGGAAAGCAAAAAAAAAATGCAAAAAAAAACGTAGCGATTAGAATCCAAATAAAATCTGCAAAAACTGGATGACAACTGGGCGTCTGCGGGGTTTTTATGCTCCGACCTGTTTTAGACGCAATAAAAGTGTAGCGATTGTTGTTCTAACAAAAATAGAGTGCAAACATAATGATGAAAGGCACGTATTTCTTGAATTACGAAGGCATGAAGAACTGTTTGACTTTTCCAACATTGTCTACGCTTGCAAATTTTAATTCGGGTGGAATTGAAGACCTCCTAATCACATGTATCACTTTGAAGTGAAGTCCGCAAATTTCAATTCTATGACTTGTTTTGCTCTGGAGACTCAGCTACCTAAAGCTTCCTATCTTCAACAAGTTCTAGAGTACTTAAAGATCTGATCATCTCCATCTTACTGGCCCAAAACTGAGAACCGTTGGGGTGCTTTTGATAGCCTGACTAAAGAATAGTAAATAGTTTTTCTAGGCAGTCGGTATTTCAGAGCATGACCTGAAATACCGACTGCCTAGCTAGTGGTCTCCTCAACCATCCACTTCTGTAGAACCACCTAAGGCCCTCGAAGAAGGCAATTTTGCCGAAATGTCGGCCAACAAACGGCTTTACCAATCTCGTGTGGCTAATCAGCCTCAACCGACAACAAACACCGATCCGAGATTCAATGACAGAGGGACCTGGAGCTTTATTATATTTTTATCACTAAAGAAGAGCATGCCAAGGTCTCATGTTTCTGAAGCCATTTCAGCAGACGGAGGACCTCATTTGCATATGTACCAAGTCGATAGCTGCTTAGTAGGTGATTTCGAAATCAAGGAATGCCTCCCTGGGGAAGGAAGCCCGAAGACGCTTGGCCGTGCTAAATCGCCTAACATTTCGGGCAATTCCCCGATTAGCAAACGGGGTTAGTAAAGTAGTTTTCTGAAGACACTATCAATATTTTGTGAAACAGTATCAGCTTCCGAAAATATGAAGCTGATCATTGAGAACTCTAGTAATTTCTAGGAAAATATTAGTATACTGTCGTAGAGACACAATAAATTCCTAAAATTGCTCTAAAGTTCATAAACTTTTTAACAAACCCGATTCAAGCCTATGTTGTGCACTCGTCCATCCAATCCGATCCAATCCGCGAAGCATAAACGTTGCCAAAAATAAAAATAAAAAACGAAACGAAGGAGCACGTACCTTGCATGGTGAGATTAACGCTGATTTGGTTGGCGGCAAGTATGAGATTGGTGAGAGGTAGGTAAAGGCCATTCATCTATGAGCACTGAAACAGGAGGGCAATTCTATTTCGAAATCGAAATTGAAGCGAAAAAAAATGTTTGCCACGGAAAGGAGAACATTCATAAACAAAAACTTTAGAATTAAGGCGTAGTTTATAGCCCAGCCGTCTCGTACTTCGGCTTCATCAGAATTATTAAAAATATCGATTAAATCGCGTGCCAGAACGGTATCGGCCCTTGTTACCGCGATACCGCGCAGCGACTGAACTATAAACTTTGCCTAAGAGGTTATACAACACTACAAAGTAAGAAGCAGTCGACGGAAATAAAAAGAGAGAAAACTGTCCATAATATAATAGAAAGTGGTTCAACTCCACAGTAAACCTGCTCATTTATTTAGGCCGTGTTCGAGGAATCGAAGAGGGATGACTTTGAGAAGAAAAAGAATGACAGAGTCTGATGAACTGTATCCGTGTTGAGAGAAACTTTCTCTGATCGGATTTTTCTTCGTTCTGTGTAAATCCTTGAGCAGGCTTATATAAAAACGTGGTAGAAGATTCTTAAAATGTTAACTAGAGGGATGACTCTAGTTAACATTTTAAGAATCTAGAGGGCATATACTAGAGATGTGCGGAATTTCCTTTTCCGTTTCCGAATTCCGCTTTCCGGCTGTTTTCAGCCCTTCCGTTCCGTTCGTGTTCACTTGTTTTGGACCGGAGGGGGAATGGAAATGATGACTCATGAGCTCCACCTCCCGAGCTTAAGCAGAAAGCAGAAGAAAAAACGCCGTGCGTCGTCCCCCTTTATGTACGCTTCTTTCGGAAGGTTGGTGGATCACTGTCCTGATGTGGGAACAGAGTAGCAAATTGAATTCTTATTGAATGGGATTCGAGGTGCTGATCATTACCAGAAGATGTGTTGACGACTGCTAGCACAAGAACGTAGGCTAGTCCGCTATCGGAGAGTGTTGCATTGCACGCAGAACTTGGTTGTTCATAAAATTCATATGTACTACATATTACATTTACCTAAATTATATATTGAACCTTCAAGCAGAACTACCGCATTAAAGTATGTCTAAGAATAGCACATCCCTGTCAAGAAATAAGCTTCACGCATCGAACGGTGTAAAATATGTTGAGAAGTGTTGAGCCATCGACCAAATTACGAGTTATAAGTCTCCAGATATCCGCCTTCGATCTCAGAACTAAATCATGGGTAAGGTACCAGAATGAAAAAAGCGACTAAGGTTCGGGCATCCGGGCTCGGACTGTTTAGAAATGGTGTACCCCAATATATGTACCTTAAGACCGCAAAAAGTTTTAAGCATTACAGTGATACAAGGAACTGTTGCTTTAATAAGAAGTTAGGGTGCAACCACTTGTTGCATGGTCTAGCTCGAATTATTTGGCTTGTAATTCTATATGTAATTTTAGGTTACCACAATTGCTTTCGGGCTGGGGCGATGAAATATTTTCATGATGGATGAGTAGCCAATTCTCTGTACGTAACTCGCCAGAAAAAGTCATCTTCATTTATTGAAACTTCTTTCTATTTCTTTTTAAATAAATTAACTATTTTTGAGTCATGAAGAGGATCTATTCTAGTGCAATGATTTTTTTTTTGATAGAGTAATAAGGGTACTCAAAAAATCATCTGACTAGTGTTGCGAAAAATCGTTTATTGCTACGTCTCACTTATGAGCAATTGTTTCTGTTTCCTGCAGACGTTCATTAAGGGCAGTGCAGTTATTCCCACAGTTTGGACAACCTGTAAAGAAAATAAATGAAGTAATGCGTTTTGTATTATTCCCGTTTCTGACCATTTTTCTGTTTCGTCTTTCGCTCTCCATTTTTCTCAACAACAAAAAAAAAATCCGCACCTCCCTGGTAAATGCCATTTTCGCCTTACACTTGGCACTGTTCATTTTAAGCCAGTCCTTACTTGAACGAAAATGAAAACATCTAAAGTCAAATTAAAATTTTAGCAAAAGCGAGATTATCCTATGTTCTACGATTTTTTAAAAATAAAAGCTATTATAAACTAATACCTAACTATTATAAACCAATACCTAATAATGGTGTCATAATGAATATTCATCAACAGTTGCTGCCCATATTTGCGATGAATTGAAGGAGGGCATCGTCGTAGATGGCTCGTCGTCTGTATCTGCTTCCGATCGGAAGACATTTCTTTGGGGGTCCAATACTCTTTGTAGACAATATTAGCACCGTGGACGACGACACACTGAGCAGCGCCTCGAAACCGAAGCTCAACGAAGCCAGCCACTCATACTTATCGTTGGCCGAGAAGATCGTAGTCAACCGTCTTTGCGGCTTTGGCTGCAGTGTCATTCTTGAGACTTGGGAGCCACACCAACTGCGTCATGCGGGCAGAACGTCATCCTCTTTACGCTACATTCAGCAAGGACGTATTCTTGATTTCAACCACAGTACCCCGTTAGTGACAGCCTGGCGATCAGCGACCTCCAAAGCGTCCAAAAGTGGCCAACAAGCGAAGAGTAACCTACACTGTCCTACACTGACCATGATCCATTTATGTATTAGGTTTGAGACTATGTCTTCGCTATTTCATTTCTTGTCTGGGAAAGATAAAGCGCTGACTTATTCATCGGCTTGCCGCCGCAAGTCTTTCTATGTATGTCCAAACAGGCATACAAATCGCCTCATCATGTCATCCTCTAAAAGTTTAGTGCGTGACGCATTCCGAGACCTAGTGATTAATGCCGCGCCTTATCCTTTATCCTAAAATTAAACTTAGAATTAGTCAAATCGAAGACGAAAAAATAGGAAGAAGGAAGCCAGAGACAATTTCCTCACAAACAAATGCAGGTTTCTATCCAAAGGAACTGTTTTAAAAGGATGTTGCTGCTGGGTGCTGGTGCATAAATATCAGGCTGTAAGAGTTGAGTGCGCTGCAACGCCAGATGCTTGAGTATGTGAGATGTTTGTGCTGGGAATAATCTAAGGTCGGCCAGCTCGATTCGATATCTCCAGTCAGCGTGAGAAAATCGCTTACTGCACCAGAAAAACGCTCGGCAGATTGCCCACAACAACATAGGCAACCTTTGTGCTTAGGATCTGCTGTGGTGAATCGAACGGAAAATTCCTTGGATTTGTCAACGTTCTTCGCTTTAACCCTTTAAAAATTAGCTACAAATTTTGCCTTGATTTGAAGAAAAGGTTTGCGGAGCTGTGCGCAATAGGAGGACTATTATCGAGCCAACGCATGCTTCCTCACTTAAGATGGCTAGAAGGAAGGCCAAGTGGGCTATGTGCTGTGGCACGCGGCAAGCGAAGATGTTTCTTGCGAATTCTTGAGCAATTCAACGATCAGTGGAACGATAGCGATACAGATGAAATAAGCTAGCTGACAACGAGAAGGGCGCTAAGCATTTTGAGATACTTTGGATAGTCCAACTCTAAAGGGCAGAAGAAAAGCTGGTAATCATGAAAAAGGAACCGGCTTTAACACATGTGCGTAATCCAAGGCTAGGGTTCTATTCCTGTGCGATAACTGTTGGCTTTAAAAAAGCCTACCCGTACAACAAAAGACCTTAGTCAATCGCTTGTGGGATGAGCCACGCATTCTACATCTGTGGTATATCATGGAAATGATTTGAATGTGTATTTTGTCTATATCATGCCTTGTTGTGGCTTGTCGATGAATAAGTCACTGTTTTGCTCTTCCCAGACAAGTCCGGTAGAAATTCACCGACACGCGGAGGGATGGAGGGCCAGGTTGGCCTGGGCAAGAAATGAAACCCGGGCCACCTCGAACTGGGCGGCCTCGAACCTAATTGTAATAAACAATTTAAGACACAGCTGGGGAACAGCAGAATACAGTAATGTCAAAGTCGACGAAAAGGTATGAGAAAGATGAAAACGCAGGAATTCAACTGAGCAAAAACAGAGGCATTTTACACGGTGCTTCAAAAACAAAAGCATACACTGTTTGAAAGCTGATATGTTTGCCTACAGAGAAGGTACCGAAAAAGTTAAGGACTCATGTGAAAGCTTAAGAAAACAGAATTTTTCATATGGGGCGGGGGATTTCATCATGCATTCTTCCGAATTCTTACACTTTACACCTGAGGGATTGTTTTCTGTTTGAAGACTTGTTGTAGTTTCTCCACAATGTGGCCGTAGCGACTGATGTGTTCTTCTTTTAAGGTCTAAAACTTAAACGTATGGTTTAGGGGCTCAGAAAGCTAAATCGTCTCTTACGCCACAGTTTAACATGTGTGCGGAAGATGGTAAATAAATAGATAAACGTAGATCGATAAATGATAAAAGGGTTAATTGGAAACGTTCCCTTCGGGATGCAGCACGCATTCTACTTCTGGGAATACCTAACAAATCAGGGGTCTTTCATTCTTAGATAAGTTTGGTACTAATTCGCCGACCCCGCAAAGGAGGGAAGGCTCAGCTGCAACACCGCCCGCGTCGCGCGGTCAAAAAGACGGTTTGCGACGGAAAAATCCATCGCAAACCGTCGCATGCTCATAACTCCTTTAATTTTGAGTTGTTTCAGAAACAGTTGGTACCGCTCGATTCGTCTCTTTGAGTTCTACGCAAACATGTATAAACTTTATTAGAACACCGCGTTTTCATCGTGGGCGGCCTAAAAAATTACCACAGCAGGCTTTTGCGATTAGAGCACCTTATTTTCCAGGACGTGCATGTGACGTGCAGTGTTTTCGGAGTATCTCAAGCATGGCGTGCGTTGTCAGTGCTCTGTCATGCCTGGAATGTTCCGAGAATGCGCTGTGCACAATGCATATACATAGGACCGAACCTATCAATAGAATGGACGGAAGCAAGTTCACTCCGCGTCTATCTTCCCTTGTTGGAAAATGTAAAGCCTTCAAAACCATCTCAAACCGTTTGGAGAATTTTATCAGAAATTTCTAGCCACCTTACTCGGGAATTGCTCCAATCTGTCCCGACGAGACTTAAGTGTGCGTCGTGTGCAATGCGTATAGAGATGAACCTATCAATCGAGTGGGTTCGACAACTGGTAGAATGAGCGTTTGGGGAGTTCTATCATGAATTTACGGCCGCCATACTAAGGAATTGCTCTGTATTTCGCTGAAGATCCGAACGAGAAACGTTTATTGACGGCCGCACGCGACAGTCGCGCTTTACTCGGCTGCGATACCCCTCAAAAAAGATTTTAAGGTTAGAATACAGAGAAGAGCTGCATCGCTGTCTCAGAAATTTCCGTTGCTTAGCTACTTGCTCAAATCGCGCATCATGGTTTAGCATGATGAGCGCAGTCGAAAGAGGCGCTGGCTTCGGCGAGCATCAGAAGTTGTGATTCGTGGCTCGGTGGGTCCTGCCCTGAGCAGCTAAGCCTACCATCCGTCCGGGATCCTTGAGTTGATGCCAAGGCTTGTTTGGAAAAAATAAGTTGCGACCTTGTCCATCTGCTGGCTAAAAGCAGTGATTGCATTCAATTTCCCTTTTAGTTATCTCGTAGAAGTTGATGGCATGGCGCTTCCCACGAATGTGATATTGATTAACGCCGCCAAAAATACGATGTGTTTCTTGACAAGTTGTTCACCAAGATTTTTAACAGCTTTCTTCCAACTGACTTTTCGACAACTCTATGTTCTTCGAAGTTTGGAGAAATCGGAAACATTCATTCCTCTGTGAATGTCTCCGACTTTTAGAGGCTCCGAAGAAGGCAAAGTTATCGGAACATCAGCAGAATTGATGTTGATAAAAATCTTGATGAACAGCCTATCAAGAAACACATCGTCGTTCGAGACTATGCCAAGATCTCCGAGCCGTCGAAACTTGTTTCTTATCTTCACAAAATGAATGAACTAAAAAAATCCCATTAGCCAGCAAGGATGCTAAACACATGAACACATGAAGCATAGAAAAACTTCAGCAAAGCCGATCCGAAAGCCTCTAGCGGGACTATTTCAGGAAGCAGCCAGCACTGCTATTTGCCGAGGTTAGAACCATTCGTCACTAGAAAACGGCCGACGACGTTTTCTGCAAAATCTATGAGCACACCGAGGAACGAACCATTCGCCTTGGATGACATTGGGTGCATCTAGAACAAGGACAAGAAGCGTCAGCGTACCGCCATTAGACATCTAACTTGGGTTCCATTTCGGTTCGACGACAACGGAGCAATCCTTTCGGTATCGAAAAGGTTTCGAACGTGAGGGGATAGGACAAGGTACTGATCGAAAAATACTGTGACGATTCCACATAATGCAGTTCTCCGCCAGACTTCGTTGCAAGGCAAGATCGCATAGAACGAACCGCTAACTTGTGCAGAAACAGCACAATGGACGACGATTTTTTTGGTCAAAGGGCCGGTAGTTGTGGAGCTGAGAGGACACTTTTGGCGGAGTCGACGTGCACTATTGAAATACACAATTGCTAGGGAGGACCAAAGCACGCCGGAGCCGTGTTTCGTTTATGGAATTACACAACGGCAGATTAGCATCGGAACGGGTCGGTCGTCAGAGGACTGCACCAGCTATCCTCCTTATCCTCCCGTTGTCTTTGATATCATTGTTCTCGCAGCACAGATGAACTATTATTGTGTTGATGCATAACTATAGCGGCTTTCTTCAACAAATTCTGTTTAAAAAGCGATAAAAATATTAATCAAAATAATGTTTAAGCGGAGCGTCGTCACCATACACTTCAAGACCTGCTTCCCATTTGTTTGGCGGAAGGTCCATTCCACGAACGAAAAAGTCACGATTCTTGGAGACAATCCACGCTTTAGCATCGGCCGGCCACCAAGTAATCCATGTCGTCGTAAATCTTGTTCGTTTGCCAATTTTCCAACGACCGATTGATGTGGAAGTCTGTAGGAACCTCAGTCGGTGGAAATGGGAGCAGGTCCCACCCTCATTTTAAGAGCTTTTCAAGAGCAGCCATTCTTCAGAAACAGAGCTTGCTGATTTGGCTGCAGAAAATCAGTAAAAATGCGGATTTCGTCCTGTTCCGCTGCCGCTAGAACGGCCTGATCGTTGAACGCCGACAGTCGTCTTCTCCATTCCTCATCTGTGACGTATGTGTTGCCCGTTGTGCACTTCTTGCACTATCCTTCAACATGGCTTAGGCTTTGTGTTTCTTCTCCGAATATTCCGTTGTGAGCGGGAAAGAGCTCTGCTGCCTCCTAACCTTTCTCGAAATGGTAAAGCGTAATGTGGCGAATGTGACGATGACTTTTGATCACGTTTCCGTCAAGGAGGAAAGAAGATTATTTACTCGGAAAAATAATAAACAAAAAGCTAATTTTTCAAGAAAAGAGGCGCGAAAAAGTGCCGCAGCAGTTGTGCATCTAATAGTGTACGTTATTGTGGAGGAGTTAGGCGCAGGCGGGAGAACGCACAATTTCTCGTGTGAGAACCATCTTCCTCCTCCTGAGTCGTTAATTTGGTATCCATCTAGCTGGAAGGGATAAAGCACTAACTTGTTCGCAGGCTGGCCTTTACAAGTCATTGAATACGTTCACTAATCATTCAAATCGTCTTTACGACCTCTGGAACTATATGCATAGTGGATCTCAAAATTTTAGGCCTATCGAAACGTCCTGCAACACTTTACGGTGAACGATAAAGGACGGCATTATTGAACTCCAAAGAGATGCGCCATGGATTCTACCTCTACATACAGGATCTCGTGGAGGCAATTTGAATGCGTATTTGTCCTACAGAATGACTTGCGGTGACCATTGGATGGACAAGTCAGTATTTTATCCTTTCCATATAGCTTGGTTCTGTTAGGGTGGACCAAAAGTAATGAGACTCTCCATGCCGTGTCCATATATCTCGTGGCTGGAGTCTGGTTTCGTGGTTATCGTATTTGTATGTTTGTATGCTACCTACTGAAGGACACCTGAGAAGTTACCACTTCCGTCCTTTCCAGAAGCATTCCAAACCCCAGTCTGTCTCATGCCGAAACCCCAGTCTGACGAGTCGACCTGTGTCGCGCAAATCTCGCCCAATTCCCAACCCCGAGCAGCCTGGGCTCAATATTCACGCAAGATGAGAAGTACGTCTTCTACCTTAACCCTGCCAAGCAGCGAGTCTGAGTGAGGCCTGGTGACCTATTACCGACCTTCGTTCGGCGAGATTTTCGCGGCGAGAAGCACCTTCGGAGCTTTTGAGTCTGCGCCCATGGATCGGTTCACCGGAACCTGTTTTCCAAGAGCACTACGATGAACTCCGAGACCATGGTGAACGAAATAGAAGAGATGGGCCGGCGACTCGCTCTTATTCATTCGCAGCGCTTCAAGAAAATCCTCCTCTTCGACAACGCCGCACCTAATCGGGAACAAGTAACCACGGATAAGCTTGGCCAGCTGGGCTACGTTCACATGCCTCACCCACCGTATTCGCCGGACATCTCTCTATGCGACTACCACTACTTCTTGAGTCTAAAGGACTTCCTAGTCGGAAGGGACACAAGAACCCAAGCAGTCTTTGACAACCATATCGAGCAGTTGATCAACACCAGGCCCAATCAGTTCTGGAAAGATGGGATCAGGAAGTTGGCTGAGCGATGGCAGCAAGGTCATTGCCCTTAATGGCAATTACATTCCTGTTGAGTTGTAATTGAGTTATAAAGACATAAAGATTTTTTCAATTTGTCTCATTACTTTTGCCGCCCCCCCCCTAGTAATTCACCAACACCGAAGGAAAGAAAGTCAGCCTGGAGAAAATTCGAACCAGGAACATGGAAATGGGTTCACGTGAAGTAGGCGCCGGCGAGGAAAAAAACAGCACCGGAAGTTGATAAAGGTACAATGAATGCAAAAAAGCCAAATGAAAAAGTGGAAAAAAAGCAAAACAAACTTTGTAATAAAACAAATTATTCTTTTTGAATGGAATAACATCGTGCAAAGAACGATCAGCGAAATTCGTTAAAACAAAGTGCTAAAAACGGTGGGGTTTCGCTCCCAGTCTAATAGAATGTACGATGCAATGCAAACGTAAACAAAAAATGTCACAAGTCGGAAAAGCGGAAAACGACGGAGCATATTCGAGTGCAGTTTGCTTAACTGGGTGACCGACGCAAATACGAACACCGCCCGAGCTGCCAAACAAGGATGAATTATACAGTAGGCGATTTTTCCAGGGCTGCGAAAGAAGAGTGTTTGTCATCGCGGGTGTCAGACGGGGAAATACTACCGGTGTCTCCAGTGGCAACCTAGAATCGCCCGGACAAACAGACGTCGTTCGGTTTGTTGAACCTTGTTGAGTGAGACGTGCTGCTTAAAGGCGTATGGTGCCATTGGTAGGAAAAGATGTTAGAGTGGAGATCGCGAAGCAGACGTGAATATACCATACCATTTTTCACACCAAATTTGACACTTAAAATCAGGCTATACATTTCTGAAACCAAACTGAGCAACTTCCAATCAAAACGAGCATCTCGAAGATAAGAGCCACAGAATTCTATTGCAACGCTAGCTAGAGCAGTGAGAATATGAGGAGAAATTGAAAAGAATGCGTTAATAAGAAGAATTGGAGTTGTACCTCAAGATGCCCGTAGAATATTGCCTTCGATTAGACCTTCACCTTAACCTCTAGAATACTTACACTGCTCAGCCTGCCTTTTTACGCCAAATCATGCGCATAAGTGAAGTCTTCTGTTTACGACCAATAAAAGGAGTAAGCGTTCGAGTTTGCCACCATTTCTGCCTCCACAGTGCACGCTGATCATTGTCCTTGCACATTCTTCTCTTTTTTCTCAATCTCACTGTCCACGTCTATACTGCGCTCCTGTTTCAATGTATTTAGTATTTATTTGTCTTATTCGGTATCACTGTCCGTTGTCTGACTGTCACAAAATTGACGTTTAGGATTCTTCAAACGATCTTTAAGGTACCTTAAAGCATACAATCAAAAATAATAAAATTTAAAAAATAAAAGAATGAAACTTAAAAATGGAAAAATAATAAAATAAAGTGTTATACGCAATCTTTCACAAGAAACGGCTGAAAAAGGATCTCCATAAGGAAGGTGATAACAGCGTTTTGAAGTCTGGGATGGCGCAGCCACATATTTCTTGTGTAGATGGATATGCGCTCGAATGCCTTCACTAATCCAGATAACTGGATGAATGGGACGCGTCCTCTTGTTGATATCACCCACTCACCGTCAGTTATGTAAGCTGCGGATCCCCTCTAAACCGGAAGGATCAGATCCAGAAGGGATCAGCTTTCGCCATATCTACCACTATATGTCGTCATTGCAGGAGACCGCAGCCAATGGCTATGGTTCACAGTCTCAATACTGGGTCACACATTGCACTTAATCATTCATTCACGCGCCTAAAGCGAGTTAAAAACATTAGGTTTTGCGCAAACATTAGAATTTGTTACTGTTAGTGTAATGGGCGCGTGTAGCGCAGTCGGAGGAGGCGTCGGCTGTCGTGTGCACCCGATACCAGGTTCCTGGTTCGGATTTTCCGCCCAGGCCAACCAAGCATTTCATCCCGAGCGCTGACTTGTTGATCGGCTGGTCACAAGTCATTGTATGGCCAAATACTCATTCCAATCGTCTCCACGACATCCCGTAAAAGTAGAATGCGTGGAGCATCTCAAAGAGGATTGAGTAGCGCGTTCTCTATCCTTTATCCATTTTACTGATAGTATATTCTGTGCCACACCAGGTTTTTTAGGTGGAAGCTTTATTCAACAGGGCCTGACGTTTCGCGTTCCGCCTTCTTCAGGGGCCTAAACATGGTGTGAAGGTTTAAATTTACGCTCTACCACACCAAGCGCCTCAACCACTCTAGCATTTTCGACCTACACCACAGCCACCCCGAAGAGACAGATGAACTTACCTAAGTTCACCGTTAAGGGCATATGACCTTAGCGTTATGACCAGTAGGGACGAATGATCTGCGTTGTGCGGATATCCCCCTGATCATTCTACAGCTCACAATGACGCACAAACGGCAAGAAGGCACCTGTTACGGCTAGACACTCATTCCGGTTGTTCATCACTGGATTTCTTGTAAAAATCCAGAAACCTTCCAAGGCTTTTTGTGGTGAGATGTCACTCTCAATGGCCAATGTTGTACACTTCACATCGTAGTTGTTCCCGTCATCTGCATCATCAATCCTATGTCTGCTAAGTGGATTGGATTGCAGTCCACGTCTTTTGCTGGTTAAATGTTCATTTACGCTAAGCGCCAGAGCTCTTTCCGTTTCCCCAATGTATTTTGCGTTACAGCTGAAACATTCGATTTGATAAATTGCTCCTATCTTCGAGCAATCTCCTCAGATACCGCTTGGGCAAATAACGCAGCTCTCCGATATGCACTGCTTGTCATAGACTCGATTCCGGGCCAGCTCCCATCTGATGTTGTCCCCAGGAGCGTTCACCAAACTCTTTGAATGTCGGCAGTCACTCTGTCGGAGATGAAGGAAAGAACTGAAGGCACCTTATCCACACGAGGTCGACCTCGACGATTATTATGAGATCTTTAGACTTTGTTCTACTTTGTCTATGATAGTCCATGTCGCGAAAGTGGACAGCATTGGGATGTTTGGACGTGCCAGGCAATCAGGCCGCATGGGGTGCTATCAGGAGAGTGCATATATGGGCGGTACTCTGAGGGCTGATGTATGTTCTGTCGATACTTTACTTGGTTATGATTCATAGGTCTCTCACTGCTGCTCACATACGCGACATGGACCGCCATAAGATACTTGCGTTATGTTGGAATCTGAGTCTCCGTCGTTTTTTTTATATTCTATTAAAAATTTATTTCGTTCGAAAAAAAATTATTTGCTCTATCAGAAAGCATATTCCTCTTTTTTCCATGGTGATTTTTTGTCAATTTTTAAGTCAACATAGTGGATGGTCAGAAAAGAACGACCTTCGCCGACAGCTCCTTTTCCATGCTTCTATTTAAGATTTTTTGCACGAGGTTATACAACTTTTGAAAAAAGATGATTTGTTTTACAAGTGTGTACGTTGCGTTTTTTTAGACCGTTTGGATTTTCGTTAATTTTCAGGAGATTAAGATGTTGTGTCAAGAAGGCGTAAATGCTTTTTTACCAACAGCTTGAACTCTTTGGTGGTTAATTTTTTGGGCAGTGTTATACGTCGTCCGAAAAAGAATGCCTTGCCTTATCAAAGCGTTTGTTGTACTTATTTGTTCAAGCTGATTTTTATCAATTTTTATCGAAACGTTAAAAGAGAAGAAGCTGTCAGTGATGAACATTTTTATTTATTTACTTGACTTTCCACTTCAATGACCTAAAAATTGAGCAAAGTCGAAACGAAAAAAGCGAAACATACTTTCTAATACAACACAGAAATAGAATAGAACAAATCATTTTCTTTCCGATGCGCTTTACAATATTCAAACAACATTCAGCAGTATTCAGAATAAAATGTTTGAAAGGGGGAAACTCAGTTTCTAACCTCCTTTTGTAAGCTATTTATTTATTTATTTATTTATTTATTTATTTATTCATGGCGTGGACTAAGGTCACACGTAAAAATACAATGGTAGAATAAAAAAAACCACAAACTCAATCAAAAACAAGTAAATACAATTGAAGGCACTCATTGTACACGTGAAAGCAGCTTCTTGAAACCATGCAAGGATAGACCTAAGACTTCCTCAGTTGTGTTCAAAATGTGATTGAACTCCCTTGAATTTCTGTAGGTGAAAAAGCTTGCTCGGGCTCGCAATTTTGCCACCGAAACATAAAGTCTGAGCTTCTCTCTTATGTTTCTTGTCAGCCTAGTGCCAAAAAAAAGTTGAGTGGGTTTATAGAAACCCCACCAGTGAATATTTTAAACATCATGAGTAGATCAGCTGTTTTCCTTCTAATGAAAATGCTACAGGCGACTAGGCAATTAGGCCAAGAAATTCACAATCAGCTGAAAGGCCAAGATTTTCTGGCAATGGACGTAAGGTCTAAAGGAAGAGGAGAAAATAACCAAAACCACTAAAAAAGCTTTCAATGAATCAAGCCATCGTTGACGATAATGTAGAACAGCCAAAGTAGGAAGGCGCCACGCATTCCAAAGAATGCGGTGTTTTGAGATTGTCAAACTATAAAGCAAATTTCTTCATTCATGTATAATTTAGAGTGACGCCTTCATAGCATTTTGTGATGAAGAGAAAGTCAGAATTTACTGGCAATGCCAGAAGAATGGCGGCTATTACGACCTGCCTTATTATTAGGCGGCCAAACAAGGGGTGTAACGTATGCGGACATAGTGCGTTTGAAGGCGTCCGCGAGCCGAGACCCGGTATGTGGTGGACCACGAAGGCCATTATCCCACTCAGGATATCCGCACCCATACGCACACCTCACACGGTGATCCTACCCGTATAATTGGCATAAACACACCGTCATAGAAGGCGCCAGCGCTGTTCTTTGGTTCAGGGTTTACATAACGATGGGAAGCTCATCGTTCTTTGAATGCATGAGTATGTATTAGGTTAGCAACCAATTTCGTGGACTCTCAAGAATCTTCATCAAAAGTATATATTAACAAATAACTAATGACAATCTTTAACCAAAATAAGATATCTCGGAATGCAGAAGTGCTTCCCATATATCAGTTAGCTGGTCTATCCCATGGTCATAGAATTAATGTGCTTTTAAGGCCAAGAATCTTTGGAGGTGCGTTTTGACCCGGTCCACATTATTAACTCGTCTTCCAAACAAGAGTGCTGCACCGAACTAAAAATGTCGTAGTCACTCGGCGCGAGGTCTGGGCTGAAGGGAGATGAGTTTGACGCTCCCAGTCAAGGTCTTCTATTTTTTGAGACGCCCGGTTCGCTACGTTCCCTCCGTTTGGTGGTGACAAGAAGGTACTAACTTCTGGGAGCTCGTCAAGAACGGTTCTAGCATTAATGTTGTAGCCTACTCTTCTCCAGCTGGCCGCGTGCAGTCTGAACTCCGCTAGAATCGGTTTAGACAGATTTTCAGGAGCGGAATTATCTATCAGCAAGATAACGCCAGATCACACGTCACGAATCGGAAGCTTCAAAAAATCGAAGACCTTGGCTGGGAGCGTCTAATTCACCCACCTTACAGCACAGGCTGTGCGCCAAATGACTAGCACCTTTATAGCATGCTGCACTTCTTGGTTGGAGGACGATTTATTAATGCGGATCATGTCAAAATGCACCTCCAAGGATTCTTGGCTTCAAAAGCACAAGAATTCTACAGCTGTGGAATGGGCCAGGTAGCTGCTAAATGGGAAGCAGTCCCGCGTTCCAACAGATCTTACTTAGGTTGAAAACTGTTACTTTTTATTTGTTTATGAACACTTTTGTTGAAGGCGCTTGAGAGTCCACGAAATTAGTTGCCAACCTAATATATGAGTATCTATTTTCATTCTCATTTCAAAGTTGACGAAACGTGCAATTGGACCAGACTGAACAGCACGAACACTGGGAAGGTGCAGAGCAGAACTCGCTGGAAGCGTACCAAAAAAGGTGTTGGTTGAGTATTGCTCTCCAATTCGAACCGCTGGTTAAACTCGATTTGTGAGAAGTTCAAGGCTTCTCAGTAGAATAAGTCAACAGTATCCACCTACCTGCATTTTATCGGTTATTTTTTATGACGAGGTCACGTCGCTTGATGAAGGACTGAAAATAGATGTAGTATACATGAACTCTGCTAAAGCCTTTCACTGAGTATCTCATATAAATCTCTTAATAAAGCGGAAAGTGGTAGTTCATCCTAGCACCTCACACCGATGTTTTGTTGCGACCAAAGCTCTTTCGCCTGGCGGGACTCGAATCCGCACCTCCTGCTGCTGGGCGGTAGTGCTCAACGCCATTACACCATCGGCGCAGAGCATTCCCGCCCGGTCAGCAGATGTGTGGGTTCGAATCGCGCCTGGCGCTAGAGCTTTGATCGCAACAAAACAACTTTATGAAAGCTTGTAATAAATAAATAAATAAATAAATAAATAAATAAATAAATAAATAAATAAATAAATAAATAAATAAATAAATAATGCGTTCGGTGACCGAATTAAAACGGTTCAAAACGTTCGAGCGATGAACAAATCGATGTTTCATCCTGCCAGACAAGACAGGCTACCTAGTACGCCATGAGCGCCGTTGTACCTCTTGATGCATGCATAAAGGATCAAAGGATAAAGGACGGCGTTACTCAATCCCTTTTGGGATGCGCCACGCATTCTACTTCTACAGGATATCGTGGAGGCGATTTGAATGCGTATATGGCCATACAATGAATTGCGGTGGCCAGCGGATGAACAAGTCAGCGCTCTACCCTTCCCAGACAAGTCTGGTACCATTTCTCCGACTCCGGAGGGATGGAAGGCTTGGTTGGCCTGGACGGGAAATCCGAACCAGGAACCTGGTATCGGGTGCACGCGACAGTCGGGGCCTCCTCCGACTGCGCTACACGCGCCCATACATGAATATATATCTTTATTGCACCAAAGCATCAGATTCGTATCTGGTCTCGAAATAAGCATGCGACACAGAATTCAGTGGTTCGACGAAGCAACTAATTTACCAAAGAAATTTTCCGGAGGAAAATCTCTGACGTCTTCAGTAAAATCGAAAAATTCTTTAAAGGAGTTATAGCCTCGATGAGAAGATATGCGTTCTCAATTTGAGTACGGGTCTGGCAGGAAAAGTTTGCCAGTCTGTTCGTGCCGGCAAACAATCTAACCCGTCGTTGATATCGGGGAGAGATTGATATTCGGCACGAAAGGATTTTGAGGTTAAAACGAAAAGTACAACACAGGGATAAAAGCTCTGGGTGCTTCAGGAACTCCGGCTATTGCTGGTATAGAAGGAAAAGCTAGAAGGAGCGCTCTGCTCTCTGAAGTAAGTATTAGCTCATCATGCTGCTTAAGGCGAACGTCATATATAGTCCCCTCTCGTTATAACGCCTCCGGTTAGGACGCGACTCTCGATATAACGTAGATTTTCTCTGGTCCCGGCCAGCCTACCTTTACGCCAATACAAATCAACTCCGCTTAGGACGCGTCGGATACAATGCTACTCCCGTTATAGCGCGGTTTTGAGAGAAACTCTGCATTCAAATTGACTCCCGTTATAACGCGCTCAGGGTAAAATGCTGGTCTCACGTGGAATTTGAAGAGCGACTGTATGCCGTATTTCGTAATCGGCGCTACCGTTCGGTCGCGCAGATTGATACGCATCATCCACGTGCTTTGCGCTGGCCCAGTTCATTTATAAGGAGGACGTCTATCTTCTGTATCTCTACTCTCGACTATTCCGACTTTCTTTCTACTAAAATGCCTGTGCCAAATTGCTCTATTCGAAAACGACAGCCAATCTCACTGGATGAGAAGAAGGCCATAATCGAGGAGGCACGGACAAAGTCAGTTCCTGAAGTAGCCGTGCATTTCAACAGGAAGTATCTGGAATCGACAATCAGGACAATTCTCAAGGACAAGGAGAAGATTCTCAAAGCAGTAGAAGAAGGAGCGGAGAGCAAAAGGGTGAGAATAAGAGCTGCGAAACACTCAGATCTGGATGAAGCTCTTCTGCGTTGGTTCAAAGATGTTCGAAGTCAGAATATTCCAGTGGACACGCACACTTTGAAGGTGGGTTAATCATTCGTAAAATTCTGAACATTTGAGCTTCAATCAAATTTTTCAGGCAAAGGCCGTAGAATTGGCGAGGATGTTGGACATTGGAGATTTCAATGCTAGTGAAGGATGGGCTTCCAGATTCAAAAGCCGCCATGGAATTGTATTCAAACAAGTACAGGGAGAAGCTGGAGATGTCGATATGGAAGCTGTCAGCGATTGACACCAAACTGTTCTCTACAAGGAGCTCGAGCAGTTCTCCGAGGAAAATGTGTTTAATGTCGACGAGACTGGTCTTTTTTGGAGACTTCTTCTAAGCAAAACTCTGGCTTTCAAAGAAGATCGGTGCACATCTGGTAAGCGTAGCAAAGAACGAATCACAGTTCTGGTGGGCAGCAATATGAGCGGAACTGAAAAAGTGCCACTGCTCGTTATCGGGAAGTCAGGGAGCCCGCGTTGCTTTAAGAACGCCAGTGTGCCTGTCGACTACGAAGCTAATCAAAAAGCATGGATGACAGGTGAGCATGACTAAATCTTTAATTTCGATTTCAAATTTTCTTAATTTTGAAGGCTTTCCTTCACTTTTAAGGAAATGTCATTTCAGCCGAGATTTTCGAGCGCTGGCTAAAAAAGTGGGACCGAAGACTTGGAAAGGAGAATCGGAAGATTTTGCTTTTTGTTAACAATTGTCCAGCGCATCCGAGGGTCACATTGACAAACATTTCACTCCGTTTCTTTCTAACGAATGCAACGGCAGAAGTTCAACCTATGGGCCAGAGAATCATCCAGAATCTCAAAATTCACTACCGCCGCCTACTTCTTCGCCGTCGAATTGCCTCCATCGACAGTAGTGCTGATTTTAGTTTCGACCTCTTGCTGGATCAAGCCTGGAGTGAAGTTATACCTGAAACGTTGAAGAACTGCTTCAGAAAAGCGAGCTTCTTCATTAACGATGAGGTGAGGGTTTTGTTGAATTTGATTCTTTAGACTAAGACTACAATTTTGTTCTTTAGGGCGCAAGCCAAATTTTCGAGGAGGCAGAAGTACACCTTGAACCGCTTTGGCAGCAGCTGCAGCATTACGGAGAAGTAGAACGAACTATCAGTTTCACAGACTTTTTGAATGCAGACGAGGCTTTGACCGCGTCAGGAGCTCTTTCACAGGAGGAAATTGTAGCATCTTGTAGGTAAGGACACATGTTCCTGCTGTGAGTCAATTATATCAACAAGTGATTTAATTCTTTCAGCACGCTTCCTCATACAAACGAGCCGGATGAAGAAGAACCTGACGAGGTAGACGTGCCGCCACCCGAGCCAATATCTCGTCAAACAGTGTACAAGAGCTTCGACAAGTTGCGGCAGTACGTCGAGCACAATGCAAAAGATCCGGAAGTTATTTGAAGCTATCGAAAGCTAGAAGATTTTCTCTATCATGAGCAACAGAAGAAGTCGGTTCAAACTCAGATTACACAGTTTTTCAGCTGAATCTTGATTCTCTATTTTGAATCTTACCTCATTAATTCGTCACATCTTTCTATATAATATTTTTAATGCTGATCTGCTCTGTTTACTGCTAAGAGAACATCTCTCAGGATAGAGTTAAATCATTTTTCCAGAAGTTTTATACCTAGCTATGCCTTCCTATTACTTATTTGCTCCATTGTATGCAATTTAGGATAAATCTGTGCACAAAATAGTGTAAAAAAGGTCAGCTCCGGTTAGGACGCGACTCCCGTTATAACGCGGATTTTCTCCGGTCCCTTCAAACGCATTATAACGAGAGGGAACTGTACATGAGAAAACAATAAAGGAAAATAAGTACACAGAAAGTAACAAAAACGTACTAACGAAGGAGATGAAAATGTGGCAATACAATAAGGCTTCAAAATGAAGTTCCAAGCTTAACGTTTGAAGCATTATAGGTTATCAGGGAAAGATCTGTTCTCAAAAGGTATTATATACATAGAGCCGCCTCCGCTTATGAGAAAATCGCAGGTAGGTGAAGCCTTCGCTCTATCAAAGACGATTTTGTTCTTCCCACCACGAATGACAAACAGAACAAGCCTAAATGCCGTAAAGACCAATTCAACTTGCCCTATTGTGATTGTGTGTACCATTTAAACATCTAAAATATCCCCTCTGGAACAAATAGAAAAAATATTGAACTATGTCTCTCTATCCATCGCTAGGGGTATTCTATAGTAGTGAAAGCCATCAACTCTAATAAGAGCTTTCAGCGTGAATTCTAAACTGTTTCAATAAGATATATATAACCTAGAATAAGTAAATTTTTGTTAAATTTAGTCAAACTCTTAAAAATCTGGAGCGTGTGTGTTATGGTTTTTCGTGAAGTTTCCTTGTAGTGCTCACTAAAGTCGAACATGTAATTGTTCGGGAAGACTACGTCTCGTATTCCATGCGGCCTTATCAAAGGACTACATTCAATATTGTGTTGTAAAATACTATCAGATAAACCCACGTGTAATTGAAATGTTCTTCTTTCGAGAAGGAACAAGCTTTAGATTCCACTACTTCAACCATCATTTCATCCACATCATACTCTAAAATCTACTCATCATGAGGACATGTCACTTCACAAAAAATCTTCATATCTTCTGCATAAATCCCACATTTGACGCCATTTGTTTGCAACTTAATGGACGAATTTGAGACAAATACGTTGAACGAGACAAGTGATAAGCGGTCTGAACCTTCGTAAGCTTCGGGTGTAGCATTGAGCACGTTTTGTTGTTAATGATGATTGCGCTTGTCTACGGTAGTTTCCTTGTATTATTCTTTGTTTTTGTCTCGTTCGTTGTTTAGGCGTTTTACATACTCACCGCTAAAGCTTAAAGGAGCAAAGGTCGAAGAATTTCATCATTGAGGTATCTGTGAATTTTCCACGGATTCAAGCATGACCAAGAATTTCTAGGGTAGCTGTACTTAGATTAGCCAGGGCCTTTTTCTCAGGAGTGTTTAGTGCTGAAGGCCTGTTAATCTAAGATTTTAGTTTTTTATACAGAGTTAAATTTTTCTATTATTATATTCAGTTACGCCTCCTATGGCAGCTATCAACCTGGCGTTACCGATTTTTCTAGGCTTACGAACTATTGTGAACTTCAGTGCTAGGTAAATTACGTACGGCAATTCATAGGGCCACAGGTATCATGTTCCAATATATTCTTTAGTCCGCTTGGAATTGTTTCGCATACTATTGAAAGTCTTTTCGATAGGACTGTCTGGGGACATGCTCATCGTTGGTCCTCGCCGTCATGTGCGCTGTCCGTTAAGGCTGGTTTATCTATTTACATAAACCGACAGTCTGCCAACTTCTTACGGAGGCCTTAAACCCATTCAGCTTATATATATTTTTAAATCAGGTGCTTATTCTCATCTCTCACACTTTTTTCCGCACTAAACACCTCCGAGTCATCCCTTTTTCTTAGTTTTTTAAAAGTTTTTATCAGGGCTTACTCTACTGGTACGTAGATGGACGACGCTTGTTTCCATGAAAAATCCGTCTAGATTAGCTAAGAATGTTTGTCTATTTCTTTTGTTTGTTGTTTTTCCCTTATGTGGCGCGTCTTGGGACGTATTCTATAAATAGATAAATAAAACGTCAACTTGTGGACGACCGCTGGTGGCATTTTCTGATATAGAATAACTATTTTTTTAGACTCAGATGAAGGTGGTTACGCCGAAACAATAGCCGGAGTAAAGGGCCTACACTAATCTTGGTTCGCCAGCTGCATCACTTGGGTATATTTTCACTGAGAATACCTCGATCCCAGTCGGACTTGAAAAGTTCGATGACTTGGGTACTGCTCTATTCACTAGACTATAAAATTAGGATAAATGACGGCGTTATTCAATCCCTTCTGGGATGCGCCAGCGCATTCTACTTCAACGGGATGTCGTGGAGGCGACATGAATGCGTATTTGGCCATACAATGACTTGCGGTGGCCAGCCGATGAACAAGTCAGCGTTTTATCCTTCCCAGACAAGTCTGGTACCAAGTCACCGACCCCGGAGGGATGGAAGGTTTGGTTGGCCTGGGCGGGAAATCCGAACCAGGAACCTGGTATCGGGTGCACGCGACAGTCGCGCCTCCTCCGACTGCGCTACACAAGCCCACTAGACTATAGTGTGGTGAAAATTAAGCTGGTGAACTTCATAAAGTAATCCTTTGTGGCCGACAGTGCCAAAAGCCTTCTCAAAGCCAAAATATATCACATCACACGCATTTGTGTTGTCCAGTGACAATGCCCAGCCGTTTAAGTCCTCGATAGCGTTGGTCTCGGTTGTCCTTCTTTTTACAAAACCCTCTGAGCAAATGCCGTTCCTCTCCAAGAGTTCAACTTTGTGCTCTTTAAGAACTTGATTTCGAAAGCGCGGCACATAATTGATGTTGTACTAACTGGCCTATAGTTCTTATGTACAGAAGACGGCGATTTTTTTTTCAAAATCGAAATGACAAAACTATACTTTCATCTCATTGGGGATATCGGTTGAATGAGGGACAGATTGAAAAGATCTACGGATAACGGGCCAGAAGTGATACATGCAATATTCTGCTTGATCGAGAAAGCTACGAAATCCGGTGCTGGCGAGTACGAATCGGGCTACCTAGCATGTCATAATCTGCCAAGATGCGAATATAGGTGGAGGAGTCATAACGAAATCTAGAAAAGTTTTAAACTTATACATAGCAATATCATCATCGTTATATTAAGGGGGGGGGCAAAAGTAATGAAACTCTCCATGCCGTATCCCCATATCTCGTGACTGCGGTCTGGTTTCGTGCTTATCGTATTTGTACGATTGTATACTACCTACTGAAGGCCACCTGAGAAGTCACCATTTCCGCCCTTTCCAGAAGCATGTCTCATGCCGAAACCCCAGCCTGGCGAGTCGACCTGTGACGCGCAAATCTCTCCCCATTCTCAACCCCGAGCAGCCTGGACTCAATAGTCACGCAAGATGAGAAGTACGTCTTCTACCTTAACCCTGCCAAGCAGCGAGTCTGGATGAGGCCTGGTGACCTGTTACCGACCTTCGTTCGGCCGGATGTTCGCAGCGAGAAGCACCTTCAGAGCTTTTGGGTCTGCGCCCGTAGACCGGTATACCGGAAGCTGTTTACCAAAAGCACTACGATAAACTCCGAGACCATGGTGAACGAAATAGAAGAGATGACCCTGCGACTCGAACTTATTCAGTCGCAGCGCTTCAAAGAAGGTCCTCCTCTTCGACAACCCCGCACCTCATCAACAAACAAGTAACCACGGATAAGCTTGGCCAGCTAAGCTACGCTCACATGCCTCACCCACACGAAGGGACACAAGAACCTAAGCAGTCTTTGACAACCATATCGAGCAGTTGATCAACACCAGGCCCAAGCAGTTCTGGAAGGATGGGATCAGGAAGTTGGCTGAGCGATGGCAACAAGTCATTGACTTTAACGGCATACACATTCCTCAGCATCGTTGATTTGTAATTGAGTTATAAAGAGATAAAATTTTTTCATTTTGTTTCATTACTGTGCCCCCCCCCCTAATACATAGACCCTGGAAAACGCCCTCGCCAAAGGGTCTGCCTTACCTACATCTGAAATACACCGACTAGGAAACTATATCAGCTAGTCTCTCTTCCAACAATCTATAGACATCCTGTTGAAGCTAAGCTGTTGAGAACAATTAAACGACTTACTCACAGTTCGCTTATCCAAGATGTTACACTTTAAAGGCGAAATAACTGTTTGACATATTTTATCGACAAGGCCGGCATGTGATGAGAACTAAGCTTTTGTGAAAAGTTCTGCTTTTACGAGAGCTCCTGAAGCTCGCCACAAATTTAATGTGAAAGTCGTGCGAATTTGAGAAAAACTTCATTCCCATCAGGTGTCAAGAAAGTATTTCAACAACAGCCGTGCAGGAGCTTCACCTCTTGCTTGTATGGAAGCTAATCCTTCTGTTAGGAATAATCTCTGCGAGAAAACGAGCACGATAACCAGAGGCTAATTTGAACCAGCGATTTCGATCCAAATGCAGAACGGACGGCAAAACAAGAACGCAGTTAGAGTACGCTGAACGCTTTGATTGAGCGCTGAGCGAATAGAGGAGCGCCGTCTGAGAAGAACGAGCTGGCTGGCCAGTTCTATTAGATGGAGCATCCCGAAAGCAATTGCCCATTGGCCTTCCCTATACGCACCTTTGCATGCACTTTGAGGTGCTGGACAGCTGTTCCTGCCGAGCCACCTTATTTCGACCCCACTAATTCGACTGCCCTTCAGCTCTACGCCGTCGACACGCCAGCGCTTTCAGGGCGGTTCCGGTTGAGCGATGCGAATTAGTCTGACGTACTGTGCAAGAAGTCAATTCAGTTCGTTCTATGGCATTTTTCGCAAAACTTGAGAAGCTGACTGACTTCACCGCCAGTTGGTCGGAAACGAAATTTCTTTCTGAGCAAATAACACCCGAATGCCGTCCTTTACGAACCAGTTCTCGAACTAGAAGCACTTGATTAATAACTTAGAGGCATCCAACATGAGAAATTGCGATGGGCAAGGACGTTGAGCAGCGATGGCGGATACCCGCTGGAGTATGTAGTGGGAGAATAACCAGTCAAGGATGCGGAATGTGGGTGGACGTTTAACGACGTACCTTCGTTATAGTCTTGAGGTGAGCATTGCCTACTGGGCACTCCCCATCCCCTAAATCCACCAGTTCTAGTAGGGTCCGAAAGAACTAAGGAGGCGTTCTTGGATGGGCGGCGGTCAGGAGACGTTCCGGAAGTGTTTACGAGTTTGTCAGCAACACACAAAACTCAAGTGGCAGTTGAGGAGAGGACTAATGTTGCTGAGCTGCCGAGCACTGACGATGCCCTGGGGATGAGGTGGAGGCGTCAGAACTCGTCCACCCTCCACCGCTATCATCTTGATAGCGCCCGCCGCATCTCGTCACCTTTCCACCAGGCTGTTGCATTGACGCGAATGCGGATTGTCGAAGACAACAGAATTCTGGGCCTTCTATGAAGGTCGGGTAGCCAGAAAATTAAAGGTCGCTGGGTAGGCGACTGCTGCTGCACTATTCAGGGGCGTATACATATATCATCTTCGCCTCAAACTGAACACTCTTCGTTGCAAGCCTAACGCTTTTGAAATCAAACTCTCATCTTCCAAATTAAAACGAGCCTCCTTCACATTATTTTTGTTTTATTTATTTATTCAAGGCATAGAAAACTGTCTAGCAAACAAATTGTGAGGAAACACAAAAAAGCAGACAACATCAAACAGGGTGAATGTAACCATCAGCCATGTAAGAAAATATTACAAGCAAAGAATCTAGCAGCACATTGTAGTATTTAACATCGGATAAATCTTCTACAAGCCTGGGCGGAGAGTCTCTTTAAATCTTCGTATTTGCCCACCAGCAGGTTGAATTCTTTGAGGATTCGATAGGTTAAGAAGTCTGACCTCAGTCGCGATTTGGCCACTGAGACTCGAAGTTTCAACCTACCTCTCATGGTTTTTGTCAGAATACCATCAAAGAACTTTCTCGGGTCATCGGACACCTTATTTGTGAGAATTTTACACATCATAATAAGGTTAACGATTTTTCTTATTTTCTCAACGAAAAAAGGCAAAAGAGCGTAGTCCGTAGAGCACCGTTAGGAATGGAGCTATAATCCACTGAGAAGCACCTCATTATATTGAAGCTATATTGAAGCTTCCGAGAAAATTAAAATAATTTTTGTTAAAGGAAACTTTAAGTATAACTTTCTTTGAAGATTTAATTCACCAATACTCGGGTAAACAGATTGTTTAAATGCCTACGAAGTTCTCATTTTTCGCAAAAAATAATGGCTTAAAGCTTGTTTTAAAAGACAGTCATTTTTCGTGCTAAAAGAAGCCATCCCTCCTTCAAGAAGATGCGCCTTTTGTTCGATTGATAGCAGAATTTCTGTCTCCATAGAGTCTCACGCATGTAAACGATGCAACAAATACAGTTGTAAAAAACACACATATCACAACTATGATGGCTCATGTAAGTGGCATTACACTATCAATCAGATAAACGTTGCGGCGAACTTTTTGAGTACATGGCGAACTAATCTTTTAATGTGCTGTGCATGCTTCTTTGCTGTGCATTGAGACAAATTTCGATCCAATATTTTTTCTCTAAAAATAAAAATTTTATAAAATTATCACACATATTCTACACATATAAAGAAAGGTCGGATCTGTCCTAGTGCGGGGGGCACATAACTAAAGAGTATGTAAAAAAATCGACCCGGGACTTACCGAGCGTCTCCTGCGGAGCACGATAGAACCTAAACCAGAAAAATTCACGAGCAAAAAAAAAAACGAAAAAATAAATGTTTCCGTCGCGGTTGTAAGCGGGTGGAGTTATGTGCCCTCCTCACCATGTTAGATCCTGGTTATAACATGTCAGGTGGCGGTTAGCACGCGCTAGGTGGCTTTATGCGCCCTCCTCACCATGTTAGATCCTGGTTATAACATGTCAAGCGGTGATCAGCACGCGGCACGACTCCATTGCGTCGTTCTTTGCCCGCCGATACGGTTGTCAAACCGCGGCGATTTTATTTTTTTATTTATCTGTTCGTTGTTTCTCTGTTTTAGGTTCTATCGTGATCTGTAGGAGTCGCTCGGTACTCCCAAGTCAATTTTTTACTTACTTTTTAGTTATGTGGCCCCCCGGAATAGGATAGATCCGAAAGGTCGCTTATACCAGATTTTCCTTGCACAAAAAAGTATTCTAATCTTATTGAGACTGTGGCTTCACCTGACTGGAGGCAGTTTCGACTTGTAAGAGTTCGCATTCAAAAGTCTTAAAGCCAGCTTAGAAGAGTGCCCGAATTAATTTTGAAAGCATCCAATTTGATTTGAGAAGTGTTAATTTCACGTGGAAATTGTACCTATACAATCCTTTACTCTATAATCCTGCTGGCAACTTTTGGATACGTCAAATTTCTTCACGCGTGGAATACCTGCGGGAGTTCTTCAATGTGATCAGTGATGTTAAGGATATCCAAGTTTGTCTGCTCAAGCATTTCAAATCCTGATTGTCCGTAGATGTCATCGTTAAATCGCAGGATGACAGCTTGTCTGAATATGTCAATGAGTTCTCTTTTGTCTTCCACGTTTTTTTAAACGGGACAATTTTCGTTTATCCCACTTTTTGGTTGCTTCATTTTTCTCTTCAATCTTCACGTGTGTCTATGTAAATATATTGCACGACAAAAAATAAGTAAACAAATAAGTAAAATTTTTGAACATGCTACATAGGCGACAGAACTTTTCGGCAAATTTTCGTTTTACGCCCTTTCTCAATTCACAGCAAAGGCTTTAAATATTTATGGGCGGCTTTCCGCACAAAGTAAGCAAATTAAATTTTTTACCAGCTTCCCTGTTCCAGACAGCACCTGTTAAACAATGCTGATGACTCGAGAATTGCTCGGAATCGAGCGGAAAGCTCTGGAGGAGGTACGTCGTGACGTGCTGCGATCGCCTACCGTTTCCCTTCCGTTGCACGTCAATTATTAAATGTTCGGATTGAGAAATTTCGATTGAAAAAGAGAAGAGCGTAAAAAATCATTTTGCTGAAAATTTATATCGCTTAACAAGTTTTAAAAGTTTTATTTCTCTATTTATTCAGCCATTAGGTTGACCGGAAGGTTCTGGCGGTTTTGGCTGGACCACTTCAAACGACCATTACTTTCTTCGTACTTTCCGGATTCAGTAGAAGCAAGCGCCATTCGAATCAGCACACCTTTTTTTCCAAGGAGATACTAACTAATTAGTTCCAGCAGTGATATTAATAGCTAATAATTGGCAGCTTATGCAGGATGATGGAGCGTGGCGAGAATGGCTTTGCAACTTCTAGCGAGCTTGACGTGACGCATAATTCGTGGAATTAAGTAGAAGTGTTGCACTACAAACGTCACGCCAGAAAGAAACTCAGAACACTGCCGTGGAAAATACAGTTGCTCTACCGGATGAATGTTGGTCACCGGTGGACGAAAACCCGGTCACCTACGAATTTCGTACCACAGGCAGTTGTTCTTCAATTTTAAGGGTAATTCACCTACATCTGATCGATATGAGTCCAGAGTTAGGCTAGCCACATCTGCTCCATCAGTCGTAGTTGTGAGCCGTCAAAACGCTTACTGTTCATCTGAAAAACTGAACGACAGGTGCGTGGCAGCACTCCAGCAACAGTATTTGTACGGTAGAATTTGAAATGTGTTTTTTTTTTTTGGAAAATTTTAGCCAGCTTCAAAGTCCCCGGTTAAGGCGGCTAGTCCATCTGCTGATAAAATCCGCTCATCTACCGGTGCAATTTCACTAGCGGGTAGACGGACCGCAACTACATACGGGTGTTTATTTATTTAATTATTTATTGCACTCAAGGGTGCGCATAACATTGTGCGCGTCATAAAGTAAAACAAAGACGGATCTAGCTTTGAACAAAACAAAAAAAACGCAACGGAAAAACAATAAAAAGTAAGCAGCTCCATAGCAAGATAACAAAGTAAAGAGCACCTGAAGAGCTCTCAAAAGTAGAAAGGTGAAATACTAAGATGTACTTTGAATACCTACGCTATAAAGCAGTAGAAATAGTGATGCTGTTTTTCTTTGCAGTGCCTTCAATTAAACTTGACAGCTGTGAAATATACAGTACAATAAGAAGATGTGGTTAAGTAGTACTGCTGATAGGATTAAAGGAATCCCTATAGAATTGATATCCTCTGGGTTGTACTTATTCACCTAAAGGAGTAATGGGTGAGGCGAGATATGTATTGTTACTGATGTTCAAGCAGAAACCAGCATCAGACTGCTGTAATGCCGTATCTGACTCATAATTATGCCACAAAATGTGCTGTGTTGAGACATCCATTTAGTTGGCGGGCGAGTGATGCAACAGGATAGCACACAGGAAGAATGTTTTGTGAAGGTCAGCACGGCTATAGAGTGGTTCATGATGTTCAAACCACTCTCGAGCAACCTTATTGGCTGATCAGCACCTAAGCTTCAGGTTGTAGCCCTTCGTACTTAGGCGAGCAATGCTTTTTTCAGTGACAGCCATTGTCGCTATTATAGCAGCAACTGGATGAGTTTAAAAACATTTCTAAAATTCTAAAATATTTCCAAGAGTATCGTGGATGGGCCTCATTCCCCTGACCTCGAAAGAGCCCCCATTTCTGCAGCGATGGGAAGGACGAGTGCGGAGAGGCTGCTAAAATCTCAGGGCCTAACCAGGCTGCGCAATTTGAGAAGGACTAGGATGACGATCTGTACTTACAACGCCCGCACGCTCGGATCGGAAGCATCCATAGAGTACCTGATGATGCAAGCCGGGAAGATCAAGTACGACGTCATTGGACTGACCGAGACGAGAAGACACCACCCCCTGCACGCCGCCTACGACTCCGAAGAAGAACTGTTCCTCGGAACATGCGAAAGAAGAGGAGTAGGCGGCGTTGGTGTCCTCGTCAACACGCACTTGGCCATGAACATCGATTCGTACGAGTCTCTGACAACCCGAATCGGACGTCTGCGACTGAAGCGATGTGGCTACGTAGCAGCTTTGACTGTATTCGTCGCGTATGCCCCAACATCCGACTACGACGACGAAGAGGTCGAAGCCTTCTACGTGGAGCTGGAGAAGTTCTATAAGGAAGATCACACCTTCTACAAGGTGATCGTCGGCGACTTCAACTCCAAGATCGGACCGCGAAGGTCGCCGGAAGAACTTCAAATCGGAACCCACGGTTTGTAGTGGAACGAGGAAGGTGAAAGGCTGTCTGAGTTTATTATGTTGACCAAGACCATCCATGGAAACTCACAGTTCCAGAAGCCTCCCTCCCTACGATGGACCTGGGAATCCCCCGGTGGCCAGTTCCACAACGAGATCGACCACATCATCTTCAATCGCAAGTATTGCCTGACCGACGCTTCCGTTGCTTCCAAGTTCTACATGGGATCGGATCACCGCCTAATTCGCGCGAGCTTCCGCTTTTCGCGTCAAGGAGGGAAGGTCGCAAAGTTCAAGAAGAGGAGTCCCAGAACGACCATCAACTGGGACCTCTACACCTCTCTTGTCGGCGTCGGCCTTTGGTAAGATGCCGTCATGGACAACGTCGATGAGGAATACGACCGCTTCGTGCACCATCTCCACGATAGTGCTAAAGGAGCCGAGGGCTTGAAGACCACCAAGAGACGCCTGTCTCCGGAAACTCTCGAGCTTATACGCCAGCGTGGAGCAGCACGAGAGTCTGGCAACTACCAGCTGACGTCCGAGCTTGCGAAGCTATGCAGAGCGGCGATAAAGGAAATCTCAAGGACAGAAGGGCGGAAGTGATGGCTGAAGCAGCAGAGGCAGGGTTGAGCATCCGCAATGCCCGCCAAAACTTCGCCAACTTCAAGACCAAGATGACCGCTCTCCGACGTCCTGACGGAACCGTCACCTCTTCCAGAAGGATCATGGAGAAGGTCATCCACGACTTCTACTCCGATCTCTTCGATAGCCACGTCCACCTGCCCCCATGTCATCTTCCGCGGGATGGATACGTCGTTCCCTCTGTTCTCCCTTCCGAGATCCGACACACCATCTCGTCGGTGAAGAAACGTACAGCACCCGGTCCCGACAGTATCAGACCCGAACCCCTGAAGAACCTCCCGCCAACGCTCATCAACACCCTGGCGCGGTTCTTCACACGATACCTGTCGGAGTGCAAGGTTCCATCTCAGTGGAAGGCCAGCAAGGCCGTCTTGCTGTACAAGAAGGGAGACGTGCACGACATTGGCAACTATCGCCCAATCTGCCTGCTGTCCGTAGTCTACAAGCTGTTCACTCGAGTGATCCTGAATAAGATCAGCAGAACGCTGGACGAAGGACAGCCATGCGAGCAAGCAGGATTTCGGAGAGGATTCAGCACGATCGACCACATACACACCATTACGAAGCTCATCGAAGTGTCGCGAGAGTACAAGCTGCCGCTGTGCCTTACGTTCATCGACCGGAAGAAGGCATTCGACTCCGTCGATACTGAAGCGGTCCTCGAAGCCCTACTCACTCTGGGCGTTCCTACTCAGTACATCAGAGTCCTTCGAGAGCCGTACAGTGGATTTAAGACCAAGATCTCTCCATTCTACAACGACGTCGTCATCGACGTAAGGGGAGGGGTTCGGCAAGGGGATACGATATCCCCGAAGCTCTTCAGCGCCACCCTCGAAAACGTCATGCGCGAACTAGAATGGGAAGACATGGGAGTGAAGGTCGACGGCCAGCAGCTGCACCATCTTCGTTTCGCTGACGACATCGCGCTCATAACACCGAGCATCAGCCAGGCGGAGCGAATGCTGGCCGACTTCGATCGTGTATGTGGGAACGTTGGACTGCAGCTGAATCTTACGAAGACGATGTTCATGAGGAACGGATGGGTTTCTGATGCCCCATTCTCGCTCAACGGAACGAACATCCCCGAATGCTCCAGCTATGTGTATCTGGGTCGCGAAGTCAACATGGCCAACGACCTAGCGCCGGAGCTGAGCAGGAGGAAACGAGCGGCTTGGGGATCTTTCAAGAGCGTCGAAGAAGTCGCGAAGAAGACGAAGAACGTCCGACTCCGTACCCACCTATTCGACTCCACTGTTCTTCCTGCCCTAACATACGCCTCAGAGGCCTGGGCTATACGAAAGCAGGATGAACACGCGATCAGCGTCGCGCAGCGTGGAATCGAGGGGACGATGCTCGGAGTGACACGACTCACGCAAGTGAGAGAAGGCCTTCGGAGTTTCAAGCTTCGCCGACGTTCGAAGATCAGAGACGCTCTCGCGTGGGCCAAGTTGTCGAAAATTAGGTGGGCCGGCCACGTAATGCGCTTCGCAGACACCCGCTGGACGTGAGCCGACATCGACTGGATTCCGCGGGATGTCAAGAGAACACCGGGATGCCCACCAACGCGTTGGTCGGACTTCTTCGTGAAAGCCCTGAACGACCGATATGACGCTCTTCGTGTCTCTCGAGCAAAGAGGATCCATTGGACCACTCTGGCACGCGACAGGGACGAATGGAGACGCTGCTGGAGCCCGCTCGAGCAAGTCGAAGATCAACGGGACGACAGGTGATACATGTGATACAGGTGATACAGGTGGTCGTGGATGGGATTCATACGAAGACTCTCCGACTCCTCTACGATACACACATATGTACATAGCTGTGCGTGAATAAGTTTATTCGAATAATTAATCGAATTGTCGAATATTAGTTTGAACTCGAACAACGACAGTCTTAAAAAGTCGAATAATCGTTCGGTTTTCAACTTTGCAGGAGAGCCGTACTCAAATATTATTCGAAAATCGAACACTTCAACTTTATTTGAAAAGTGGACAATTGTATTCGAATATTGAATAAATTTCAAAACTTCAAGCACAGAACCTGATTCGAACAAATTATTAGACTACTTGAATATATATATATATATATATATATATATATATTCGAATAAACAAAATTGATACTAAAACGATTTTAAACGTTTCAAAAAAATTTAATGAGAGAATGTTTAAAAAGTTCGCTTGTTCTCGCTCGAAAATTTTCGACATAGAATTTCTTTGTTCATTCATTCGTTCCACAAAAATTCTCAAAATCACATCTACATTCACAACCATGCACCGTATTAACAGCCATTAAATATATAAAATTTCTTCGTCGTGAATTCTATGAGAGGTACGAGAAATGCAAGAAGCTCCTCTGCTACCCTGCTCATATAAGCTCAAAGAACTGAGAAGGCCTCTAGTCTGCAATGACAGTGACATGGATGGGTTAAATGGATAGGGTGGGGATATGGATGGGAAAACGGCGAAGCTGATGCTGATCAGAACAGAAACAAATTTCGCTCGAGAGAGACCACCAGGGACTAGGAATGATGTGTGTTTGTCACAACGATGCACCCCAAGTGAGCGTCCTGCTGGACGTGAGTCAATCTTCCACTTCCGAATACTAAACGACGTACTGGAGTGCTGCGCCAAACAAACGGTTCGCGTTTTGGAAGAAGGGAGAGGCAAACGCGAATTATCCACCGCCGGAAAGAGAACGAGCGCTCGGCTCCGTCTTTTTGCTCCGCGGCTGTCATTAAAATTTCGATTCGATTTTGATTGGCGTGGAATATGGTTTGGAAACGGGCTTTTCTTCGGCGCGACGTGAGCACACTAGTGGATTTGAATGCTAGAACAAGGCCGATGACTCAGACACTCGTGTCGGTCAACTGGAAGGGCAATTATAGTTAGCCGATGAAATTTCTCCACTAACCATAAGTGAGTGGAATCTCCTCAACAGTGGAACAAGCAACCTTGCGCATGAGTTTGATATGGGCAAAGGCTCGATTAAAAATACGTTTCAAACTTTCGCCACAGAGATTTCACTGAATTTCGGGAGGATAACTGCTCAATTGCTGGTTAGTTTCCTCCGTGAACTAAAGTTGCCACTCCAGTTGAGCGCTACGAGTGTATGAGGACATGTTATCAGTAGAAAGGATGCCTATGCTCTACGCTGTTGCACTCCTTGCGCTCAATCGGACGACCAGCGGCGTAGTGGGCACCCCAGACAAAGTTAGCGAGTGACTCCAAATGTCGGTGCGATTGCAATGGATGCCTTTCTTGGAATGTTTATTCATTCGGTTGGCCCAGAAATAGTGTATTCTTATTACTGGGCGTTTGATAGCGCAGACAGGTTAGACCTCGGCTGTCGCGTGCACCCAATTCCAGGATCTTGGTGCAGAGATCTCGCCCAGCCAATCAACCATTAAGCATCCCTCATGAGGGAAACAGTTGAAACCGTTGTAGTATTTGTTTTACTGTACGAATGTAGTGAAGTTGGTAGTAAATAAATTTGTATAACTTCATCATGTTCTTACCACAGAAGCATTTTCAGAAATGTAACGCTAAACCGAACTTTCGCGCACCCTTCAGTACTTCAGCACTACTTTCACTCAAAATTAGTACTTCCACCACTGGTAGTACTCCTACTACTACTCGTGCTCCTAACAGTACTCTCAGCACCAACTCCCACTACTTCTAGTTTTTCCACTATTTTCTACTACTTTAGCTTCACCTCTACCGACCACTTCTCGAGTTATAGTGGTCGGTAGAGGTGAAGCTAAAGTAGTAGAAAATAGTGGAAAAACTAGAAGTAGTGGGAGTTGGTGCTGAGAGTACTGTTAGGAGCACGAGTAGTAGTGGGAGTACAACCAGTGGTGGAAGTACTAATTTCGAGTGAAGGTACAATACCGCCCGCGTCGCGCGGTCAAAAAGACGGTTTGCGACGGAAAAATTCGTCGCAAACCGTCGCGTGTTCATAACTCCTCTAATTTTAGGTTGTTTGAAAAACTGTTGGTACCGTTCGATTCGCATGTTTAAGATTTACACAAAAGTGTACAAAACCTTGCCAGACCACCACGTTTTGTCCACGGGTGGCCTAAAAAAATAACCGCAGCACCCTTTTGCAATTAGAGCACCTTATTTTCCAGGGCGAGTATGTGGCGTGCAGTGTTTTCGGAGTATGGCGTGCGTTGTCAGTGTTCTGTCATACCTGGAATGCTCCGAGAGTGCGCCGCGCGCAATGCATATAGGATCGAACCTATCAATTGAATGGGCGGAAGCATGTTCACTTCGCTTCTATCTTCCCTTACTGGAAAATGTAAAGCCTTCATGACTCTCTCGAACCGTTTGGAGAAATTTGTCAGAAATTTCCAGACGCCCCACTGCTTCAATCTGTCCCGGCGAGACTTAAGTGTGCGCCGTGTGCAATGCGTATAGAGATGAACCTATCAATCGAGTGGGTTCGACAACTGGTAGAGTGAGCGTTTGGGGAGTTCTATCATGAATTTACAGTCGCCCTACTAAGGAAGAGCTCCAAAGCTGTCCAGTCAGCCTCTAGAGTGGGGGTGACCGCTTGCAAATTGCACGTGCGGGCATGTTCGGAGCGCAATAACTCTTTCAAGTTCAAATCATTTCGGCTGCAACTAATGGGTCTTGTAGGCAGTAAAACGGTCTAGTAGAACACTAAAGTAAAACGGTGTGGCTTAGTAAGAGACAGTGTTACAGGGTGCGAATATGCAGGTGAGGTTTGTGTGACACGATTTTTTTTCCAATTTCAATCGGCCTCTGCGGGAAGACGCAGTGAGCTAACAACCTATAGATGCGCATGGAGCAGAACGCTTAAGGCTCTTTACGAAGACGTGCTTTCCACTCTGATTAAATTGCCTTAGCACCAGCTGCCATTTTAGACACTGCGGTTGAAGTTTCCTGCTCTCTTACTCGCCCATGTTTGGGTTTTCGACACTCCCAATAAAACCATTAGCTTCACCACGAAGGCTAGCCAGACTGACTTAGAGCAAATCCTAAGTAGGACGGCCGGAAATTTTTTATAAAATTCTCCAAACGGTGCAAGATAGTCTTAAAGGCTTCACATTTTCCATTAAACAAAGATACAAACCCAGTGGACATGCTTCCGCCCATTTGATTGATAGGTCCATTCCTATATGCATCGTGCACGGCGCGCTCACGGAGAATTCCAGGTATGACAGAGCACTGACAACGCACGCCATACTCCGAAAACATGCACGTCACATGCACGCCATGAAAAATAAGGTGCTCTAATCGCAAAAGCGTGCTGCGGTTATTTTTTAGGCCACCCACGGCGAAAACGCGTGCTCTGGTAAAGTTTTGTAACCTTTGTGTAGATCTCGAAGAGACGAATCGAACGGTCCAACAGTTTTTCAAACAACATAAAATTAGAGGAGTTATGAGCACGCGACGCGGGCGGTATTGTAGTGCTCAAGTACTGAAGGGTGCGCGCAAGTTCGGTTCGCGTATTTGCGCAGCACGTGCTGCGGGGTGCATGGAAAGGTGCTTATCAAAGTGAGTAGGATATGCTCCCCAGCTCCGGCAGTGTACTGCCAAACTCGGAGAAAACCGGCTGCCCTCCAAAAGGATGACCGGATGACCGGGATGACCAAGTGCTGCGCGATGGGCCGGTGGTTCCGCCCACTTTTGCGATTCTCGCGCCATGTCCCGGAGAGCTGATCTGTCCACCTACGGCCCACTTCTCGCGCCTGGCCAGAGCAGGTCGGTGAGTTTGTATGGGAATTGTCTGGCAAGGATAGAACACTATCTTACAAATGGCACCACAAGTCACTTCATAGGCCAATTACAATAAATAAATCTAATAAATAACATAAGGAGAAAATAATAAAAATGTTTCTGCGATATCCCATCCATTCAGTATGCCTGAAGAATACCTGAAAGTATAGTTGACTAAGGCCGTCCTCTATCTATCTCTTATAGACTCAAATATCTTATCCTCAGAATGTAGCTTTGTAGTTTTCCTGTTTACTGGGTTGACTCTACAATACTGCTCCTGTCTTTTGGTTTTGGGAGGATTAGACGGAAAACCGCGACTTCCACGACTCCCTTCAAAATGCTTTGATCAGAAAATAATTGCCACCATTCGAATCCACCCTGGATGATCTATCCGATGATATAGGTAGCATTCGGTGGTTCTTTAAAAAGTTAATTCGGTGATCTATATAGTCTCGACGGCGGCAGACTCCCTTCGCCGCTCGAGATAATTGCTCCCACAGGGAATATCTACCTAGCTGGTCATAATAAGCACTTTTAAATAAATCATTTTAAATAAATCCTTCGTCTTTCGTTTGTGGTACGCTCTGCATAGTACATCCTTTACAGTTAATAAAAGCTAGCAATCGTTTTGATCTACTTTTTTCTGAAATTTTGCTCATCTAAGTAGCCAGATCTTTGGAAATCGTCCGATTTCATAGGCTCCCACTTGCTCTCGGCGTCGTCCATGAAAACTCAAAGTTCAGTATTCAGCAGTGTTAAGGATAATCCGCATGACAGTCGCTTGTTTTAATTTCCTGCTTACAATGAAGCTAACTTATGTTTCGTTGCTTTGTTCTACTTTTGCATGGTTACATATTATATTTCATTACATAACATATTTATTCTATTACATATTATATTTCATAGACTCCCGGCTCGGGCACGCCATGCCCTGCAAAAATTGCAAAAATGGCAACGGTTCCAGCGTCAGGCCCAGGTTGACAGGCCGGCTGATGGAGAAACCTCGTCACAAAACCATGATCACAAGTCGCAATAGAATCAGTGTAAAGGCTAGGACGTCACCCGGAAGTGGCGCACAGAACCCCCGCCCGAGTTCTGTGGTCAGTATGCGAGGGCTACCGAGGGCCGAACGACCTCGGCTAAAGAAGCTAGTTCGACTGGGGACTCTGAATGTGGGAACGCTGACCGGGAGATCTAGGGAAGTGGCTGACCTGATGAAGCGCAGAAGGATACAAGTCCTGTGTCTGCAGGAAACGCGATGGAAAGGGGCGAAAGCCAAGGAGATCGGAGAAGGGGTCAAGCTGTACTACAACGGAGAGGACACCAAGAGGAACGGGGTAGGGATAGCTGTCGCGGAGTCCCTCAAGGATTCAGTAGCGGCTGTCCAAAGAATAAACGACCGCATCATGTCACTGCGGCTGGACACGAAGAAGGGTTACTGGACCATCATGTCTGTCTACGCTCCGCAGACCGGATGCTCCGACCACGACAAGGATGACTTCCACCTCTCGCTCGAGGAAGCCATAAGGTCCGTCCCAGAAGGCGATTACCTCTCCATAGCAGGGGACATAAACGGGCATGTGGGGAGTGGCAGAAGAGGAGTGGAAAGGGTTCATGGAGGAAAAGGGATCGGCCTGGTAAACCCGGATGGAGAACGAATTCTGGATCTGGCTATCGCCCACGACCTGGCTGTCTGTAGCACCTTCTTCGCGAAGAGGGAGAGCCAGAAGGTGACCTATGCTAGCGGAGGAAGAAGAACGGAGGTCGACCACATCCTGGTTTGAAGGGCTGCCCTGAAAACAGTCCGGAATGTGAAGGTCATTCCGGGAGAAGACGTGGCATCACAGCATAGACCCTTGGTAGCCGACCTTAGCATACCTCTACCCACCAGGCCCAAAGTGAGGACGGAACCCAGGATCCGATGGTGGAGGCTGCGGGGTTCAGAGCGGAACGAGCTACGAAGGGCAGTGCTCGAAGCAGGCCTTCCAGATCCAGCTGGTCCCGTGAATGAGACCTGGAGGAGGGTAGCCGAAACAATCCTGAGATGTGCCAAGGAAACCCTGGGATAAACAAAGGGAGGAACCAGAGGGAATAAATCGGCATGGTTCTGGAACGAAGAGGTGCAGGCTGCGGTGAAGAGGAAGAAGGAGGCCTACAAGCTGTGGCAAAAGACGAGGGCACCCGAGCATCTCACAGCCTACAGGAAGCTGAAGAGGCTGGCAAAAACAGCTGTAGCGAAGGCAAAGAACGCGGAAATGGATGCTCTGTACGAGAAACTAGACGGGCCAGAGGGAGAGAAGTTCGCCATCCGCCTGGCCAAGGCGCGTCATAGAGCTAGCCTCGACATTCGAGTAGTGAAGACTGTGAAGAGTGCTGACGGTAGAGTGTTACGGAAGCCGGTCGAGGTCAGAGAGAGATGGGAGGAGTACTTCAAGGAACTCCTGAACGAAGAGTTCCCTCGTCGGGAGGCCGAGGAAGAACAGCCAATGGAAGGACCCATCCCACCCTGGACGCAAGAAGAGGTTTGCAAGGCCATACGGAAGATGAAACTCGGAAAGGCAGCAGGGCCTGACGGTGTGCCAGTAGAGGCTTGGAAGGTGCTCGGGGACCTCGGAATCAACTGGCTGACGCAGTTCCTCAACAGAATCACGAAAGAAGGTAAGATGCCGGATGACTGGAGGAACATCACCATAGTCCCCATCTTCAAGCAGAAGGGAGACGCTTCCGAATACTCCAACTACCGAGGGATCAAACTGATCTCACACACGATGAAGATCTACGAACGACTGGTCGACTCAAGGCTGAGGGAGATGGTACCCATCTCCCAGGTGCAGTGGGGCTTCATGCCTGAGAGGTCCACCACAGACGCCATCTTCATCGCTCGTCAGGTGATGGAGAAATATCGGGAGAAACGAAAACCCTGCTACCTGGCATTCCTGGATTTGGAGAAGGCCTACGACAGGCTAGCTCGGACCGTAATCTGGAATGCCCTTCGAGGGAGGGGTGTCCCGGAACGTCTGATCACGGTCATAAGGGACATGTACGAGGGCTCGAAAGCGGCGATACGAACTCCACACGGGGTGACAAGGAAAGTGGACATCACAGTGGGGGTACACCAAGGGTCGGCTCTGAGCCCGTTCCTCTTCCTGCTGACGCTTGACTCTATAGTGAACCACCTTGAGAAAGGCCCTCTCAGAACGATCCTCTACGCGGACGACATCGCTCTAGTAGCCGACAACTAGGAGGAGCTGGAGGAGAAGGTGCAGCTGTGGCAGAGAGCCCTTGCGGACAACGGCCTACGGCTGAACGTGAAGAAGACGAAGTTCATAAGCTCTGAGCAGTGCGCTGGATCGATCCTAGACTGCCAAGGGGAAACGATCGAGAAGGTGGAAGAATTCCGCTACCTCGGAAGTGACCTATCCGAGGAAGGAAGTGTGGACCAGGCGGTCAGGGGACGGATAAACGCAGCCTGGCTCAAATGGAGGGAGTCCACAGGGATCCTCTGCGACCGTAGATGCTCCAGGACGCTCAAAGGCAAGCTCTATAGAACAGTTGTAAGACCTGCCCTCCTCTACGGCAGTGAGTGCTGGGCCCTGGGTAAGGCGCAGGAGCGGCAACTGCACGCGGCAGAGATGAGGATGCTGAGGTGGGCATGTGGATGGACCCGTCGGGACAGGCTGCGAAACGAGGATGTTAGGGCAGTGATGAAGACTGCCCCGATCCAGCTGAAGATGAGAGAGCAGCGCCTGAGGTGGTATGGACACGTCCTCAGAAGACCAGAGGATCACCCCACAAGGTTGGCCCTAGATTACGAGGCACCCGGAAAGCGTCCGAGAGGAGCCCCTAGGAAAAGATGGAAGGACGTCATCAAAAGAGATCTCGCCGAAGTCGGCGCCACGGCAGATGACGCCCTAGATAGGATGAGGTGGTGACAGATCACAAGAACAGCGGACCCTGCGACTGCGCGGGACTAAACACTCAGGAGAAGAAGAAGAAGAAGAATTACATTTCATAGAATAAATATGCAAATATCTGGCTGGCCTCAACAAGTCCTGGTAAAGACCAAATACGCATTCAAATTGCTTTCACGACATCCCTTAGAAGAAGATAGAAGAAGTGTGAGTCGCATCCCACAAAGGAAGTGATTAAGCCGTCCATTGTTCTTCATCATTAATAAACAGCTCTACAAGGGTGCGTGGTAGCGCATTCCGAGGAGACGCCGGCTCTCGCACGCCCTGGATACAAGGTTTCGGTTCGGTTACCGGCAAGTTCAGCGAAGACTTCCATCGTAACGGAAAAGGTCAACCGTCCACCCGCAAAAGTAGAGTGTCTGGCGCATCCCAAAAAAGAATGACTTACGCCGACCTTTATAGCTTTCCCTCTTAATATTCTACAAGAAGACCGTCAGAAGTGGTAATCCGTATTCGTTTCACAGCTATAGTGAAGCAAGTCTCAACATCGTCGTAGATCTCCTCCAAGAACTACAGCGTGTGGCAAAATTACCCATGCACCTAAACATTTTAATTTTTTTTTAAATTCTTAAATTTTTCCCGCTTCATTTGCCTAATATATGTTGACTGAACATTCTAGAACTCATACGTACTTGAGTACAAAAACTTAAGTGTTCCAACCTTCTAAGTGCTATTATAGAACTCTATTTACGTCTGCAAGTTCGGTTTGACAACCTCAGTTATTATGAAAGCAGCAACGAATGGAAGCATAATGAAGGCCTAGATATGACCGGAATAAGACCGGACTCCTAGGTGCTTCCGTTTGACTAAGCTGCTCGAAAGTGATTCCTTTCTCCATCGGAACCAAACCATAGCTATATTGAGTGCCATGCAGTCCTTTACAACAATTTAATGTAGTGAAATTATCTGCGTTCTAATTATTATTCGTTCAAATTGATATTTATAATCTCTTTAGATGTTTTGGTTCGTAACTGCAGCTTCCTTGTATTTAAGCTTCTGAATCGCTGCGAAACACTTTACCAATTGCAGTGCATATTGATTTCTTGCCTTTATTCGTCTCGTCGGTGTTCAGTGTTAAGGTTATTGTATTGAGTTTGTTTGAGTTCATTTGGAACTTGTGTATTCATGTTCCTTTTATAGCGCACTTATGGTGCATCTATAAATAAATAAATAGGGACGGCAAGCAAACGAGAGATATTGATCCTTTACGTGTCCCGAAGAACGGTTTAGAATACGGTAAACCGCTACAAGGAATTGAAGATCGAAGAGGATAGGAAATAAAGAGGGCGTCCCATGACAACTACCAACCGGAAAAAATGTAAAACTCGTGAGAGAAAAAATCCGGACAGGAGATCGATGCGACAGATGGCAAAAGAAGTAGGAATAAGCGAATGGTCAATGAGGAGGATGGTCAGAGGAAAGCTCAAGAAATTCCCTTATCGTCTGCAGAAATGCCAACTCCTGACGGATACTATGAAGAAGAGGAGATTGGAAAGATGCAAAAGGTTGCTGCAACTATTCACGGTGGCACGCGCTCGAGACATCGTCTTTAGCGATGAAAAGATTTTTACGTCGAATCCAGCCTTCTACTCTCAAAATGAGAGGGCTATTGGGGACTCGCTTGCTGATGCTACCGCCAGAGGATGACTTCAGGAAAGTGCGAATGAGCCTCAATCCGTTGTGGTTTGGGGAGGAGTCACATCTTCAGGGAAAGCTCCATTTGTTTTCGTCGAAGCTGGTGTGAAAATCAACGCAGCGGTTTACGGATATCTTGAAAAAAGTTCTCAAGCCGTAGGCCGATTCTCGTTTCGGGGAAGTCTACTGGCAGAAGGTAGTCCAGGTATGGTACGCCGAGCAACTGCCTGACTTCATCACACACGACGAACGACTTTCCAGTTCTCCAGACCTTAGCCCGATGGATTATTCTGTATGGGCCGTCTTAGAGCAAAAAAGCTTGCTCTACTAGACACCCAAATTTGGACTCTCTTAAAGAAGCGCCTTCGAAATCCCAGGGCGAAATTGATGAGCCGTACCTGCGTGCCACATGCGAAGCGTTTGTCAAACGTCTGAAGGACTGAGTGGAGGCTGAAGGCAATCATTTCGAAAACTGTTAGCATGCTTTGAATTTTCATGTTCGTAGTAGATAATTTTAATAGTCAGAATTGATCTGCGAGATTTGATGTCAAAAGCCATGAATTTTCAGTGCATGGGTAATTTTGCCGCACCCTGAACACGAATGTAAGTAGGAATGAGATAAGCGTCATCTTAAATTTTGGGTGACTAACCATCATGTTCTTCTCACGCAATTTCTGCAATTTTTTCCACAGCATCTTTTTCTCGAACGGTTTTTACTTCACGTTGAGCAAAAAAATAATGGGCCTACAGGTTCAGGTAACCACAAAGAAGATTCATACTTTCCACATGAAGTCGACGAATGAAAGGTTTTGCAAGAAAACAGCTATCTTTAGAAACTATACAGTTGGGTAAATACGTAGCTTGGCTTGTAGAGGTATCATCTCCATACCAAAGAGATAAGCCTTGGAAACCTGGGACATCAGATAACACAATAATATTATTGTCAATTAACAGCCACTAATAAGCCCCAGGAGGAACTGTGAATAGAATCAGAACGCTAAACCAATTAGTGAAATAACAACTGGTTGATGGAGGTGATAGCCTCGCCTTCGAGCCGATGACAAAGGGTCTGACAGTTGGATACGGTTCCGGCAATTCATGTTCGTAGACATAATTAGAATCTTGATAAGCATTACACTTGTAGGACAAAGAAGCAGTTGAGTGCTGGAATCTGCGTAAAACCGCAATATTTTTGAAGAAAAATGAATTCTGAATAAAGCCTTAGCTTCAAGAGAGTGCTAACAACCTGGTTCTAAAAAACAGGTGCAATCCTTGTTACGGAGGACCCCTTTTTACGTATCGCACCCCTCATATCGCATTAAAAGACTTAAATTTCCGTTTTTATAGACCTTTACTTATTTAACCGCTTATTTACAAATTGTCTTTACTTGACGTCGTTGGCACATTACACGGTATTATTGGATCATTGCACGATTGTACTTTTACCATTCCAGATATTAAAAGAAATTGCCTAAACTTTACCCAGAGGAGTTATTTAAAATGCTGATCACAATCTGACATCCATTTTTGAAATTTTATCCGATTAGGCAGGTCACGAACGAGTGGTAAATCCGGGGGACTGAGGTTGTCGAGGTCATAATCACCGATTTTGCCAAAATGTAAAAAAAATACCTATGGGGCTATTTATAAAAGAAACCTATGGAGGTTATTTTGGTGCTGATCACGAATATAGCATGTCGTTCTGGAAATACGGTTGAGCACTGTAGGTTAGGATAGGTGTGCAATTGGTTTTCCGCAAATTTGCACATCCTATGAGACGATCAAATGCGAGTGTAGCGCAGTCGGAGGAGGTTCGGGCTGTCGCATGCACCTGATATCAGATTCCTGGTTCGGATTTCTCTCCCAGGCTAACCAAGCCTTCCATCCTTCCAGGTCGGTGAACTGGAACCAGTCTTGTTTGGGAAGAGTAAAGCGCACGCTTGTTCATTTCATCAGTTGGCTACCGCACTTCATTGTGTTGCCAAATACGCATTCAATTCGCCTCCACGGCATCCCGTGGAAGTAGAATGCGTGGCGCATCCCAAAAGGGATTGAGTAACGCCGCCCTCTATCCTTCATTCTTTGTGATCGCTTCGGGACCGTCTACACGCTGTGTCATTACCGTATCTCCCCATTCTGTAAGGTGTCAGATTCATGATCAACACTCCGGATAACCCCATAGACGACGTTTGTGCGAAATCGATGTTCATCACCTTAGTCAACCGTACCTACCGTAACCTTCCGCATTCGACCGGAATTTGAAGGACCCATGACAGATTCGTGATCAGTACCCAGCTATCCCCTCGGGGCGAAGTTTAGGCGATCTTTTCAACCTCTCCTCGGCGTTTGGAGTCGTAAAAGTGCAATAGTGCTTGCATTACTCTCACTGTACATAGAAGTTTACATAAAAAAATAACTATTTAAGAGTGCCTCCTCACAACCAGAATTCAGGAACTGATTTAGAATCAGCGGTTTCAAACTCCGAAGTTGGTTTTTTTCAATGTGGTATTGCTTATTTTGTGAATCTTTTCGTTCTGACGTTCTTAAGGGGCAGTCTTCTCCAACTGGGCTTGCACTCGACTATAGATTCTGTAGGAAATTGGTGCAATCCTAATTGGGAGGTGACGCTCCTAAGCGATTTCTCGACATAACGGAATACAATAAGGGGGCACGAACATAGAAAACAGCAAAATGACCAACCCAGATACTCAGCTTAAGACTTCGAAGCCGGGAGGGGAACCTATAAAAAAGACCGGGTATATGTCGCGTAGGTGAGCAGCATTTGTAGGTGGGAACGCCTAAACCAATCAGATTGCATGGAATGGGCATGCAATTCAGAGGGGGCATGTACAGTTGGTACCCTGATGGGCCGGAATGCGTTCGACCTGTGCTCTGCTTGGTTACTATTAGCTAGCGCGCTCCCACCTACCAATGCTGCTCATCTACGCGACATGTACCAAAGACCGATGTAAATCTATTAACACATTGACGACAATTGCGTTTTGAGGCAGACTGCCGCCTGGGACGCGTGCGCTATGAGCCACCGGTGGCTCATAATGTCCCTCGTGGACCACTTTTTTGTTTGGTGTACATTTTTATAGTTTTTTTTTGCTCCCTAATCGCTTGTGATAGGAGAATGTCCAACAACAATAAGTAAGAAAGATGTCGTTGTTTTCATTACATATATTGAATTAAAAACTTTTTACACGAACCTGACATCCGTTTTCGAAATTTCGGCCGATTGCGGTAGGCTACGGTAGGTACGGGTGAGTAAGGCTGTCGCAGTCACGGTCTCGTAGACGAAGCTTGGGCAAAATCGGTAACGATGACGCCGACAGTCTTATCGCACCCACCGTAACCCACCGTAATCGACCGAAATTTTGAAAACGGGTGTCAGTTTCGTGATCAGCACTCCAAATTACCTCCTTGGGCGAACTTGGCCGAAAAAGACTGATTTGAATTGATATGACTGTAGAATTGGTCTCCTTCCCAGTAAATTTTTAAAATCCGATATGTGTAATGGAAGCAACGACATTTTTCTTGCTTATTGCTGTTGGACATTCTCCTGTCAAAGATGATTGGGAAACAGAAAAAACATCCATAAAGGCAGCAGAGCAAAAAATAGCGCGAAATGTTATAAGCCACCGGTGGCTCATATTGTCGTCAATGTGTTAAGAGAGGACCTCCTTACCACATTTTCTCCCAGCACGGATCATCTTCTAGATAAAGCAGATAATACCAGTAAAATTAAATAAAAAGCTATGATTTCATTAATCAGAGCTAACCTTTTGGACACTGATAATGCAATGTGCTTCACGTCCTAATCATTTGCAAACGACCCGACGACGCTTGCAAATTTTATATATTCTCATGTTTTCTGTGTTAATTGTTTGACTTCGGTAGTGCAGTTGTTTCCTAAGGAACGAGTGCGTTCGGCATATTTCAGTATTGAGCACAATCAGTTCTAATGAAGTTGTTCAAAAGCGGCCACCACCAACTAGGAATGCAGCAGGAAATTGAGCCTGCTTCAGACGCTTGAAAGTGGTTTGCTCTTCAAAAATAAAGCTCAATCTGCGCGAAGCCTCTTTCTCGAAACTTTTTTTGAGATTGCTTTACAATTTATTCTTCGCTTGCATAGATATGTAACACAACAGAAATCTGAGTGCAATAATAAGAGTAAACTCTAGGAAGTTAAGAAAAAGATGCTAGATTTTGCAGGAAACGTTAGAGTGTAAGCCAACATGCGTAGAGCAGGGCTAATAAAAACGTTGGCAAAATATGTGTCGAATTAAAAGTGAATTTTGAAAGTGAATCCAGGAACTTTAGAGCAACTGTATCATGAGCACACAAACACAACGGAATTTTTCATGAAAATAGAAGGAAATCAGAAGGAAGGAAGCCTGAAACCGCTGCAGCACTTCGAGGATCGATCGGTTAAGACACGTTCAGCAGAAGAAAATGGAAGAGAAGGCAGGAGGGAGAGCAGGTGGAAAGGGAAGAGCGAAGGACTTCTTCTGAAGGAGACGTACATATGGGCAAGGGCAGTTCGCATTGTCTTCATGATCGATGTACGAGATCAAGTGAACGCCGTCAGACCGATGGTGCCGCACGCCAACGGAATCTCGTCCTTCATCTGGAGCGAGTAGTCCGTCGTCGACAGCCTGAAATAGATCTCTGATAGGCCTGCTGTGCACAACAGGCTTTCAGAAAGACAACGACGCTCGATACTATGTGGGAGTTCACCCTGGGTTGCCGGGATTGGACGGAATTACATGAGTTTGGAATGGCACCAGGGATGGGCGGAATTTCTGTTTTCTGTTTTCTGTTTTCTGATTTTCTGGCCATTTTGGGCAAATTTTTTCTGTTTTCTGTTTTTTGGGAAAATGGCCAAAAATTGGCCAGAAAACAGAAAATAGAGTCGCGAACAAAATTTTTTCACAGAAATCCTATGAAAAAATTCAAAAGTATCATAGAATAGTGAGCTTCATTCCAAAATAGTGTTTCTAGAGTATCTTAAATGGCAAGCATGTAGCGTTTTTGAATGCTCATGTAGCAATTGCGCCATATACTCGTGGACTATCCCACATGTTTGCTTGATTGATTGTGTAAGTGCTGCTGGCAAGGAGTTTCTTCATAGGACATTTTTCGACTTTCATAATTTGGCTTTGTATTCTTTTCCATATTAACAGTAGTTTGGACCATCTACGATCACTAAAAATCTTGTATTAAAACTATAAAACTAGTATTTTGAGAAGTACTAAAATAAGTATTAACTAACCACATGTGTTAGAGTTACTGTGGGTAGGGTTATTCTCCACCCCCGGTTTAAAAATTGAACATTGTTGGCCGGTCATCCCCAATATCGCTTTCTGCAGAGCCTTTGTCGAAGCTGCTTTTCTAACTCTGAAGATTGCTCAGCTTTTGGTGTCATAAATTAGTAAGAGACAGAAAAGTTTTTTAGTTACCTTTGATTTCGCTGGCGATAGGGTGCAGGAAATTTCTCATTTCACGTATATCATCTGCCGTCCCATTGATGTTCAAGCGGGCACCATCAGCGTCTCCAAACGTCCGTGCCGCGTGCCAGGGTGCTCCAATGGATCCTTTTCGCTCGAGGGACGCGAAGGGCGTCATTGTTCAGGGCTTTGACGAAGAAGCCCGACCAAGCGTTGGTGGGCAGTTCCTGCTGTTCTCTTGACATCCCACGGAATCCCGTCGGTGACGTCCACTCGGTGTCTGCGAAGCGCATTACGTGGCCCACCTAATTTTCGACGACATGGCCCATGCGACAGCGTCTCTGATCTTCGAACGTCGACGAAGCTCGAAACTCCGGAGGCCTTCTCTCACTTGTGTGAGTCGTGTCACCGAGCATCGTCCTCTCGATTCCACGCTGCGCGACCCTGATCGCGTGTTCATCCTGCTTTCATATGGTCCAGTTCTCTGATGCGTATGCTAGGGCAGGAAGAATAGTGAGGTCGAAAAGGTGCGTACGAACCGGACGTTCTTCGTCTTCTCTACGTCTCTTTCGACGCTCTTAAAAACTCCGCAAGCCGCTCTCGTTTCCTCCTGCTCATCTCTGGCGCTAGGCCGTTGGCCATGTTGACTTCGAAGCCAACAAGCATCTGCTCCGTCTGGCTAGCGCTCGGTGTTATGAGCACTATGTCATCAGCAAACCGAAGATGGTCAGTTGCCGGCCGTCGACCTTCACTCCATGAATTCCCATTCTAGTTCGCGCATGGCGTTTTCGAGCTGAAGAGCTTCGAAGATATGGAATTCCACTGCCGAACCCCTCTCTTCACGTTGATGACGACGTCGTTGTAGAATGGTGAGATCTTGGTCGTGAATCCACTGTACAGCTCTCGAAGGACTCTGATGTACTGAGTAGGAACGCCCTGGGAGAGCAGGGCTTCCATGACCGCTTCAGTTTCAACAGAGTCGAATGCCTTCTTCAGGTTGATGAACGTAAGGCACAGCGGCAGCTTGTACTCTCGCGACACTTCGATGAGCTTCGTAATGATGTGTATGTGGTCGATCATGCTGAATCCTCTCCGAAATCCTGCTTGCTCGCATGGCTGTCCTTCGTCCAGCGTTCTGCTAATCCTATTCAGGATCACTCGAGTGAACAGCTTGTAGACTACAGGCAGCAGGCAGATCAGGCGAAAGTTGCTAACGTCGTGTACTCCTGTACAGAAAGGTGTTCTGCTGGCCTTCCACTGAGATGTTATATGATATGTAGATCTGAGGAGAAATAATAATAATAATAATGTGATGGAGAGGGTAATGCTCGGTCTCTATTATATGGTGTCTTCGCTTTCAAGGAAGCACCCTCATCCAAGATCTGCTATGCTGACAGCCCTTCAGTCGCAATTTCGTGTTGTTCTGTGAAATATCAAGCCAATACACAACATTTTTAGTTGGCTAAGTAGCAACTAGGTGCTCTTAAGAGCATTGCTAAGTTGGCCTGAAAACTTTCAGCTGCACGGAAACTAGGACACTTACAAGGAAAGGTATTCTCGATGAACAAGACGAATTAGGAAAATAGATTCTGGCGCAGCCAGTATTACTCAAAGAACCTCTGCACAGCTTTAGAGTATGTTGCGAGAGTGTGTCTACAAACTCAAGCAATTGTATTGAAACATATAAACAGTGATTACTGAGCCTTCATCGTGTTCGGTACTCTAAAAGGCCAGTTTCTTACCAGTGGGACCGTTCTCTAATTGAGGCGTTAGCGGTAAAACGGAGCTGATGAGTAATGTAGTATAGTTCAAGTGTCGAGATTCCTAGGATCTATCAGTCAAGATTTACAACATGCTGATTGCAGTGCACTGGAGTTTAATAAAAATTTTTTATAAACGCTTGCAAATTAAAACTCTGGTCTACGACTACATTTCTGGTCATACAAAAGCATTTGCTACTGGAAATATGGATCTTTAGGTAAAATAATTAGGTCGTTTGATAATTTCAAAATTTTCTGTTTTCTGTTTTCTGATTTTCTGGCGTTTTTGGCTTTTCTGTTTTCTGATTTCTGTTTTCTGACGAAGGCGATTTTCTGTTTTCTGTTTTCTGGGTAAATTTTCAAAATTTCCGCCCATCCCTGAATGGCACCCACCCTCCTCGTTTTTCAGTTCTTCATTCTCCCGTTCCTTCTCCGTAAGAACTCCCTCACTTACAAGGGAGCGTATATCTGAACGGGGAGCGAGTTATATAGGGAGAATCTCAACCCCACCCTTAATTAGTATAAAAATGTGTTTATTTTTTGCCAAGTCGTAAAACCCAAGGAGTAGGTGGTTCTTGAAGTCACACCAGAATACGGCGCATCACAGTTTGAGGGTCTTGTTCGACCGCGATGCCACTGACGGCAAGCGGCTCAGAGCGCAGTGGAAGTGAGTTTGCTTCATGCTAGGAAGGTTGGGGTTTGGTTCTTATGCGCTGCTGCGCTGTTGCATTTCAACTGACTGGTTAGGATTTAGGGATTCTGACGTCTATACCATTTTAAGACGTTTTCTACGCATTTTCCAGCTGAATGCTGTGATATTCAACACAAGTGCTCCGACACGCCTAACGGCGTGTTTCGCACTTGCGCGCTTCGCGCGACTTTGTAGCATCACTGACCTATGGAAAGTAGTTTTTGTAAAAAATAAAATTCGCTAGCATCTAGAACCTGGTACGTGCTTTATCGGCATCAAGGCGTTCACCACTTCCGTGCATTCATCATAGAGATTCTCTCCGGACCGGCCATTAACGTCATTGGTTTGCGGTGCGCAGTACTTCTGTCCCCCATGTTGCTCCTCCGCAACCGTTCTCATGCTCAACAGCTAGCGTTTCCAGATATCGTTGACATGTCTTCCGAAACCAGGTTCTCCCTCACTCGTTTATTCTTACTGGATCTAATTGCTGCTTTACAGGTCTTCCCTCCCCCCATTCAGTCCCTCACCTTCCTGGTCCCAACTACTGGCCCACTTCTTTGTTTCCGTTATTGACACCTACTGGTCTTTTCTTGCTGGTTTTCGGTCCTGGCCCCTCCTTCAGGTTCTTCCTTTTTCTTCCTGGTCGCTCTCTGGTCCACCATAGAGGTCCCCCTTACCGCCCTTCTCCACCACCCCTTTAGTGGTCCTCCCATGCTCACGGCACGGTCGTTGACACGTATTCAGAATCAGGAAATGTTGCTGCGCGACGTAGGGGGACTATTTTCTAGATCAAGAAGCCCAGAAGCGCGCTATGTCGAGCATGAAGAGGCAATGCATATGGCAGATTCCTTGTTCTCCGTATGAATTCTCTTACGGCTCCCTTTTTGTTGGTTCCCCGTTCTGCTCCCGTCTCCAGATACCTTCTTCAAGGTATATTCCTCCTTCCCCCCCATCGGAATCTTTCCTACTATTCTACCCCAATTAAGTAGGCCTTCCACGGTCACGACACGACGACGGCGAGCGAACGCCCATTGTGTGACATCGGTGTCACATCCTCTAAATCCGGTTTCTCATAATGGTAATGGATTCCCTTGCTGATCCTCCTTACTGTCCCCCTCCCCTGATTGGTAAATCCCTAATGATCCCTACATATTGCCTAGACTCTTCTTGGTCCAGCTCCTGGCCTGCTTCCTTCTTCCCCCCCCCCCCCCATCGACCATCACGATGCTCCTCCTGGTCGCTCCCTCCTGATCGCCGTGGGTTCTCCACCCTCAAAGTCTCCCTTCTACCCTTAGCCCTTTAGTGGTCTTCTCATGCTAATGGCACGAAGTCGGCTTCTGAATTGGACGCTCAGAAACGCGCGTAGGTGGTGTTGTGTTAAGCAGTAAAGGGCTGCGTTCCCCTGCTGCAGCAACATCTCACGTTCAATAGCAAACTTTGTCCCTGCTGTAAATGATGCGGCGTATCTCACTTCGGTTAGATCACCCCACGGACAAACTCTTTTATATATATAGGTGGTGATGATGGTGTCGAAATGTTCAACATCAGTGTTACAGAGGTACAAAGTGCCTGAAGCACCATTGGGCACAATACGGGCAACGTATGAAGGCTACAGGCTCTTCACAGTCTATTTCTATACATGTACCAATGAGCTCGGGAAAAACCGCCATCCTGCTCGGATTTTTAAAAGAGGCCAGGTTGTGACGTCGGAGTTGGTTATAATAAGACACGAGGTCTGTGTATTCTACAAATTAACCTAAACGACATCGATACGCCCTTTCCCTCATCTTTGCCTGTCACCTGGAAAGCGGAGGTCTGCTGGAGATTTTCTAAAACCCAACACCAACAATGTCTGAAGATGCTTGAGTGGTGATCCACCTGCTCCCGCTGAAGTGTGGGCCACCTTTAGACAAAGAATCTTCGAGGGAAGAAATCAAGTTGGCCGAACGGACGACCAGCATACTAAAGGACTTCGAAGCACATCAACTTGAAGTTGACGAAGACAAATCTGAAAAATCCGGTCAGTAATAAACAAGTCGCAAGAAAGGTACTCTCCACAGCGTGCAGCTACAGGTACTCTCCACAGCGTGTAGTAAATGCGCAGAAAACGTCTGAAATGGTATAGACCTCAGAATCCCCCAAATCTCAACAAATGCGGCAGTGGACAACAACTAAACCCCGACCTTCCTCGCATGAAGCAATCCCACTTCCACTGCGCCCCGAGCCGCTGGCGGGCAGAGGCATCGCGGGCGTACAAGACCCCAAACTCGCGATGCGCCGTTCCTTTGTGGCTTCAAGGACCCCCTACTCCTTGTCTTTAACAACTTGGCAAAAAAGAAACACATTTTTATACTGAGGGGTGAGGATTCTCCTTATATGACTCGCCCCCACCCCAAGAGTTGCGCTACATTTTCGCGGACGCTTTTATCGTTATTGGCTGTTGTAGCCCTGAACAATGCCCGCCCAAACACCCACATATGTAGAACCGAAGAGCTTCAAGACAAGATTGCTTCGTTGTGGGCAGGCAGGGCATTGCCGCCAACCGCTCTATTTTTCCAGAAGACATATCATGGTTGAGAGCTACACTCCAGATGACTTCGGCAAGTTATAGAAGCTTAAATAAAAGCAACACTGACTAAAACGCAGAAACACCACATCCAGCTGGCTTAAGCGGATAGAATATGGCCAATTGAAGTAGGGTTCTAAGCGCCTTACTCTATCCAAGCACTTACAGTAATGTCTGCTTAGAACCACTTCAATGACCGCTATGTACTTGTTACATGATGGCCTTACTTAATCCCTGTCTGTGATACGCCACGTATTCCAAATTCTTCTGGATATCGTAAACCGATTTGAATGAGTATCTAGCCCATACAATAACCTCGAGTGCTAGCCTAAAGATAAGCCAGTGAATACCCTTTCCGGACAATTCGGAATGCATGAGACAGTCGACGCCTTCCCTGATTGCGCATTTGCGCACTCGTGCTGACAAAAAGCCAAACAAATCTGCCGCAAAATGTGAAGCAGAGACAAGAACGTTCTAGAAAAATCTTAGCCGCTGTACGTCAAATGGTCGACGTTTATCAGTTCCAAGCCGTACATTAGGAAAATGAGTCGTTGTTAAGAATCTGAATAGGCGTCAATCCAAACCGGAAGGAAGCATACGGTGATCTTCTTTACTTTTGAACTTGCCCCAGAGCGGCAACTTTCGACCTATATTATGATAGCTTTCAGGCGAAACGTCTAGGCTGATATGTAGGCAAGAAGTCAAAAAATGTTCGGCCCTAGTCGCGAATGTGAGCAGCATTGAAAGGTCGGTGAACGCGCCAGAAGGTTGAGAAAAAGGCTTTGACTAGTGAAAGAATCGACTACAGCGTTAGATTAGCGAAGAAAGGATCACCTGTAGATGGCTATGGAGCGACCAACAACCTCAGTAATGGGCCAATCGACCACCCTGTCGAACGTCGCTGTTGACGAGTCGTCAACTGAAGAGAATGATGTAGCTTGACTTCAGACACAAGGAGAAGAGAGGTCTCCAGAATGCAATTCCGACGGCACTAACCCACGACGTCACCCAGCGACGGTGTACCGATTCCGCCTTTGAAGAGGAATGGCGGTCCCAGTCGACTGCATCCGTCCGAGAGATCGCCGAATTGATGTATTAGAACGGCATGTTCTCCACGAGGTAAACCGGTGAGTACACCTAAAGACGGAGGTAAAGCATCTAACTTGACTTACCGTACTTCATCGTTCGAGAGCAAAACCTCTTTACGGCAAGCTTATCTTCTTCTTATGTTTTTTGCCGCTTTTACACATAATTTTTATTTATTATAGGAAGAGAATGCTGGGCTACAAATACTAATCCTTTTTCAGACACTGTTAGACCTCTTTTTTCATAGATATCTTTCTTGTTTATTTTTGTTAGCTTATTGGTTACTGGCTACTATAAACCAGCAATAAAAACCTTTGAAGCAGCAGAACTTACCGCTTATTCTCAGATTATTGGCGCTAATCTGCGTGAAGCTGAATCGCCCACTCACGGGTTTCTGGGCCGGGATCAGATTTGCTGTGGCGAGCTGAATCAGAATCAATTTGTTGGCATTAATTCCCATAATTTCTGACGAAAAATGTGCACTCAACAAACTCACCTGTTGATCGGAAAACGGATCTTTGGGGATTACTGGAATCTCCTTCATCATAGCTCTTGGTTCGTCATTGCTTGCTGAAAGGCTGAGGTTATCACAGTGGTAGATTTTTGGATAAATTTCTTTCATAGAAAATGTATAAAGGATAAAAATAAAGGACGGCGTTACGCAATCCTTTTTGGAATGCGCCATGCACTCTAGTCTAACCGGATGTAGTGGAGGCGATTTGAGTGAGTATTTGGCCACACAATGACTTGCGGAAAAAGTGTATAAAGTCCACATAAAACGTTGATAAAAAACGGTTTTTAACTTCAAACTATTTATTGTTGGTGATTTTCTAAGCCAGGAGTGACATGATACAGGTAATTCCACTAGACCATTCCACAATTTTGCTTACGAGACACATGTTCAAAAGCCTTGAGAATAGGCTGGAGAAGAAAACAATAAAAAATCAGAAAAGGGAGAAAATAATGAGATTTTGCGGAGAGGGAGATAAGCCTTGAAATGAAGGCTTCCTTAAAATAGAAGTGCAGATTTGATTGCAGGACACAGAATGAAGGACGAATTCCGTCTAGTATGCGCCAGGCTTTCTTCTTTTACAGCATATCGTAAAGGAAATTTGAAGGAGATTTGACCTGTATAACGACCTGTGGTGGCCACTCGACAGACAAATCACTGCTTTGTTCTTTTCGAACATTAATGGAACCAAATGATCGAAACCGGATGGATAAATGACTTGGCTAGTGTGGACCGGATCCGAACCAAGTACCTCGGCTTAAGGCCAAAGTGGCAGCAGCCGCCTCTCCTCTTCCGACTGCTCTGCAAATCACCACCCACATTCACACGCAGTTAAGTACTAGGAATTTCGGGAACGTACTCGACACAGCTGTGCTCCATCGATCTTCACAAGCGCCGCCTACTCTTCCCAAATATGTAGAGCCTATGAAGGTACAGAGGAGACCTCCGAAGTTCCGAGCTTCATCGATGTACGATGTTCTGAGATGTCTGCGCATGGGTGAAGTCGTCGAAAATTAGGTGGGTCGGCCACGTAATACACTTTGCAGACACGTGCTGGACGAGAACCGTTACCGATTGGATTCCTCGGGATGTCAAGGAAACACCAGGATGCCCACGCCCACCAACGTGTTGCTCGGACTTCTTTGGAAGAGCTGTGAACGAAAGGTTCAACGCACTTCCTGTCCTTCGAGCGAAGAGAATCCATTGGAGCACTATGGCACGCAACAGGGACGAACGGGGACGTTGCCGGCGCTTGTTCGAGTAACTTTGCGATCTACGAAACAACCAGTGATGGTGGTGATTGAAGCACAAACCTGTTGTGACGTTTGAACACTGCTCTCGCGGAACGCATGGAGCGGCGACGTCATTTCTGGCTTTCACAAAGCCTGAAGCACAGTGACATCCCGGGTTGCACGTCGACGAGCAGTGTGGGACCTGAGAGAACAAAAACCAGTCCTTCGTTCTAAAGAAAGCTAAGTTTCCTGTAATACTAGCCAATTAAAAAAATCAACAAGGTAAGGAAGAAAAATAATTTTGGTTCCAGTCGCGAATGCGGGCAGCATTGAGAAATTGGCACGCGTAAGCCGATCATATCGGATCGAATGGACGAGCCAGTCAGAACGATTGTGTAGGGTCGATGCTCTGATTGGCCAACGCGTGTTGGGTTGCTGCTCTGATTGGTTATGATAAGCTGGCGAGCTCCATCCTCCCAATGCTGCCCTGATTCGCGACATGTACCAAAAATTCAAACGGTGCAGCACAGGTAGTTCGACTTCTTAAAATTCGGTATAGCTTTTTAAGAAAGTTTTCAGCGTCCAGGTTCTATTCCCTTATTCATCATAGCTAACTGCAGTAAATAAGCTCGTACCCCAGGCTGTCCACAGTACTCCGGACAAATGGTTCCACAAGCCGTCCACACCGCATTCGGATCCGGACAAGTGCATCGTTGAGGGTTCATCGCCAAGGAGACGATCACTGGACGACAACACCGCTAAAAGAATGCATGTTTGGGTAGTAATAGAGACCGTTGCGTACTGAAGACTTTCACTTATAAACGCAATAGAAAGAAATGGTAGAAAAATCCACGACAATCGACATAAAGGCGCAGGAACCTGTTCAGAAGGACAGTCCTCATCAGAAGCGCATGATCTTCCACCGACGTCCACGGTGGTGGCCGGACATTTGGAAGAGAGCTCTGAATCAAACACATTGCAGGCTGGCGGTTTCACTGTCAAACTGACAGCTACTCCGCATTTCTGAATACTCTAGGGGGAGGAATATTTGGTACTTGTCGTGAATGTGGCCTACAAGGGGTAAAGGGCACAGCATAAGGTAAATCCGCACCAGGCCGAGTCGCACAAAGTGAATAAAAGCTTAAACGAGAAGTGTGCCGTCGATGTCTGATTAGCTGTGACTGGCTGTAGCGCTTCAGCTTCCAAAAGTAGGCCACATTAGCAACTAGTGCCGATTATTCTTCCATCCATAGATAACATAAAGAATTTAGGCGTGCAGGAGTTAACGTGTGTTATACAAATCCTGGCTATTGCCGTCACTTCTACAAATGCAAAAAACGACTTTAGTAACGAATTCAGCGTGGGACCTACTCGATATCACCAGGCTCTTCTCGGCGGCGTTCGCTGACTCCGATGTCGTCGTGGCCAACTTAGGTGTTGAAGACTCCGGTGTTTCTGGTGTGAAATCGGAGCACTCGTCTAGCCGGACGCAGTCAGAGTTTCTCCAGTTCGTTGAGTTGACGAAAACCAATCCTGAAAAATTGTGGCAAACTCTCGAAACGAATAAAATAAAGTAAATGCTCAAAAATGCCACATCACATGGAATCCTAGCTGTCTATAACTTTATATTTCAAGCAGAGTTTGACAACAAGGAAAAAATGAGAGCGATATGAAAAAGTGGCAGAAAAATCCATGTAGAATTTCGGTTTAAAAAATCTCATATTGGTATTGCTATCGAAGAAGAGGCTGACTGTTGCAGATTCCAAGAAATAATTTTTATTCTTTCTTTTTTCTAAAGTGAAAAGTTATTGCCGAAACCTTTTTGTAATTTTAAAATTTATTCAAAAGAATTAGTGAATGTCATCAGCAGAATATCTACATTCCGTTGAAGAATAACTTAGGCTTGAGGGGTCCTGATGTTTACAGAACATCCAGACGTTTCCTTCACACTTTATAGCTGTATACTATGAAAAGTGACCTCTGCACTACACAATGTTCCTCCACGACTCCAGAGGTCGAGGAGAGGTCGAAAAAGGGTCTCCCAAACATCGCTCAATAGGGTTGCTTGAGGTATAAGAGATAGAATAACAAGGGTGATCGTTAGCTAACACCTTTGCGGGATGCGCCACACATTCTACTTCTACGGGATGTTGTGTAGGCGATTTGAATGAGCACTTGGCCTAGCCAATGTGCAAGTCAGTGTTTTACTCGTCTCAGACAAGTCTGACAGCAATTCAATGGATCTGGAGGGGTTGTAGGCCTCGATCGAGCAATCTGGAATCGCGTGTACATGACAGCTGGCGCCTTCTCCAACTGAGCTAACGCGCCTAAAAAGATGCAGCAGAATATGTCAAGAACATAGAAATTCAGGAAAAGATCTGAGCATCTGCTGCAAATCTGTCATACTCTATCAGATTAACTAAAACGCCTAGCTCTAAACGAAGTTATGATCATTTGAACGTATACGTAGAAAACGAGGGGAAATTTGGTCCGACCTAATAGCTGTAATCGATACCGTTTTTACAGAAGCATCCGGATTCACAGGGAGTACAGCTCTGTGGTCGACGATTATCGCATCCGACAGGGCACGAAGAACCGCATACAATGAACTCCTAGAAACGACATCCTTAGAGGTCTCCTTGGAGTAAGCAAATTACTGTATAAAATATCAGGTCAAATTCAGACCTAAAACACTAAATAAACGTCTTGTAAAAAAGGATTTTTCAAAAAAAAACTCTACCTTCAGCGGATCACTACACTTCCTCTCGCACTCGGAAGGTAGAACACAGCGAGACGATGGATCCATAGGATCCTGAAAGAAGTTTAAGCAACAAAACATTTTTAATCTTGGGATTTCAAGCTCAGTATATGTTGAGTTTTGACACAGTCGCTTCTTTGCCTTTACATACCATCTGCTTTCTCAGAACAGTCAAAATTTTGTAAAAGGGAATAGTTACCCTTAGAAGGCATCATAACAACCGAAGAAAATAAAGAACAACAAGGTGTTGAACATGGCATAATAAAAAAAGAGACGTTTACTATCAGCTCTTGCATGGGATGCGCCACGCACTCACTTTCGCGAGATGCAGTAAATGAAATCTTAGTGCGTATTTGGCCTTTACATAGAATGACTTCCAGTGGCCAACCGATAGGTATTAGCTTGTCCTATAAGTCCCGCCGTTTTTTCAACGATTAATCGCGGATTTCGGCCGCAGCCTCTTGCATAGTGCTATACAGCCTTCGAAAGAGAATGATTTGCTCTATCAGAATATGTATAGCATATCATTTTTCATTCTGAATTTTGCAAATTTTTAGGTTGTTAAGGTGAAAAGTGAGAAAGTGAAAAAGTGGCCATCTGCACACTTGTTCTCTACGCTTAGGTTTGGAATTTTTTGTGCAGTTTTTATAGCACTTGGAAGACAATGTTCTGTACTACAAGAATTCGTGCTGGTCCTATCTGCTCACTTGTACTTTATTGATTTTTAGGCCATCAAATTCGGACGTCCGAAGGAGAAGATTTAATTTTACCGACAGCTCCAGCTCTGTGGTTGGACTTTTTTGCTCGGTTTTATATGTCGTTGGGAAAACGATGTCTTGCTTAATAAGAATTTGTGTTGCATTTATTGGCTCGTGCTGATTTTTGTTGAATATCAACAAAATGTCAAAAAGGGAAAAATCATCTTTACCAACAACTCCTTCTCCTTGTTCTGTTGTTGATATTCGACAGAAATCAGCGTGAGTCAAAAAACACGACACAAATTCTTACTGAGCAAGACATCCTCTTCCAAACGACATATAACACCAAGCAAGAAAGTTCAACCACAGAACCGGAGTTTTCGGTAAAAGTTCGGATGAAAAAGTCGGACGTCCCAATTTGGTGATCCAAAAATCAACAAAGGACAAATGAGCAAATAGGAGTAACACAAATTCCTGTAATACAGAACATTGTTTTCCAAGTGCTACAAAAAAACTGCGCAAAAAATTCCAAACCTAAGTGGAGAGAAGCACTGCGCAGATGGCCACTTTTCCACTTTTTCACTTTTCACTTTAACCACCTAAAAAATAACAAAATTCAAAATAAAAAAGAAAAGCAATAGAAGCTCTGATAGAGCAAATCATTCCCTTTCGAAAGCTATACAGCGCTATGCAAAGGATCGCCGATGAAATCCGCAGTGAATCATTGAAGAAAAAAAACGACGAGGACTTATGTGACAACCTAACAGAGAAGCGTGCTTTGCTTTCCAGACAAAGTTTGTACCAATTCACATACCATGAAGGGGGAAGGTTCGGTTAGCCAGGGCAGGATACGAAACAAAAACCTCGACTGGGGTGCATGTGACAATTGACGCCTTCTCTGACTGCTTTTCCACATGTACAAAGCATTGAACTTAGTTTTGGGGAAAACTATAAAGATTTTTACCTTTGATCAAAGTGAGATGACATATGGCTTCGCAATAAACCGTTCACACAGGAGGTGTCTTGCAATCAAGCAGTTCGCTTATAAAATTCTTATGCCCTTTTCTACAATGAAGACTTATAACTTCTTATTATAGCCATTCACAGCAAGATGTTGGGCACTTTTACACTTTCGATTGTGTTATGCGGTAAGATTGCGCCATGCTCTCGAGCAACGTCCGGCATTGTATCCTTTAGAATCCGAAAGCTGCCTGAATTGTAAGCATAAAAAACACCAGGAATTAGTTGAGCTTCGTAAAAACGTGCATATTTTGACTTCATGTTCGTCTATCTTTGCATGAAATCTCCGATTTGCGAAGTGAAAGTGTACAGCAAAACCCCCAAAAATTCCCCCAAGGAAGGAAATATAAGCTAGTTCTTTGTAATCCTAAAAAAGCAATCGTTGAGAAAAGGTAGCCATGCTCAACAACTGGCTACAAATCCTTTTGTCGAGCCGGAAAAGCAAAAGATGATAAGCCTTGAAGCTAATGATAAGGTGAAACGTACAAAAGCACACTGCTGAATTTTTTTTACTAGAAATTATACCATTTTCGTTTTGAATTAAACACTAAACCAGGCGTTTCTATGTTGGAAATAGACCCCTTCAAAAATAAAATGGTATTTTGTAAATTCTGAACATTTTTTTAAAATTTGAAACAGGACTCTTTTCGAAATAAAAGGAATATTTTAAAAACCAAGTTAGGCGTATTTACAGTTTATATTGAGATTGTCTATCCACGCTATATTTCTGTCTATCCACGCTATATTACTTTTAAACAAAATTTTTTTAAAAATTCACCTTCATTCAGTGTCTTAAGAGAACATAATTACCTTGTTTGAATAAGCACAACATTTGCATCAACCAACTCAAACAACACATTCAGATCTATCCTAATGGCTGGAGAAGAAAGAATTTGCTGTTGTGTTACATGGGGAGATTGCGCCGTGCACTCATTCTGTACGCTGCACTGCCTAATATCGCAGTTTAACAGTTTTCGGTTAAGACATAAATCTAGAAACAATTGAAAAAATCGCAGCAAAAAAATAGCTACCATTCTCCACTGCATAACGTCCCATAAACAGCATTTTCTCAAAGAATCGAAGAAATATTGCTTTGTCGGAAAGTGCACGGCGCAATCTTTTCACGCGAACAACCCCTTGAATCGGAGCACCTCAGAATGCACTTAAGCTACTGTTTTGGCCAAGAAATAGGAATTCTCTGCTCACTCCAAAAGCCTATACACTTCATATTACGGATGTTTTCGCACATTTTTTCTTAAAGCATTAATAATGGCATTAATATCCAATAGTACTATAATAATAGTAATACTAATGAGACAAACAATAATTTGTGAAAGAAGGCATTTAAGGCTCGGAACATTGACGTTTTTTAGACTTTTTATAACTTATGTAAGACCAATTCTTGAATATTGTACTCCGATCTGATGTCCTTCCAAGAAAAAATATATTGACAAAATAGAGAACGTGCAAAAAAGAATTACAGCGCAAATATTTGCAACGAATGGCCAATTCGAGATCAGTTATCAGGAGCGTCTGGCCCGTCTTGGTAGCAGCCCATTGCTGCTAAGAAGAGTTATCTACGATAAAAACTTCCTTTTTAGGTTTTTTATGGGTTACATCAAAATAGACCATAATATGCTTTTCAATTCTTTGCAAGTCTCTGACAGGACAAGAGGTCACCACCTACGAATAATTACAGGAAGGGTCCGATCTAAGCGATTCTTAGACTCATTTACGATTCGTGCTGCGAACACTTGGAACAATCTGCCTTCTCAACTGCTGCTAAGCTCGTCTCCGATAACCTTTAACCAAGGGCTGGAAGCACACCTGAAACGAGAGGTCTTTTCTGACTTATCTCTTCGTTCTTGAATTTTTTTAACCGTCTATTATTTCAGGTTCAATTTTCTCCCTTCTTATTGTATTCTCAACTTCTATTCTTTTTTTCCTCTCCTTTCAAGGAACTTTCCGCTGTGATCCTATAATCGCTGCCTAACTTCTTTACAATGAATTATGTATATCCTAATTAGTTAACGTATCCCTACATATATTATGTACCTCTGTAACTTTGTCAGTCCTTGAGTGTTGCTTTTATCCTAAGCATCCCTTCCTTTGGTCCTTAATGCTCCAATCGCCTTGAGGTGGACCTTGGTGTCGTTGGCGGGCCTACTAAGTTGGTACCCGGAGCTGCTCCAGCCCTCTCTCAGCTTGCAGTGTCGGCCGCCCACTGCCCTTCGTCATCAAGTTTCCCCACTGATGCCGTTCAGCGAATTGGGAGCTAGTACTTGTGAATATTTGGTACTGTTCGATTAATTTGCCCCTAATTTGATTGTACATTCCTAACAGCTATCAATCCTCCCTTCCATGTAACGCATTCTGCTAACTCTATACTTGTACCAACTTGTGTACTTATCCTTCTTTTGTATGTCGGTCAATTGCGAACATGTAGTTTTTATAGTTAGTTCATTATTCTGTCGCCGATAATAAATAGTAAATAGCAAGATTATCTTGAATTTGGGATGAATTTGGGACCGCCCAATATGACTTTCGGTTCGCTTCTCGTTGCTTGAAATGTGTTCGGTTTAAAATGAAAAGTGCCCACTTCAAGATGATATGCCATGTCATTAGGCGAATGTGGGCTTGTAGATTAATGTCTGCAATCAGGTTTAAGGGGAAAAAAATAATTCAGGAAACTGAGCCGACTGCGAAGCCTGAGTATGAGAAAAATTGCGCAGGAGACATCAAGACAAAGTTGAAGGGTTATAGGCATTTGAAGGCAGCGAAAGGCCTACTTCCTTGACACGCATAGTTAGTTGATCAAGCTCGGAACTCACATACCGTTCCCCGGAGTTTTTAATGCCTCCCTGACTGAAGAGCGCGAGCTGATCGACATTTCGCTGTGTTGAAACGCAGGTCAGACCCGCGCCACATACGGCGAGAGGTAAGAGGCGGTTATAAAGTCGCGCTGTCCAGGGGCAAGGTGGGCGCTTCCCAGCTCCGTCACGTGTGCACTGCTGTTGGCGGCGTTTTATGAAGCGCAGAGCAACCGGCCCCATCCACACTTGTCGAGGTCGTTAGCGCTCTAGTCGAGTACTTTCCGGGGTCGTACATTTTGCACCGCCTTTCTGAAAGTCGGTTGACTCATATCACCGTCGAAGGAATCAGTGGAAAGTGGTCACGTAAATGCCTTAGCTGTGGTCATCGATACGGCGATGTTTTCCAACTTTGCAAAAGGTGACCCAAATTCACAGTATAGCCCAGCTATTTCAGCAAGTGGTCCAAATAGGCCGAGCACAGCATTCAACAACACCAATTCAGAATCATTAACTGTGCCACTCATCAAAGGCGCTTTGGATTCGATCAGCATGCCTCATTGGCTCAGGGGCAGAGCGTCTGTCTAGTAAACAGAAGGTCGCTGGTTCGATTCCAGCATGAGGCATCTCTTTTGCACACGCACAGTCTTACTGATTTTTCGATTTGTGTCCGGTATGAGGCGCCTAGAAGTGTATTTTCTACAAGCAGTTCTAGAAGATCGTAAAGCGCCGACCTTTGTCGTTAAGTCGGAGTGTGCACCATGTACTTCACTGTCTTTTTAGGAGGTCATAAGAGTTCTGCGCTAATCTGTCGGTGATCGTATAGAATAGGCTGGTTGGTAATAAAAGAGGAGAGCCCTGAGAAGTTGCCCCTGGTTATACAGAATCACGAGAAGATGAAAGAGAGTAGAGGAGAGCCGTTAGGTGATCTTTTGCCGATAAGAACCCAGCTGTCACATTCGGTCAGCGGAGGAACATCTGCCTAGTGCAAGAAGTGGTCGCTCCTTCGATTCTAGCTCAAAGTATCTGTTTAAGCTGCATTTTAGGGGCGTTGTAGCACAGTCGGAGGAGGCACCTATTGAGGAGCATGCAGCCAACTCCAAGTCTAAGTTCGGTTTTCTTGGCCAGGCCAACTAAGCCTTCAATCCTACCAGAGTCGGTAAATTGTTACCAGACTCGCCTGAGAATGATAAAGCACCGACATGTCATGTCTACTGGCTTCCCACCACGAGTGGCTTTTCGGGTGTACTCGTATTCAACCAAAGAAAGAGCCAGGAATGTCGCAAATGTGGGCAGCATTGGCAATTGAGAGCGGGTCAACCAATAACCACCGAAGAAACACATGCCAGCCAATCAGTATATGGACTGTGTGCATACCCTCCCTGTTTGGCACGCCATCCGAGGCGAGCTGACTGGCTGGTGCGTTCCAGCTCTCAATGCTGGCCACATTCGCGACCAGTACCGCAACCGCCAATTTTTTATTTTTAACATTTTTATTAATTAGCTTGCGACGTTTTGTCCTCAAAGTTAAGCAACAAAAAGCCAGTAGGATATAGTTGTTTGAGCCAACATAACCTCTAACCTGCAGGACGTAGGGCTCACGACACACGCATCCAGCCGAGCAGAGGCCGGCTTCACATCGTCCTAATGGGTTGGTGCACGATCGAGCGCATCTGAAAAAAGTAGCTTTAGAAGACATATTTCCAGAAGTACATGGCGCACTCCAGTTAACCCATAGAAACCCAACATGGCATACAAATCCTCTTTCTGAGTCTACTTCTCCTATCTAAACGATACTAATTTTTTCCCTTTACCTTCCTCAATGTTAACCTGAACATTTTACTTCATTCTTAATTGGATAGGCCCTGGAATGAGCGATATAAGGTTCTTAGAGCCTCTCAAGCAAGGAAGACTTAATGGGCTAGTCTGGCACACGACAGGGATGGGTGCGCGCTTGCGCCCCATACAGAAATTCGACGCTGAGCGGGGGGACAGAACACTTCGTTTACCACTAGCACATCCTCTATAGGTCAACCTACCCAAGAGCTCCACAGCTCGTCCACTCTTTTCTTGGATCGGGGCACGTTCCTGTAGACGATGATACGCGTGGACAGTGTAGTGGCAGCACGCAGCCGGATTGTGGGTCCTTGAAGGAAAGAACCGATATCCCTGACTGGCAGCCTAAGCAGCCAAACACAAACCTTAGCATCCACAAGAACATACGGCGACCGGCAGAAGCATCCAGAGACACAGGCCAGACTGCACGTTGTCGATGGATTCAGGTTGTTGCAGCCAACTTGAAGTACATTACAATAAACGGTGAGCATTACCCATTTTGGGAAGGAGACCGCGAAGACCTACCTGGACACTTTGTGCCGCAGTTGAGATAGTTCTTGAGAGGATCACTGCAGTGGTTGGTGTCTGGTAGAACGGTCGGCGAGCCAGGTGTCGGATAGAATTCGCTGAGAGTTTTCTGAAGCCACTCCTGTAGCAGGGCACACTCACTAAGACAGTCACTAGCAGATAACGCCCTACCCCAATCAGTAGAGAGAAGGATAGCCAAGATGTTCAGTTAGCCAAACATTAATGGAGGGCAGTCGCGAAAAATCCAAAGGTAAGCCGGTTCATGTCGCGAAGACGCTCTGCGGGGGTGCGGGAACTAGTAGAGGAGGTGAAGGAACGCGCTGTTGCCTTTATCACTATCGCGGTAGGCAATCATGTACCGTACATGTGCAGCTGAGCAGGTGCTTGATTGACTGCCGAGGTTACGGTAGGAGCAGCGGAGCGTTCCCGCACCTCCCCAGTGCGTCTTCGCGAAATGTGCCGGTAGACCTTCCCTATAGGCTCACTATGAGCCTACGCGGGAGAACAGAGGAATGAATTCCCAAAAAAGATTTCCCCCAATAGGCTGTTAATTTCGCTTGAAGTCATGCTCGCTTAGGTTTTTACCACTTTCCTTGATCATCTTGAAATTTCATTTTATTTATTATTTTTTTATTTTTTTATTTTTTTTTATTAGTTCAGAAAACTGTGTACGAAAATTCTGTAAAAAATAGGAAAGCTCCGATACGACAATACAGCGAAACCAAAACGAAAAAAATAAGAGTAAATAGAAATAAATAGAAATTCAAATCGTCAGACAAAAAATTCCAGAGGCGAACCTTGTCTGTGACCGGAACAATGGCCGTCATACTAGAGGTGGGGCTTTGCCGATGACCGGACGAGCCTAGTAGTGGACACTGTGATGGAAGAATGCATCTGAAGTAGCCAGTAAATGCGTGAAGAGTGCAGCTCATAGACTTGCAAATCCTAATTTACTACTCTTTTAATGGAATTTAAATTTTTTGCATCTGCAGCGCCCTTGAATTTATTTTTCTTAAAGCTTTTATTTTTCTTTAATACCTAAATTTATTCCAGTTCTTTTTCCTTGGGGGAGCTAGCAAATAAATAAAGCACCTTGTATTCAGAATGGATTTCATCTGTATGTATCACCTGTCGTTGTTTATCGACTCGCTTGAGCAAACGCCAGCAGTGTCTCCATTCGTCCCTGGCGCGTGCAAGAGTGTTCTAATCCTCCTCGCTTGAGGGACACGAAGCTTAATTTTCGACGACTTGACCATGCGATAGCTAGCGTCTCTGATCTTCGAACGTCAACGAAGCTCGGAGCTCCAGAATGTAAGATCCCAAATTCGCTCGGTCCAGCTGCACCGCGTGTGCTGTGTGAATGCACACAAACACCGCATTTGACGACACCGCCCTAGAAATGTACCTCAGCGGCCACGATGGCGGCTCTTCTACCTCCGCCAAGCCGCGTGCATCGCGTCGTGTCGACGTGGCAATTTTAGGTATCCACCGATACCACGGTCAGTCGATATGGAGGAGGATCGTTGATCGGTCGATGCCGGATCGCGGCTCTTCCACCGCCGCTACAGGAGAATCCTGGGAGAAAGGAGCAGTTCTCGCACGAGCAGCTCGAAGAGCGCAGAACCCAGCCGCGGACTCCCCTGAGCGACGAAAGCAGTCTCCACACCGGCAGCTTGGATGGCACCCAACATGGAGTCCCTTCCCGAGCCTACATAGTTTTGCGCTCGAAGAGCACAGAACCCAGCCTCGGACTCCCCTGAGCAACAGAGGCAGTTTCCACACGAGCAGTTTTGGTGGCACACACCCTAGTCCCTTCCCTAGCGGCGGCGGCGCACTCCTCCTGAGCGACGAAAGCAGTCTCCGCACCCGCAGCTTGGATCGCACCTACCTTAGAGTCCCTTCACGAGCCTAGTTCTGCGCTCGAGGAGGCAGAACCCAGCTGCGGACTCCACTTGATCGAGGAATGCAGCTGGAGGGCGATTTTTGGGCGATGCCGTCGAATTCAGTGTGTTGTGTGCATTCACACAACACACGCGGTGCAGCTGGACCTAGCGAGCTTGGGACCGTAGTGCTCCAGAGGCATTCTCTCACTTGCATGAACAGTGCCATTCCGAACATCGCCCTTTTTATTATGCGCAGCGCAAAACTGACCGCGTGTTCCTCATGCTTGTATGGCCCAGGTCTCTGAGGCGTATGTTAGGGCAGGAAGAACAGTAGAGTCGAATATGTGGGCACGGAGTCGACGTTGCTCGTCTTCTTCTTGACTTCTTCGACGCTCTTGAAAGTTTCCCAAGCCCGTTTCCTTCTGCTAAGCTCTGGCGTTAGGTCGTTGGCCATATTGAACTCGCGACCCAGATACACATAGCTGGAGCATTCGGAGATATTCGTTCCGTTGAGCGAGAATGGGTCATCAGAAACTTGTCCGTTCCTCATGAACATCGTCTTTGTGAGATTCAGCTGCAGTCCAACGTTCCCACATACACGGTCGAAGTCGGCCAGCATTCGCTCCGCCTGGCTGATGCTCGGTGTTATGAGCACGATGTCGGTAGCGAAGCGAAGGTGCAGTTGCCGGCCGTCGACCTTCACTCCCATGTCTTCCCATTCTAGTTCGTGCATGACGTTTTCGGGGGTGGCGCTGAAGAACTTCAGGGATATGGTGTCCCCTTGCCAAACCCCTATCTTCACGTCGATGACGACCAGAATCGAATTATTGTTCAGAAAGCTCCAGTTAAATAGCCAACAATTTTGTATGGACGCACGAAAAGGCACAAAGACGAAGTAACTGATTTATAACAGCTTCACGACACACTTGACAATACAAAACGAACTCTGCACCTTGCAAGTCGAAACAAAAGTCTTCGAAGCTAAAGTCGATTTGTTTTAGGAGAATCAGGATGAGTTTTCGATTTAAAGTTCACAAGGTATTTCATTGAAAGTTTATTGATTCCCTACATAGAAAGCCCAAAAATGATTACGCTCTTCAAATGTTAATAAATTTTTGTTCTTTTAGCTGAAGAAAACGTTTTCAAAGTTCTTTTCAATGGTAACAAAGTTATAATTTTACACCATGCATTCTAGAGATGAGTTCCAATTTATGACTAAATACTAAAAAGCAGTGTTATCTATATGAAATCCGTAGAGAAGAGTGAGACACTTCCACTCCTGTTCTTGCTGTTTCATTGATTTAAAAAGAATTTCATGTAAACGAAATTTTCGTTATCATCCAAGTAAAGTTCACGACATATGGGGCACACGCATGGCGCAACCACTTTCTTCAACACACGAGAAAGCTTTTAATTCGACAGGCTCTGAAGTAAACATGCAAACATCCTTTTGAATAGCTAATTTTTATAAACCATCTTGTAACCCTCTTTGGGCACCTTGATTTAGGTGATAATAAATCTCCAATGGAAGTCAAAATAGGTATTTCTAAATTTGAAAAATTTGTCCTGACTCTTTCGACAACTGCCTGATGTCCATAGGTAGACTTTTAGAATAATTTGTAAAACTATCTAAGTTAGGCTAACATGAAATGGTATCCAGTGCAGTAGGGTTTAATAAAGTGCAGTAAACGAACCGTGAATGTAGAGGATCGTTGCCATTCTCGAGCACATACGGAATCCGGCAGAAGCATCCGGACACACAGCTCTCGTGACATCTGCAAAGCGAGAGTAGGAACACAGACATTTTTATTTTGATTATTTATTTATATTATAAGAAAGGGCAGCATTCGTTTAAAGATTTGTTGATGAATCTGTACATAGCTCTCTCAATTTAGAAATATATGCCGAAACGTTCCATATAAGGCATAGAATTCTATATTCTATTAGCAATATGTATGTAGTGGTCTGGGCCCCGTGCAGCGCAGTCGGTGGAGGTGCGACTGTCGCGTGCACCCGATACCAGGTTCCTGGTTCGGATTTCCCGCCCAAGCCAATAAAGCCTTCCATCCCTCCGGGGTCGGTGAAATGCACCAGACTTGTCTGCGAAGGATAGAGCGCTGACGTTCATCGGCTATCCACCGCAAGTGATTGCATGGCCAAATACGCATTCAAATCGCAACCACGACATCCAGTAGAAGTAGAATGCGTGGCGCATCCCAAAAAGGATAGAGTAACGCCGTCCTTTATCCTTTATCCTTATGTAGTGGTCTACATGTGTTTGCTTCTGATGGCCTTCATTCTTGGACACGTTAAATTGAATTTTGAACAGTTCCGCAACCATTTTGAGCTCCAGGCAAAGCGCGCGAAGGCTAGGACATAAAAGAGGATCTCGTCCCGTGGGATTCGGTTGTTTCTTTTCTTCTGTGTGTAGTTTTGCTGACGCCATTTTGTCGATAAACATATATAGACGCCTCCGCACACTTTTGCCGCAAGCGGCGGGCGGCAAAACTCGTGAAGTGCGCAGCTCACATACACTCGAATCTTGCTAGCGGTGGAGGCACTGTACTCCTGGTCGGGATCTGCTGCTGCTATTGCCGCTTTCTCGCCTTCTGTCTGCACTCTAGTCGACCGCGGCAGGTGCAGATAGAACGCTGCGGAGCAAACCAGCGGCGGCGGCAATAATGATGTGAATCATTATTGTCGCCGCCGCTCAAAAGTGTGCGGCTGCGGCACGGTGCTGCTCGCCGCTATCCGCTGCCAACGGCAAATTCTGCGAAACTGCTCAGTGATTGAGGATAGGGCCGCCGCTTCGCAGAAAAAAATGTGTGAGAACTTTAGCCACGCAGCATAGCCGCATCGTGCCTGTACATACAAGGCGGGTCTATATATATTGACCAAAGAGAAGATTAGTCTACCAGAGGCCTGCCGTCCTCTATGGCTGTGAGTGCTGGGCCCTGGGTAAAGCACAGGAGCGGCAACTGCACGCCGCGGAAATGAGGATGCTCAGATGGGCATGTGGATGGACCCGTCAAGACAGAGTGCCAAATGATGTTAGACAGTGATGAAGACAGCTCCCATGCAGCTGAAGATGAGGGAGCAGCGCCTTAAGTGGTACGGACACTTCCTCAGAAGACTAGAGGACCAACCCACGAAGTTGGCCCTGAATTTTGAGGCACCCGGAAAGCGTCCGTGAGGAGCCCCAAGGAAAAGGTGGAGGGACGTCATCAAGAGAGATCTCGCCGAAATCGGCGCTGCGCCAGATGACGCCCTTGATAGAATGAGGTGGCGACGGATCACAAAAGCAGCGGACCCTGTGACTGTGCGGGACTAAACGCTCAGGAGAAGAAGAAGAGTCTACCAGAAGCAGACGTTTCTATAGAATAAAGTGAAATGAGTTGGATGAAGCTACGAATTTTTCGACTAATGCAATTCCCCTAAGCGTTATTTTAGTTAGGGCCATAACTAGCTGCTTGATTCTGAAAGTTTGGCCCAACACTTTCTCTTTGATTTGGTTTGACAGCTCAGGAGACCAGCCATGGCGAAGCCGCTTTCTCGGTCATATCCATGACATGTACTCAATCAAAAAGTAGAAGAACTCACTCATACCTTGCCGAGTTTCTCGTCGCGCAGCTGATCGGGCAAGCTGAGCCGCAGCTATGGTACTGCCGCCGCTCGTCCAGGCAACGAGTTGAGCTGTCGTACATCGCACATGCAGCACGTGGTACACATGCCGAACGAGCTGAGCCGTCAGCGCGTATGAATCCTAAAAAGGGGTGACAAACTGAGTGTCGGATGGCAATGACTACTTTTGATACGAATCTTAAAGAGGCCGAAGGGAGAACCGGTACTGGTCGTTAATGGTACCTATGTCTTCTTCTTCTTCTCCTAAGCGTTTAGTCCCGCGCAGTCGCCGGGTCCGCTGTTCTTGTGATCTGTCGCCACCACATCCTATCAAGGGCGTCATCTGCCGTGGCGCCGACTTCGGCGAGATCTCTTTTGATGACGTCCTTCCATCTTTTCCTAGGGGCTCCTCTCGGACGCTTTCCGGGTGCCTCGTAATCTAGGGCCAACCTTGTGGGGTGATCCTCTGGTCTTCTGAGGACGTGTCCATACCACCTCAGGCGCTGCTCTCTCATCTTCAGCTGGATCGGGGCAGTCTTCATCACTGCCCTAACATCCTCGTTTCGCAGCCTGTCCCGACGGGTCCATCCACATGCCCACCTCAGCATCCTCATCTCTGCCGCGTGCAGTTGCCGCTCCTGCGCCTTACCCAGGGCCCAGCACTCACTGCCGTAGAGGAGGGTAGGTCTTACAACTGTTCTATAGAGCTTGCCTTTGAGCGTCCTGGAGCATCTACGGTCGCAGAGGATCCCTGTGGACTCCCTCCATTTGAGCCAGGCTGCGTTTATCCGTCCCCTGACCGCCTGGTCCACACTTCCTTCCTCGGATAGGTCAGTTCCGAGGTTGCGGAATTCTTCCACCTTCTCGATCGTTTCCCCTTGGCAGTCTAGGATCGATCCAGCGCACTGCTCGGAGCTGATGAACTTCGTCTTCTTTACGTTCAGCCGTAGCCCGTTGTCTACGAGGGCTCTCTGCCACAGCTGCACCTTCTCCTCCAGCTCCTCCTGGTTGTCGGCTACTAGGGCGATGTGTCCGCGTAGAGGATCGTTCTGAGAGGGCCTTCCTCAAGCTGGCTCACTACAGAGTCAAGCGTCAGCAGGAAGAGGAACGGGCTCAGAGTCGACCCTTGGTGTACAACCACTGTGATGTCCACTTTCCTTGTCACCCCGTGCAGAGTTCGTATCGCCGCTTTCGAGCCCTCGTACATGTCCCTTATGACCGTGATCAGACGTTCCGGCACACCCCTCCCTCGAAGGGCATTCCAGATTACGGCCCGAGCTAGCCTGTCGTAGGCCTTCTCCAGGTCCATTCATCCATTCATTCGTTCCCACATTCAGAGTCCCCAGTCGAACTAGCTTCTTTAGCCGAGGTCGTTCGGCCCTCGGTAGCCCTCGCATGCTGACCACAGAACTCGGGCAGGGGTTCTGTGCGCCCCTTCCGGGTGACGTCCTAGCCTTTACACTGATTCTATTGCGACTTGTATCATGGTTTTGTGACGAGGTTTCTCCATCAGCCGGCCTTTCAACCTGGGCCTGACGCTGGAACCGTTGCCATTTTTGCAATTTTTGCAGTGCATGGCGTGCCGGAGCCGAGAGTCGAACCTGTGACCGATTGTGCATGAAACTACACTGCTAACCACTAGGCTAACTCGGCTGTTAATGGTACCTATGTATGGAGAAGAGAAGATACATCAGCCAATCAAGCCGGATGAAGTGTACATCCTACCCAAAGGCGGCTTGTATGATATGTATCCTAATTGGCTGACACGTATTCGGTCCGTTCTCTGATTAGCTGGGAGGTTTGGCCTTCACATGTAAGCCACACAAAGGACTAGTACAAGAAAAGCTTGCATTACTATTATTTGCTTAACGAGAGCACTACCCTACTTTCACGACTCCAGAGGTAGAGAGGTCGAAAAGAATTTTTTCCAAACTTGGCTCAGAAGGGTAATTTGTGGGTGTTAATCACGAATCTGAAATCCTATTTTGCAATTTCGGCCGATTACGATGGTTACGGTAGGTACTGGTGAATAAGGCTGTCTAGGTCATAATCACCGATTTCGCCCAAGCTTCGCCGGGGGCGGGGGATTATTCGGGGTGCAGATCACGAATCTGGCATCAGTTATGCGCATAACGCTGGAGTACGGTAGGTTGCGGTAGGCGCGGGTGGCTAAGGTCATGTTCACCGATTTCGCCCATGCTTGGGCTATAGGGGTTATTTAGGGTGCTGATCACGAATCTAACATCCGTTTTTCGTATTACTCTGGATTAGTAGGTCACGATAGGTGTGGGTGACTAAGGTCATGATGACCTAAACAGCCTTAGTCCTACAGTAGCCTACCCTAATCGACCGAAATTACAAAACGGATGTCAGATTCATCATCGGCACCACGATACCCCACCCCCTGAGCGATGTTTAGGCGAATGCCTCTTTCGCCCTGTCCTAGGCCTCTGGAGTCGTGAAAGTGCAACAGTGTCTAAAAAAAGCAATTTGTAAAAGTTATATCCTACTGCCGGCGTGAGATGACTTTACCTTTAGCTTAAATTATAGTTGATCATTATTCAAAACTTTACACATGGACTTGAAAGTAGCTGGTGTCCACCCTGATCTAGCGCTGGATCGGGAAAGGTGGCGTCATGACACCAGAATAGCGGACCGCGCTAGAAGCGGGACAGACGCTGAAGAAGAAGAAGATTCAAAACGTTAAAAGGCGGTAAAACAAGTGACCAATAAATTAAACAACAATTAAAGCCTTACTAGAGCGTCAATCGAACAACCTTACTCAAATTTTGGGCGACTTACACATAAGATGGTCTAACTGATAGCATTGGAGCTCGTAAACCTTGGATTTTTCGCTGGCCCCGCAGCCGTCCCAGTGACCCGGCTGATCTGGGAGAACTAGTCCACTGGGAGGCAAGTCAGCGTACCAACAGCGCATCAAGGCTTCTGCCAGCCGCTCATGCGTACGACATGTTTGCGTGCGGATACCTGCCCGTCTAGACTCCACACGGCCCAGCCTTGCAGGAGTAACTCACCTGGCTGACAGTGACAGCCGGGGACGCACGTTGGCGGCGGGCACGGGATCAGTGTCGGGTCGTCGCAAGACGGCTGGCACGGCGTGTGACAGGCGGAGAACTGCTCGTTCATTCCGCAGATCAGCGTCAAGGACTGCATAGAAGGCACTGGAAGAAGACAGAGCGGTTCTAGCAAACTGAAGCACTCAGTAGTAGACGTGAGGAGAAGGGGAGGAGTTAGAAGGCAACAGAAGGATCGGTGTCGGGACTGCAAAGCGTGGCGGTTAGTACGGTTGGTTAGTACCAGGCGCCTGGCAAATGAGTCCTTTCCGATGTTCACAGCACTTCCACGTCTTCGGACAGTCAGAATCGCAAAGGCATTGCAGAACGGTGGTGGTGTTCTCGTCCGGTGTGGTAGGACAGTCACCTTCGCGGTACTCGTCGCACACCTGAATGAAAGCTTTTGATACGCTAAGTAAGTAAGTCTTCCTGAAAGTAGAACCTATGGCGCTTACTTTGCCCCGCATCAGCTCGTCTCTGAGCTTTACTGCCTTCAGTATCATGTTTTCCTGCTTTCTACGTCGAGTCTCACAGTCCGGGCCACCTCCTGCGAAGCGTCTTCCCAGCGCCGTCACACACCAGCAGGCCTCGGTGCCTGCCAAGCACTGCCTATGAACACTAGGTTTCTCGTTAGGAAGTACTCCAGTGAAGATTTTAGAGCGCCTATGTATGACGATGGAACAAGGCAAGGGTGGTGTGGCAGGAATTATTCTGAAACACCTAGCAGCCAATTTTATTATTATTATTGCTATTATTATCATTATAATTATATACTCGTGGACGCACGGAAAATGCGTTCAAAACGGCCAGCTAATCTAGTATTTAATACGAAACAGCTTATATCCACTAAGATCAATAAAACGCTAGTTCAGAAAAAACGAAAAGAACAACATCAGTAGAGGAAAAAGAAATGAAAACATCAGCAGCAACCTCGAGAAGAAAAGCAAGCAAACAACATCAAATTGTTGAGAATATCATGAGCTGAAGGAACAAATCGATTCTTATACAGGGTGTCTCAAAAAAAGGATACACTGTTTGAAAGGCGATAACTTTGCTCATAGTAAAAGTACTGAACAAGTTAAGAGCTCATGAAACAAAGCTTTAGAGAATAGAAATTTTCTGACATATGAGCGATGTGGAATGCGCCATGCACTCGTTTAAAATTTTGCATTTTACATTCGATTGATTGTGCATGGGCTGAATGCTTGTTATACTTTCTTCACGAAGTGGTTATTTCGATTGATTTATGCTTTTTTAAAGTTTAAGGATTGGAAACGCACTATTGCGTGCGAAAAATGCAGGGCGTGCTAAAAAAATGCAACAGCTGTTTGAAATTATCTAGCACTGCAGCTATAGAAGGTTTTGAAGATGTTTGAAACTCATATGAAAGCAGAGTTAACGAGATGTCTGTGGCGTACAAATAGTCAACATTGTGCCATGCATACGCCTGACACCTTGCATTTCAGACTCGATTGATTGTGTGTGGGCTGAATGCTTGTCACAATCTTGTTGCTACTTGGCTGATGAACCTGTGCTTCTTTTAACGTTTAGAACTTGAACAATTACGTCAAAAACACGTGACATGCAAGTTTATTGCTTGCACAATTTAAATGTGAGCAGGAACCACATTTTCCAAGACGGGTACTGTGCATTGGCGTAACAACATTGAAGCTGAATGGAGACGTTAATCGGCATAATTGCAGCTACGCGGCGACGGAAAACACAACGACAAAACAACAACACAGCACTAGTTAATCTGGCCAAATAGTAACGAGATTGTTATAAGCATTCAGCCCACACACAATCAATCGAGTCTGAAATGCAAGGTTTCAGGCGTATGTAGGCATGGCACAATGTTGACTATTTGTACGCCGCAGACATCTCGTTACCTCTGCTTTCCTATGAGTTTCAAACATCTTCAAAACCTTCGTTAGCTGCAGTGCTAGATCCTTTCAAACAGTTGTTGCATTTTTTTAGCACGCCCTGCATTTTTCGCACGCAGTAGTGCGTTTCCAATCCTTAAACTTTAAAAAAGCATAAATCAATCGAAATAGCCACTTCGTGAAGAAAGTATACAAGCATTCAGCCCATGCACAACTAATCGAATGTAAAATGCAAAATTTCAGACGAGTGTATGGCGCATTCCACATCGCTCACATGTCAGAAAATTTCTATTTTCCTAAGCATTCCTATGAGCCTTAACTTCTTCAGTACCCTTAATGTGAGCAAAGTTATCGCCTTTCAAACAATGTACACATTTTTAGGAGACAACCTGTATCTAAGAAACCTCTAAGCTGATGACTTTATGATCTAGCAATTTGAAGGCGCTGACTTTCTGACTTCCGGCTAATGCGAATAATGATATTTCATACTGAATTCGTAGAGCAATACGGGTGATTTAAGGACCTAGAAGTGATGTCACATTACAATGTCGCGCTGCAATTTTTACGTGTTGAAATTAAGGATAAGGAGGCGCTAACTCGTAAATCCAACCGGAAAAATACCAAGTTCAACATACCGTCTTCTGTACCATTTTCCATCTTGTTCACATTGTGGTATAGCAAGACCAAGCAGTTCATTCTGCGCTGATTCGTCTAGAACCAACCGACGACGGCGAGCGCATGCTAAAACGTCACTTTAAGGAGAATGTTCATTGATAGCAACGGCTTCAAAGTCTTTTACAGTGACATTTCTAATAAACATAATAAATACAGATACTACAATTCTTCCGATTTTCTATATTTCTTAATTTTTACTTAGGAATAGCTGCTTTATATTTGCTGGTATGATTTATAAGTACTGGTGAGCCACCGGGGAAGGTGTTGTACCAAAAAAGGCCAGTATGGACATAGATGGCTTACCGCTTTGGAGTAAGAAGACCAGTAGTTTTATGTCTTTCGCCTCTTCTCCCAAAAAGAAGGTGTTTATACAGACCTTTTAAAGCTTAGATTTAGAACTTTAAAGTTTTTGGCAATGTTTCCATTGAAAAAGGAAAACGTAATCAGAAAAGTTTCTGTTATTCCTTTTTCTTTCGAACGGTTTCAAATGCTCCAAAAATGCTGAAGATACAGAGAGAAAGTTGTAGATCAGGAAAAAGTCGGTTCCATGTCGCGAATGTGGGCGGCACTGAAAGTTTGAAGTCCGCCAACAAATCAGAACCAATAAAAACAACCACCAAACCAAGGCCGGCCAATCAGGACTGTACATTCTATATTTATTGACGCCCACTCGGCAACGTCTGATTAGCTGGCGCACGCTCTCGCATTCGCCAACGTGTGATTAACTGGTGCATTCCACGCATCCATGATGGCTGCATTCGCGACTAGGATCGCATTATTCAACGTGCTGGCCCATCTGATGAATAGTAAATGAGGAAGTTAGGCACCGTGTCAGTAAACGTCTTTAATAATACGTAATGACAAGTTTTGAAGTTGCCGTCAACCTTCAAAATCCCGCGGACAGGAAAAAATTATCAGTAGGAGAATGTAGACTGTTGTTCTCATGCAGGATCAAACAACAACTCGAGCTGTTGACGCGTTTTTTAAGTGGCTGATGCCGTCACCTCAACGCTGTCAGCAGTCACATTTTCAGGGTCGTGCGAGAGGTCGCCGCATCTTTCGCCCTTTCGGTGAAATCGTCTCGACTCGTTACGCAATTTTTATGGCACCGATGCCGATTCCTGTTCTCTTTCAGGGCAAAAACCAGCTTAACTTTCCGCTGGTCTCGACAAAAAGGACGACCTCTATGGAAGATGCCGGCCGGACAGCGGCGGGTTCGCGTCCCTTCAATGGGGAATGCACGATTTTCAGGATTACAGGGCCGACGACCGCCGCCGTGTGCCAAGGACGAAACGACGGCCTGTAGCCATTCGCGGTGAACCACAAGAGTCACCTGACCTCCGAGTGAAACGAGTGAAATGCCCGAACGCGTTCAGCCGCAAAATTCGGTTTGGTAGTCTGTCAGAATTCGAAGCAGAAAAACTTCGGACGCGATCTGCTACTCTAGGTACGTTTTTAGCAAACTGAATGGAGTTCTTTTAGAAAAAGAAATCGAAGTTCTACTATACAATTTTCACGTCGAATTGTCGTCTTGTCGTCACGTCGAATTCTTGGAGGTGACTAACAGAACCATTATAACAAGTAGGATGTGGGAAGGATTAGAAGTTATACATTGATGTATATATAACATGAATGATGTACTAGAAGATTTTCTAACAAAACTTATCGTTTTTACAAAAAGTATTTGGTTTAAAATAAGTTTTTTCCATGAATCTGTGCCATGTCGAATTGGACGCTCTTCTAAGCCTGCCCAAGTCTTTTGCAATCAGAACGAACCCTTTCAAATCGAAATAAGCTTCTTCTAAACTAAGCAAGAAACTCTGCAAAAAGGGTGGAACAACTTTGTTTAAGAATTATTTGGAATAACTTTTTTGAAAAATTTCAGTTCAGCTGCTTGAAAGAATATTATTTTAAAAATTTGAACTAAACTTTTATTTTTGAAAAAAACAATGAACAAAATTTCGTTTTGAAGCACAACTAGTCAGCAATCCTTTTGTACGTTAAGAAACCAGATTGCGCCAGGCACTCAAAAAGTCCGTCGCGATTTTCATTCGATTGATATTGTAGATGCTGCTTGCATGTAGCATAAAAGCGAAGATATGTTTGTTCTTTATAATTATTTTTTGTAACTTTGCAGGTGTAAAACTCCACGAAAACTGTAATTTTTATGGGTACGCTGCAATCTGTTGTTTTAGAACCAAAAACTGGCCGGCTTCCCGCTGTTTAGAACGAGATTTAAACCGTTATATTTCCTGAGAAAATGATAAACTTATAAACATTTAAACAATAATTTTCCTATTGGGTAGGCGAATTAAAGAAATCGTACTAAAATTTTTCTTCACGGAGCGGATTATAGAAGACAAAAGAGGACCTAATCATGATTGAGAAGGATAACACGATGCACATTTCAGCGTATTATCGTTCTCAGACAAGAATTGTACCAATCGGCCGATCCCTAAGGAATGGAGGGTTGATCGGCCTGGGCGGGGCGAAAAATCCGAACAGGGAATTAGGTCGCGCGAAGCCAGCACGTTCTCCGACTGCGCTGGCCGCGTCAATTCTCAAGCTACTTCATCTAATGTTGCCAAGAAACCCGAGCTATACACTGCTCACTGCACCTCAACTAACCTTTCTGTGCAGACTTTTAATCGGTAGCCCTTCTTGGTAAAATCTTCCTCTTCCCTTTTTTCTGCGAATATTCGCTTTCAGAGCGAGTCCAATTCCAACAAAAGTGAGCGCGCAGCGAGTTTCGCCGGGGCGATTCGACTCGCCGACCCCGAATGATGTTCGCGCAGCGCGTGTAGCTGGAGATGTACGCATGGATGGCGGCCCGTATGTACACGCGGATGTATCAATGGCGCCCGCCGTTGCGCAATGGTTGCATGGCTATTAAACGCTTACGAAAATGGTCGAGGATTAGGCGATCGGAGAACCTGTCCCTGCTCAAGGACTGACGGCTACGACGGCCGCGACAGACGCTGCTCGGAGGAACAGATGAGAACGTACGAGGTAAAGCGACGAAAAACGTGCTCGCCCAACGGCGGGTGAAATTGAATTCGGCGAGAAAAACGGCGGAAAGGCAGGCGAGATGAAGGAGAAAGGCATTCAGAGGAGAAAATCGCCATGTTGCTTATCAGTCTGTGTGCTCAGACATCATCACGAACTGACTTTAACAATCTACCATCCGTCCGCACTGTGTGAATTTCACTTAAGCATGTCTAGCGAATAATCCTGCCCACAGTAGCAACGACGAGATATTTGTCAGTTTTGTGCTCGTTGACTAACAGAAACATTATAACAGGTAGTGTTTGGGAAGGATTAGAAGTGATACACTGCTGTATAACACGAATGATCCACTGAAATTTTTTTATGACAAAACTGCTCGTTTTTCCCTACATTTTTTGCTTTTAATTACTATTATTGTTTTGACCTTGGATCTGTACGTATATACAGAAGAAGCAGTGTAAAAGAAGATCCTATACTACATACCAACCTTTTTAATAAAGAAAGCGTAATGAATAAAATTACACATTTTTCTTTTTCAAAAAGGTTCGTTTCGCCACCTATCAAAAGAAATTGACACTTTCCAGATCACATTAGACATCTTCTGAGCTAGCCTAAGATTTTGAAATCAAAGCGAATTCATCCAAACCTAAATGCGCGTTTTCTAAATTAAATGGAGACTCTTTGAAAAGCGTAGAATAGTTTTTTGTTAGTGAAAACCTTTAGTCTCATTTTCTTGAAGTTTAAATTCATCTATCCAATAAGGAACACATTATTTGAAGTTTTATAAAATTCGTATTTTTTTAGAAAAAATAACGGTTCAAAGCTTTCTTTAGCGAGCAGGAATGCGGCCATTTTCAAGTGCCAGAAGACGGGATTGCGCCATGTCCTCGTCCAATACGTCACGTTTTTTAGTTGACAACAAAATTGCTTTTGCATAGAGTTCAGAATTGAAAACGATGCTTGAACTTGTTGTTGCTGTTTTGATTGTAGCCAAAGCCAAGACGATAATCCTTTATTCGGCTAAAGTTTCGGCTATTCGCCTTCGTCAGAGCCTGGAAAAATCAAAGGCCAAAGCGATCCAACCGGTCCCAACTGCCTTTTCAGGTACAACACAAGACAAAACGCGGGAACACGTAGACGCAGGAAATGCTCACCTAGTGAGATGGAAAGGACGTGATGTCAGGCCACCTCCTCCCGTAACGTGCAGTGGGTAGTCTGATAGACCGGCGAGAGGCCCTCCTGACTTGAAGACGTTGCGATCAAAGCCTACAGAGGTCAAGGAAGGCTGAAAGCTCATTAGTGATGGCAAGGCACTCATCCTTTCGATTCAGTTTTGAACTTTTGTCCTCTGTCTGAAAAGTCTCGCCGGTTTATCAGACTACCCACTACACGTTACGCGAGGAGGTGGCCTGCCATCAGGTCCTTTCCATCTCATTAGGTGATCATTTCCCGCGTCTACGTGTTCCACTACACTTGGTACTGAGTGGCCGCCTTTTGTCTTATATTGTAGCCTGAAAAGACAGTTGGGACCGGTTGGATCACTTTGGTCTTTGATTTTTCCAGGCTCTGACAAAGGCGAATAACCGAAACTTTAGCCGAATAAAGGATTACCGTCTTGGCTTTGGCTACAATCAAAACGGCAACAACAAGTTCAAGCATCGTTTTCAATTCTGAACTCTATGCAAAAGCAATTTTGTTGTCAACTAAAAAACGTGACGCGCCGAGTTATTGGTTGCTTGCTAACTGCCTTCCTCCCGACTACTCTGCCCCTATTCATAGGGAGATCGCCGTAACAGATGCATGCTATGTATGGGGATACTGATTGTGCTGATGAGGAGGAAACACTCCGGGTAGTTTTTTTTGTTTGACGTTTATTGCATTGACGTTCTCTCGTTCGTGATGTTAGCTTAACTTGAACGAAGCGCAGGATGTAGACTGGTCGCCGGACGATGACGATGATGTGAGTAGTATTACGCCTTCCTGTAGTAGTGAGGAGGTTGCTGTATGTGACGGATGTGAAATCACTAGCAATATGGTTGGTTGAGGATGGAGAAGAAAGATTGGTACTGTTATACTTTCTCTCCAAAAGTCGAAGAGGGGTCGAAAAAAATCAAACATAAATATAGTTAATTAATTAATTAAAATAAGAATATAAATAATAAATAATAATAAATAAAAAATAATATTTTTTCCTCGATCTTTGGAGTTCTGAAGTTATCTATTTTGTAGGCAAAGAAAAGTCTCTTGCTCCTCCTCAATGCCCAATCGAATTAGGTATTATGAACGCTGTTGCTTTGGGTGTTTATTTTTGTGTTTATATCGAGGTTAAAATAAAGTTATAATGTCAGTATGGTACACTACTGCGGTTAAGGTACACTTTATATCGACAAAAATCGACGGAGCAAGACCAGCATTTCAGGAGCAGCACCTCCGGATTCGAACCCCCGACGCTTTTCCCGCAAGCCCGCCCCCACAGCCACTCGGCCATCCGGTCGCTCCGCCGTTGGTGGTGAGCGGCGCACCTCAATGTTCCATTTCGGTCACTGTACGGTTAACAAGCAACTTGTGAAATCGCTATAATTCCGCTATTGTTCCAGCCCCAAACCTTTTGCAGGTTAGATTCTAACCACAGCATGGCAGTTCCAGGCGTCAGTTCTGCTTTATCGGCCCGTATTAAAGTGAAATGGTTTTTTGCAATTTTTGACCTACCCAGATGTTCGCAGGAAATTTGGAAACCGCTGCGGTGCTTCTCAGACAACGCTCTACAACCCTATATAGGTCACTTTTAAAATTGCCACGGGAAGTTCACTGACCTCCCTTGTTAGATTTTTCCGGGCTCTGACGAAGGCGAATAGCCGAAACGTTAGCCGAATAAAGGATTACAGTCTTGGCTTTGGCTACAATCAAAACAGCAACAACAAGTTCAATCATCATGCCAAGACTTACGGACAGTCGAACTTGGTCAATATGTAAACGGTGCAGCAAAACCAATTGTAAAAAACACGCACATCCTCACTTTGATGCGTATGTAAGCATTTACACTATCAATCAAATAAAAATAGCGACGAGCTTTTTGCGTGCAGGGCACGATTGGTTCATTAATGCACTATATGATTTCTGATTTGTTGAGAAATAAATTGGCGTGAATAATATGATATAAAAAATATAAAAATAAGAAAAAAGCAATTCTTCTACAGAAAATCGACAAATGAAAAAGGGAACCCACTTGCACAGCACTTTCCTTCCGCGCAGACCTCGTGCTTCGGATGGCAGTCGTCGTCTAGTCGACACCGCTTCGACCAAGCGGACTCGTCCGGGCACAGCTCCTCCGCTTCCGCAGTCGACATCGACAACGACGTTGATGATGAGCGAGGATCAGGTGCAGTGCGATGGACGCTACGCGATGCTACAGCGTGCAATTGTTAGCCGATGATCAAGGCGCTGTTACTTGGAAGCAATGACAGTACTGGAGGCAACGTAAGTTACATAGGATAGGCTTGTAAGAAGTGACTGTTCAAGTGCTGAAAAGCTGCTGAAGACCGCGAGAAGGTTAGGAGGTGTCAGAAGCGAGTCAAAATCCACTCATCTTACCGTCGCTCTGTATTCCAATGATAGGTCGAAGATTCGGACAGCAGAAGCCTCGATCGCATACTTCGCCGAGGAAGCAGTCTTCCTAAAATGTATTCCCAATGAAAACAAAGAAACGTAACCGCAATAGTAGCCTACGACACGAGAAAAATTCTTCATTTTTACAGCGACCAGAACAATTATTGCTATACATGCATATGAAGGTAAGCCTTATTAAGCCGTTCCATCTTCAAAAACTAAACATTGAAAAAGAGGTTACCTGCTGAACACATCGATAGTAGGAGTATCGCGTATCAGCACATTGTCGACATGTGCCTTCGGCTTCACACAACCCTGCAAAGTGATAAACTTCCACCTTATTCATCGTTTCTTCGATGCCTGCGTGGCATTGTCGAAACCTCTCGATCGCATACTTGGCCTATACACAATCAGCACATAGCTTTTACTTATGGGAAACAAAGTATGCCAATATTTAATTTTTCCTGTACAAAGCTAAGGTTTTTTTTAAATTAGTAGACATAAAGCTGTTTTAAAATTACTGCAGGGTATTAGTCTTTCCGCTCAAAGTAGCGTCTCCATGCTGAGTTCTTCCTTCACACGGGCGAGCACTAAAATCGCAGACCAAGAGCAAAACACACGGTTCTCATATACATATACCAGACGTTCAACGCCTTCCCGGCCGCCAAAAGTCTGGTTGGGGACTTCGCCCCAAACCCGGAGAATAGAACACCCGAACGTCTTCTTGCCCTCTTTAGACCTTCCCTCATTCATTACAGTAAAAAAACTGGTTTTGCCATATAGATTGTGTAGCAGAATAGGTGGGGCAAAATCTTCAAAATTGCTTCTATGGTGCCTCACCCTCTATTGCACGTACGCGATTCATTCTCTGAACTACTCGTTCTATTTATTAACTATGTTCCCCCTTTAATGGTTCTATTGCTGGACCCTTTTCTGAACCCCCTTAACTGGTGTTCCCTCTATTGGCTCCTATACTGGTCCTTCACTGGAACCCCATTTATTGGTTCCCTTCACTGGACCCTACCCGCTTCACCGCACTCCATTACTGGTCCCCCTTTACTAGTCCCCTCTTCAACTGGTCCCCCTCTCCTTCACCGGTCCACCCTTCACTGGACCCCCCCTCCCCCTCCGCCCTCTCCACCCGTCACCATTGCTGGTCCCACCTTTACTGGTACCCCCTTTACTGTTCCCCTCTTCACTGGTCCCCCTTTATTGGTAAACCCCTTCGCGGCTCCTCATTACTGGACCACCATCCTTCACCGCTCCCCCATTGCTGGCCCCACCTTGACTGGTAACACGTCGTCTGGATCCGGATAGGCCTTTCGCGACATCTGTGATACCTCCTCTAAACCCAGGCACCTGATGAACGACGTCGGTGATACGTGTTTTTAATCCATACGTGCTTGAGCGACATCGCGTGAATTTGGAACCCCCGGCACGATATCGATGACACATCGTCTGAATCCAGGCACCTGATGAAGGACGTCGGTGACATGTGTTCTCAATCCTTTGTGTGACATCAGTTACACGTCTTTCTCAGTCCTTTGTGTGACACCAGTTACACGTCTTCTAAACCCAGACACCCATTACGCGACAGCAGTGACACGTCATCGGAATCCGAACACTCCTTGCGCGACATCTGTGACACCCCTTCTCAACCTGGACGTCCTTTGTGCGACATTGGTGACATGTCTTCTAGACCCAGACGCCCGTTGAACGACGTCGATGACACATGTTCGGAACTCGGACGCCCTTTGCGTGACTTCGGCGACACGTCTTCTGACCCCTTTCAACGCGACGTAGGTGACATCAAACAACTACAACCCCCTCCCCCATCCCCACACTTCCTCCCAGCACACTCCTCCAGCACTTCTAGTAGGATCATTTTCCCGATAATTTGTATGCATTTCAAACTGAAATGGAACTGAACTGGACTTGGAAAGCAAGCAAGACGCAAATGGAAGTGGGCTAGAGCACTGCTAGGCCTGTTCTTGTAATACGATTTCTTCTTGTAATACACTTTGTAAGGGCGCGTGTAGCGTAGTCGGAGGAGGCGCGGCAGTCGCGTGCACCCGATAAAAGGTTCCTGGTTCGGATTTCCCGCCCAGGCCAACCAAGCCTTCCATCCCCCCGGGGTCGGTGAATTGGTACCAGACTTGTCTGGGAAGGATAGAGCGCTGACTTGTTCATCGGCTGGCCACCGCAAGTCACTGAATGGCCAAATACGCATTCATGTCACCTCCGCGACATCCCGTAGAAGTAGAATGCGCTGGCGCATCCCAGAAGCGATTGAGTAACGCCGTCCTTTATCCTTTATCCTTTAATTTAATACACTTCGTATTGCAATATCTTCCTACATTTCAAGATAACTTAAAAATCATCAAAAATGTGAACTTTATAAAGTTTGAACACTGCATGCACTTTTCTGTACTAGAGGTGAATTATCATAATCTGGAAAGAGCTCGTTCTAATTAAAAAAATGCTCGGTTTGGTGATAGAATGATGATGAAATTGTAATCAGCCCTTGCGGGCGCGCCACGCATTCTACATCAACAAGATATCTTGAGGCAACCTGAATGCGTATTTGGCCTACACGATCGACTTGAGATGACCAGTTGATTGTAGATTCAGCGTTGCTATGTTTCCACATAATTCTGATACCAATTCACCGACCATGCAGGGACAGCAGGCTTGGCTGGCCTTGGTATGAGAGAAACTCGAACCAAGAACCTGGTTCGGGGTGCAGACAACAGTCAACGCCTCCTGCAAATGCGCTACCGCGTGCCCAAGCATCGCATATCTGTTCAAAATACAAATTTTTGTTGAGTTTGCAAAACGAATTCGGAAATAGCTTCAAATGACATACATGGAGTAAAAGCATAGGTGGGTCAACGGTACAGCACAATGTCCAAGAGACAAATGGTTCAGTAAAGGGTAAAGAATAAATGACCGCGTTACTCAATCTCTTTTCGGAATGCGCCACGCATTTATCTTCTACGGGATATCGTGGAAGGTAGTTGAATGCGTAATTGAACATACAATGACTTGCGGTGGCCAGCAGATGAACAAGTAAGCGCTTTATCCTTTCCAGACAAGTCTGGCATCAATTCGCCAATTTCTGAGGAAGGAAAAGTTCGGTTAGCCTGAACGGGAAATCCGAACCAGGAACGTGTACGCGACAGCCGGCACCTCCTCCCACTATGCTACACGCGCCCAATGGTTCAATGCCGAAAAGAAACGTCCTGCCCTGCCTTCGTACACTTCTTAGAGCAAACAACTTTAAGGAGAAATGTGATGAAGCTGCCCGCAAGAAATCGCGTTTGCAGATGTCAATTTTTGCTGACAACTTTAACACAATTTTTTTCAGCTCTGATGCGCAGTTACATCTTTTCAACCAGTTCTATAATTCTATTCATATTGAGTAATTGTTTCAGATTATTTCTCCAGAACTTTCAAATGAAACGCATTACAGAAAACATGTTTTTGTCAAGATCACTTCTGGGAGACCAGTTCAAGATATAAACTTGAAAGCTCACCTAAGCCTAAGCCATAAGCCCACTTTATCGTTAGTACCGAGGTATGCTTTGAAATATTCTTGAAAAAAGGGGCGGCTGCAGTGTTAAAAAAGAAGGAATTAAGGTAGTAGATCGTCATCATGAGGAAGACCTACATGGTCAGAGAAGACTTTCGCCTATGACTGCGACAGGCCTTAGTTGCGGCGGAGACTTTTTGGACGCTTGTCGTCGTCTGGCAGAACGAACAGCCATTCGCGACCACTTAAGTCGAATTAGGAAGTGAAAAACGCTCGACAAATGGATGACGCGCGAATTGAACGATGATCAGAAGAGTCGCCGTTCTGAAGTGTCGTCGGCAGGGTTCTTCTGCCCAACAAAAACAAGGCGACTGCGGTTTGCCGCGCGTCCTTCAGAGAGAACCAGAGCAAGACATATCGAAGCGCTTAGAAGTCCACAGCTACAAGCGATTACCTCCTAACCTCATGAATAAATGAGAAAAAGCCGCGGTAGTAGATCCTTCCGAATCGAAGTAGGAAACAAACAAGGTAGCAATGCGCGCAAAAGTGAAAAGCACGGCTTACTTCGGTTGGCGTCCACGACATAGATCAATAGCAATGCGATCAATAACCGCATGACGGCAGCCAGAATGCGTGGCGATGATGGCTGGCTGGTGCTCGATTATGGTCGTCGATGAATGGGGCAGTAGATGGAGGAAGGGACAGGTGCAAAGCGGCTGCTGCTGCGCAACAAGGTGTTTTTACGGGCGGGGCGGGGCCCGCGGTGGCCAACAGGGCCTTCAATTACGGTAGTCGCCGCGACGCGACGCGCAAGCCGCCCGGCCATGCTTGAGTATCGGGTGGCTTTAGGGGAAAGTCACAATGATCACGACCAATTGTGGAGCATGGGTCTTTTAGTGATGAGCAGCCTTTTTCCAAAAAAGCCAGAAATCTAGAATAAAATTTAAGGGATAGGGATGAAAGGATAAGGGACTGAGTCTGTCATTCACGTTTGGGATGCGCCACGCTTTCTTTTACCGGAAGTCAGGCATACATATTTAGCCGACTAGCCAGCCAATGGACAAGCCGGTGTTTTCTTCTTCCCAGCCAAGTTGGGTCATAATTTCTCGACACGGAAAGATAAGAGGCATGGTTGGCTTGTTAGTGGCAAACCCTAACCATGTTTTTAGAATCGGATTTACTCTACTTCCGATTCCGTTACCACGATTCAACATTCAAGCTACTTCCACGGTATCTTGTGGAAGCGAAGGCGCTTCTCTAAAGAGATCACAGAATATGAATATGAGCCACTAACACTAGCCCCGTAAGGAAGCTTCGCTCTATTATCTTGTTTGGTTAGCGAAGCGCAACCTCGTATACCCAGCAAATCGATTTTTGGTTCGGTTCGCACGCAATTCAATCGAATTTTGTGCCTTCATGGATCGATATAAATGCAAATGCAAGCGCAGCTAAACTGGGAACTGACGGTGGATCTGAATTTGTAGTGCAGGTAAAGGAAGTTTTAAATGTAATGAAGAGACTTATTAGGGGAGGGCAAAAGTAATGAGACATCCCATGCCGTGTCCATATATCTCGTGGCTGGAGTCTGGTTTCGTGCTTGTCGTATTTGTATGTTTGTATGCTACTTAATGAAGCCCATCTGAGAAGTTACCACTTCCGCCCTTTCCAGAAGCATGCCAAAACCCCAGCCTGTCTCATGCCGAAACCCCAGTCTGACGAGTCGACCTGTGTCGCGCAAATCTCGCCCAATTCCCAACCCCGAGCAGCCTGGGCTCGATAATCATGCAAGATGAGAAGTACGTCTTCTACCTTAACCCTGCCAAGCAGCGAGTCTGGGTGAGGCCTGGTGGCCTGTTACCGACCTTCGTTCGGCGAGATGTTCACGGCGAGAAGCATCTTTGGAGCTTTTGGGTCTGCGCCCATGGATCGGTTTACCGGAAGCTGCTTTCCAAGAGCACTACGATGAACTCCAAGGCCAAGGCGAACGAAATAGAAAAGATGGGCCGGCGACTCGCTCTTATTCATTCGCAGCGCTTCAAAAAGGTTCTCCTCTTCGACAACGCCGCACCCCATCGGGAACATGTAACCACGGATAAGCTTGGCCAGCTGGGCTACGTTCACATGCCTCACCCACCGTATTCGCTGGACATCTCTCCATGCGACTACTACTACTACTTGAGCCTACAGGACTTCCTAGTCGGAAGGGACACAAGAACCCAAGCAGTCCTTGACAACCATGTCGAGCAGTTGATCAACACCAGGCCCAAGCAGTTCAGGAAGGATGGGATCAGGAAGTTGGCTGAGAAATGGCAGCGAGGTGATAGACCTTAATGGCAGATACATTCCTCAGCATCGTTGAGTTGTAAATGAGTTATAGAGAGATAAAGATTTTTTTTTCATTTTGTCTCATTACTTTTGCCCCCCCCCCCTAATAAATGTTCTACCAGTGCAACTTTTGACGGAATTCCACAAATAGTTTACAAAAAATGTGCACTTTCTCTGTCTAAACCTTTGTCCATAATGTTCAATATTTCTTTATTTTACAGAGAAGAGCCCGAAATCTGGGAACAATTCATTACTACTGCAATTCCAAAAAATACCAATCCAGAGTTAGTTTCTTCCTACCGTCCTATAAGCATAACAGCTATTCCGATAAAAGTGTTGGGAAGCATTATTCGTGACAAAGTACTACATATCCTATCTAGAAACAAAACGATTCCCTACCAGCAGCATGGTTTCGTCTCAGGTGCTTCTACTGCTACTCAGCTTTCAGACTGCCTTTTTGATTGGAACCTTGCACTAAATACTGGAAATTCAGTTGATGTTATTTATTTCGATTTGACAAAAGCTTTTGATAAGGTAGATCATGAAAAACTTCTTAATAAGTTATACCAACTCGGAATTGGAGTCTCTCCTGAAATGGATGCGTTCCTATTTATCTGGTAGGCTCATGCGTGTTAAAGTTGGTAACGCTTTCTCGAGAAGCTATGCTTGCAGCAGTGGAGTATCTCAAGGAGGTGTACTGTCGCCAGTTTTGTTTCTAGTGTACACCAGCGATCTTCCCGCGAGCTTATCAGCTGATCCTGTTGTTAAGGTGCAGATGTATGCTGACGATATTAGATTTATGGGGCCTACAACAATGACAACATGATTCATGTACACCAAGCCTTATCTCAGTTTATCAATTCAATGGTGGACTGGGCTAACACTTGGAAGATACCTGTGAATCTCTCCAGAAGTTCTACTCTCCACCTTGGAGATTAGCCTAGTATGAGTTACAAAGTCAACAATTATGTATTCCGTTCTGTACATGATGCTTGCGACCTTGGAGTTTTTCTTGATCATAAGCTAAGTTTTACAATCCATATTGATGCTATTGTACGGAAAGCGTTTTCCGTTCTTTTTCTAATTTATAGAAATATTAAATGCAACGATAGAACCATATTAATTAGCTTATATAAGTCTTATGTTATTCCAATAGTTGAGTATTATTGATAGGTTTGGAGTCCTTTCACAAAGAAGTTTCAAGCCAAAATTGAGAGCATTCAGAAGACCTTTACAAAAATTTTGTTTTATAGGTGTGTATCCTACACGGCTGATTTTAGAGAGTTGCCAAATTATCAAGAGAGGCTCAGGCTTTTTAACCTTAAAAGCCTCCTTTATAGACCTATTTTCAATGACCTAGTTTTGTGCTTTAAAGTTCTAAAAGGGGAATCTCGGCTTAGAGCTAGCAAGTATTGGACATTCCTTCCAACGGTGGGTCATCGAAACATCTATAGATTCCATTGTCCCAAAATAAAGAGAAGAAATCGTGAAAAAGTCTTCAACTCTCTTTTCTTTCGTGGAGCTCGTTGGTTACAGATGTTGCCTCCTAGTCTCTTAGAAGCACCAAATGTGGATATATTTAAAATAAGGTTGAGGAAAATTGATTTGCTTGCAACACTGCACATTGTTGACATTATCTAGAGGCAGCGTCTGGTTTTTCTATTTTACTGAACTTTTCACTCTATGGTTTTTTGTTCAAGTTCTATATTAACTCCTGCTTTTATTTTACTGTTATGTTTTCTTTACTAAATTGCAACCTTCGCTTAGCTTTAATAGTTTTTCCTACGTTTTTGCTTGTTCTGTTCTCCTCTAATGCCTCCCAGAAATTACCTAACTCTTTATTTTCACGCGCTCCCTCAAGCAGCAGTTATGTGGGAACTGATGAAGTCGATGGACCTACTAAGTTGGCATCCGGAGTCGTTATCCTCGGGCGACTTGCAGTGTTGGCGGGCCACTGCTCCTCTTCATTCAGTTTCCCACTGTTTCCCACTATACCAGCCAGTTCAGAACTGTTTCGTTACATCATTCTTGAGCTGTTATGGTGTCTCGCTCACACTCTTCAATATCGTGCTGAGCTTGAAGTTTTGATGTTGAGGATTTCATTTCGTTTTGTTTCTCACATTGTTTTTTTTTTTCAAGTATACTGTGTCCATATAATTGTCTATGCGCACAATTATGGTGCAAATAAATAAATAAATAAATAAATAAATATGCACCTTCACGAAACGCTTGTCTAGTTCCTATATATCAAATAGCTAAAGAACAAGACTACGTAGGCGATTCTAATCAGACGAGATTGGATGAAGGAGAAGATGGTCTACCACTAACAAGAAGAGAACGGTCATCGTGTTTTTCATAAAAGCCATTGTGTTAAGAAGTCTCCACAATATCACGTTGAGGTGAGGCGTATGGTGGATTCTAGTAACGCTAACTAATGGTTTGCTAGCCGTAGACGGGAAACCTGAACCAGCAACCTCAACTGCGAGGGCTGTTCGCGGCAACACGGCAGCTGGAGTCACTTCCGACCGCGCTCCCTTGCTCGAAAATATCAATCATTAAAATGTCAGCAAAATCAAATCGAAAAATCGCATTAAATTCGTAGAAGGAATTAGAACTTAAAAAATCCGCTCAAAATGCACCGTCGCTAGTCCAGCTACTATTACATTACCAGTTTCACAGAGGAGGCACACAATTGCGCTTCTTCAGCATCTTGAAAAATAAATAAAAAATCTTGGTTCTTGAAAAAATCTAGTGGGGATTAAGAGCCCTTTGCGGTGTTTAAATAACATTTGAATTATTTGCGTAATTTCTTACAAAAGAAATAAAATACTGAAATTCGCTTTATTATCATTGTTTTTTCGAGATCATACAGACTCGATTCGTTTCTATAAAGACGACTTTCGAGTTTATCGAGCGTTTTACTATTAAAAAAAATAAAAGGATAAAGGACGGCATTACTCAAGCCCTTTTGGGATGCGCCAGACGTTCTACTTCTATGGGATATCGTGGAGGTGCTTTGAATGCGTCTTTGGCCATACAATGACTTGCGGTGGCCAGTCGATGAACAAGTCAGCGCTCTATCCTTCCCAGACAAGTCTCGGACCAAATTATCTACCCCAGAGGGATGGAAGGCTTGGCTGGCCCGGGAAATCCGAACTAGGAACCTGGTGTCGGGTGCATGCGTCAGCCAGCACCTCATCCAACTGCGCTACACACGCCCAGTTTATTATTAAACCGTGTTTTTGACTTCTTTAAAACACTTTAGAAAACGTGACATTTCAAACCGTTCTTTCTATTATATCGTAACGGTGTTAGATCACCACCCATGCTTCCAAATTAAGTCTGTTAGGGGGCCCTTCATGGTACCGAGGTCATTGGTTCGGCTCACGCTCAAGCCCACCATGCTTTCTTTCCATTCTTTCGTTATCGGTGAATTGGTTCCAGTCCTTTCTGGAAAGAATAAAACACTGAATAGTTCACCGGCTCGCCACCAGAAGCCTTTGAGTAAGACTAAATACGAATTCAAATTGTCTCCAAGATATCCCGTAGAAGTGCAATGCGTAGCGCATCATAAAAGAATTTCTTCAACTTAACCAACGAACCAGCAGCTATACTTTTGTAGGTAAACATGCTAAACCATATATTTATTTATTTATTTATTTATTGAAACTATTCCAAACAGAGCTTAGAAAAACATAGGGAACAGAAGCAATAACAACAGAGATTGGACGTAATGAACTGAGAAATTAGAGAAATGGCTCAATATATAACTCAACCCGATGCACAATTGGTTCATTAATTGTTTGGGAATTTCTATCTTCTTACGGCAGGTTAAGGTAGGATGAATAAATGAGGGTGATGAGGTCATAGGCACCAATTTCGCCCAAACTTCGTGCATGAGGGTTATTTGTGGCACTGATCACGAGCCTAGTATCAGATTTTGGCTTGCCCAGGTTATAATCAAAATTTGTTAACATTCCACTTCGAAGAGCTCGAAGAGGTATATGATAGTTTGATAGTTGTTGCCAGGCGTTTGTTCAAAAATGGGTTCGAAATGAGGATAAAGGGTGTCTCTGACGATTAGTCACAAAATGCAAAACACCAGCATCGCTGGGGATCAAACCTGTCACCGCCCTCCTGCAAGGCGAGAACACTACCACTGTGCCGCCGCTGCACTGGCACCTTTGCTATCGGCTGTACTGATTACGGAACGCTCCGCACATCGCTTCTTCAGCGCAGGCAACATGCTGTCGGCAACTCGAATTTCATCGGCTAATATTCGCAAAGGAGATCAATTTAGCAAATTTAAAGGGTATATTTGTAATCAGCATTTCAAGCTCTTTTACATGGCAGATCTCGTCACGAAATTCCATGGGAAGCTGAAGGCATCCCCTGGTGAGCCAGTGACGCTTTCGCGTGTGGTTAACGTAGACTACCCACTTCTTGTCGCCAGTGGCCAGGTTCTCGAGCCAAGAAAAATTCCACAGTAAAGTCGAGAAGTTCATGCAGGCACCCTGGAGCACCTGTAGCTGGTGGCCGCTAAGTTCATGCGCTATGCGTGTGCCATATCTACATATATGCCTTCCGCGCAGGTTTGAGCTACAGTGGTATGACTGCACTCGGATTGTCCTGCTAGTTCACGGTTGTAGCGCCGGAGACCCCCGTGAACCAGCTCCATAAGGCGCTTTCCAATCACTGCAACTGGCCTTCCAGACCGTGGTTGATCCTGATACTGGTTGATTCTCCGTTCTTGAACTTTCGCACCCATGCTTTCGCTGTGTCGCAGGAGGCAGTGGTAGGACCTATCGTTCCGCATATGTTATTCATCGCGACTCTAGCACTGCTTTGCTTTTGGAACGCGTAAAGCAGTAGTCGAACCTGCAGTCGAGAACGATTTTCTCTGTCACAGACGTAACGGTGTACGACGACAATAGTGGTAAATGTAGGTCATTTGTCAGCCTATACACGCGTCATTGGGAGAAGATATCGAAAAGTTGGCGGGATTCCAAATTGCGTGGCGGGAAACTTTATCTACAAACTAATAGCATACACTCCCCATCTATGTAGTTACTAATTGCATTTGCTCATTTTTTCGAGAATTTATAGAACGACTTCAACAATTTGAACAATAAACTGGTCCAGTTAATTTATGAAAATAGAGGTTTTTCAAAATTGAAAATTAATAAAATAATATGAAAAGAGTACTAATAAAGAATTATATTTTAATTAGAAAAGATGAACCTCGGGTATATTTTCTTCATAAAATACTCGGCTAAAGTTAAGAGGCGGAGCGAGGGTTTTATGAACTGAACTCTGTGTTCGCAGACTAAAAAAGACGTTTCATTTCAACCACCAGCAGTTCTTAGCCGACATTCAACGGATACTGAGACTTCCCTTGTTCAAAAGAAACTCCAACACGGCTTCAAAACAAAATTTTATCAAACTATAGCGGAATTTTTTAAGATCAACATCTATACAAGGGCAAGCTGTACAACGCACAGACAATGCAGATGCAGTACAAAGAAATCCGTAGCTACCGCATGTCTTTCCTAACCGATGTCTTGCTCAGCTCGCAGATGAGGTCCCAGATTGGCTCGCCTCTCTTGGAGCACGCAACGCCGTAGAATGGATCCAAAGTGGTCTTGGTGGGTCCCATCGTGGTCTTGAAAGTGGCCAGTGTCGCTCCTCCACCCGCTGGTGGTACCACAACTGGTGGTAGAAGAGTGGGAAGAGTGGGTCCTGTGGTGCCTCCGACGGGATGCACGGTGTGAACGGTCTCTGTCGGAGGTAGGGATGAATCCGGAGCCGTTGAGACGGTCACTTCCGCTGTGACTGGAGGTGACGGCTCTGTCGTCAACGCCTCTTGTACAGGAGTGAGGGTTGCTAGGGTTTGGTCGGCAGTGACGGTGTGTATAGGTAGATCTGGAGGTCCGGATGTCGACGACCATGGCGAGATGGTCTGCGGTGAAGAGTCGGGAGTAATAGTGACAACGACCTCCTCCGTAGTGGGCGCCGTTGTAGTTGTCCCCGTGGGTGAGCCAGAGGCCTCACCTGGAAGTAACGTGGGAATGGGTGTAGGGAAGGCACCGTTGGTCGTGGAAACGGTCGTCACTTCAAGTGGGTGAGAATCGGGTGTTATCGTCATTACGGTAGCTTCCTGTTCTTGAGTAGTCGTGGATATTCCCGGAGGAGTCACCGTCATGGGCGAAGAGTCTGGAGAAATCGGCTGCTGATGCGTTGGTTCTACAGCTTCCGTAGTGGAAGTTGCAGGCGATCCAGTTGGGAGAATGACAGGTGGGAACGGGAATCCTCCTACAGTTGTCAGCGTCCCGCCTCCCCCTGTGGTAGCAGTCACAGACGGCTCCGTTGGAACGCTACCGGGCGGTGGAGACAAGCCCTCTGTAGTCGTCCCTTGCTGACCCTGCTGTGTGACAGTTGTCGCCGTGACCATGCCTTCTGGTGGAGTGATCGTCGCAGAAGTTGGAGCTCCTCCATCAAGCGTAGATGCAGTCACAACGGTGGGTTCTGTAGTTGCCTCGGGTGATGAGCTCTCTGGGTAATCCGTGCGAGTAGTATGCGGCTCCTCAGTTACTGTATCCGTTGTAGGTTCTGAAAGCGAAAGGAAGGTCTCCTCAGGGTTCAGGCTTCAAGGTAAACATTCAACTTACCCGCCGTAGTCCACGAACCAACCGTCCCCCGATGTGGACCGTAGTAGGTGGATGAGGACAGGTAGGTCGTGTCGAAGTTGATACACTCTCGACGCGGACCACCTGAAAGAAGCCACTGTTTTGCTTGTCTGGTGCAATCGAAGACAATGAAAAAATTTCAGAATAGAAGGTGTCAGAATCTATAAATTTGAGGGAATTTAGAAGAACTACCGGTTAGACAATCGACTAGCAAAATTTAGAGGAGCATTTTCCTCAAACAGAGCCATTCATGTTTAATTGGAACTAACGATCATTGCATTTTTTATTTTTTTAAAAATATCACCAATCAAACCTGTGTTAATCGCCACAGGAACACTGGTCTCCCGACCCTTCGAATCTGTGGCCACTAGAAGCGTGCAGAATTCCTCTCCAGGCGGAACTGACGATGTGAGAAACAGTTCACCTGAAAGCGGCCATCTTTAGTGCTCAAAGTAACCATAGTCATTCCTCACAACGCTAAATCTTTCTAAGAAGGTGTGTAACAACGTAACTCTTGGAACATACACATAGAGAACCTGTGCTAAAAACAGCGCTTTGGGAAGCTCTTTATAAAGCATGTAAAAAATGCAGATCAAAAACAAATGAATGAGGTTGAGGAGTGGCTTGCTAACGAGGTACCACAAGATCTCTTCACTTTTCTCAATAAAACATTAGGCTATTCCAAAGAAACATAGAAACTAGGAGAAACTGGGACTGTTAATCAAAGGTTCAAAGCATGAAAGAAATTTCGATGCCATTACCTGTCTTAGGATCGACCGCAAACGTTTTCTCATTGTCCGGAGTGAACAACGAGTAGCTGACATTGGACGAATGCGACGAAATCACGGCGAATGGGTAACCCGGTTGAGGCCATGAGTCCGGAAAAATCTAAATTTGCTCATGTTTACTCCAGCTGATACAGCTCTGGTCTATTTTTCTTCAATTATGTATATCGGAAATCATGAGCCCATGTGAGCAACATTTTTGGATAATCACCTTCCAGGTTGGGAACCACCAACGCCACTGAGGAGACTAGAGTTTTAATTACAATAAAACGTCATATAGCAACATAGGGGGGGGGGGGTATAACGCTCACTCTAGGCTTGAAGCAGATGTGAGAAACACTATGGGACCTATCCTAGTCGGAAGGGGGAAGCGCTTGGATCTCAGCTCCGTTCAGTATCCTACAACAAGATGAAACATTCCCTGTGTTCGCATTAGCGCCGCCGTATCATTTGGATGTTGATGAAGCATCAGGACAAATTTAAGGGAAAGGGTGGATGGAGAGGAAAAACACAACCTGCTCCTCCACCCACCCCCCCCCCCCCTTCCCCCTCCTTGACTAGGACAGATGCTCATTGCTTCAGCCAGAAGTAGTCATCTTCACAAGACGTACTGCAAACATTGCCGAGACAAAGTCTAGACAATTATTAGGGTGGGCCAAAAGTAATGAGGCAAAATCAACAAATTTCTTTATCTACCACTATATAATTTAGTTAGCTCCCTGCCCTGTAGATGATGAGGCGTATCTCACTCAGGTTGGAAACCTGGCTGAGATACGCCTCGTGGAACCACGCGTAATCTCATGGTACCCCTTGCGACGCCTCTGCGTACCTCGCGCAGGCAACGTTTGCCGTTCAACATGGGATATTGTTGCATCAGAGGAAGCGCATCCTCCTCCTGCTTGACACAACGGCGTCTGCGCGCGTTTCTGAGTGCCTGAATCCAGAAGACGGGTTCCCTTCGTCGCACCACAACCTTCTGGAGTCAGAAGAGGAGACGCCGTCGTTCTATGACGAGGGATCGCATTCAGAATTGAGCATGAGATGCTGCTGCAGCAGAGGAAGCGCATCCTCCTCCTGCTTGACACAACGGCGTCTGCGCGCGTTTCTGAGTCCCTAAATCCAGAAGACGGGTTCCCTTCGTCGCACCACAACCTTCTGGAGTCAGAAGAGGAGACGCCGTCGTTACATGACGAGGGATCGCATTTAGCATTGAGCATGAGATGCTGCTGCAGCAGAGGAAGCGCAGCCTCCTCCTGCTTAACACAACGGCGTCTGCGCGCGTTTCTGAGTCCCTGAATCCAGAAGACGGGTTCCCTTCGTCGCACCACAACCTTCCGGAGTCAGAAGATCGAAAAGAACGGAAGCAGAGGTCACATCGTCGGCGTACGACGACCGGCCGCATGCAGAACTCAGCATTATCCCATGTTGAACGGAAAAGTTTACCCGCGACATGTACGCCTCTGCGTACCTCGCGCGGGCAACGTTTGCCGTTCAACATGGGATATTGTTGCATCAGAGGAAGCGCATCCTCCTCCTGCTTGACACTACGGCGTCTGCGCGCGTTTCTGAGTGCCTGAATCCAGAAGACGGGTTCCCTTCGTCGCACCACAACCTTCTGGAGTCAGAAGAGGAGACGCCGTCGTTCTATGACGAGGGATCGCATTCAGAATTGAGCATGAGATGCTGCTGCAGCAGAGAAAGCGCAGCCTCCTCCTGCTTAACACAACGGCGTCTGTTCGCGTTTCTTAGTCCCTGAATCCAGAAGACGGGTTCCCTTCGTCGCACCACAACCTTCCGGAGTCAGAAGATCGAAAAAAACGGAAGCAGAGGTCACATCGTCGGCGTACGACGACCGGCCGCATGCAGAACTCAGCATTATCCCATGTTGAACGGAAAAGTTTACCCGCGACATGTACGCCTCTGCGTACCTCGCGCGGGCAACGTTTGCCGTTCAACATGGGATATTGTTGCATCAGAGGAAGCGCATCCTCCTCCTGCTTGACACTACGGCGTCTGCGCGCGTTTCTGAGTGCCTGAATCCAGAAGACGGGTTCCCTTCGTCGCACCACAACCTTCTGGAGTCAGAAGAGGAGACGCCGTCGTTCTATGACGAGGGATCGCATTCAGAATTGAGCATGAGATGCTGCTGCAGCAGAGGAAGCGCAGCCTCCTCCTGCTTAACACAACGGCGTCTGTTCGCGTTTCTTAGTCCCTGAATCCAGAAGACGGGTTCCCTTCGTCGCACCACAACCTTCCGGAGTCAGAAGATCGAAAAGAACGGAAGCAGAGGTCACATCGTCGGCGTACGACGACCGGCCGCATGCAGAACTCAGCATTATCCCATGTTGAACGGAAAAGTTTACCCGCGACATGTATGCCTCTGCGTACCTCGCGCGGGCAACGTTTGCCGTTCAACATGGGATATTGTTGCATCAGAGGAAGCGCATCCTCCTCCTGCTTGACACTACGGCGTCTGCGCGCGTTTCTGAGTGCCTGAATCCAGAAGACGGGTTCCCTTCCTCGCACCACAACCTTCTGGAGTCAGAAGAGGAGACGCCGTCGTTCTATGACGAGGGATCGCATTCAGAATTGAGCATGAGATGCTGCTGCAGCAGAGGAAGCGCATCCTCCTCCTGCTTGACACAACGGCGTCTGCGCGCGTTTCTGAGTCCCTAAATCCAGAAGACGGGTTCTCTTCGTCGCACCACAACCTTCTGGAGTCAGAAGAGGAGACGCCGTCGTTCTACGACGAGGGATCCCATTCAGAATTGAGCATGAGATGCTGCTGCAGCAGAGGAAGTGCAGTCTCCTCCTGCTTAACACAACGGCGTCTGCGCGCGTTTCTGAGTCCCTGAATCCAGAAGACGGGTTCCCTTCGTCGCACCACAACCTTCCGGAGTCAGAAGATCGAAAAGAACGGAAGCAGAGGTCACATCGTCGGCGTACGACGACCGGCCGCATGCAGAACTCAGCATTATCCCATGTTGAACGGAAAAATTTACCCGCGACATGTACGCCTCTGCGTACCTCGCGCGGGCAACGTTTGCCGTTCAACATGGGATATTGTTGCATCAGAGGAAGCGCAGCCTCCTCCTGCTTAACACAACGGCGTCTGCGCGCGTTTCTGAGTGCCTGAATCCAGCAGACGGTTCCCTTCGTCGCACCACAACCTTCCGGAGTCAGAAGATCGAAAAGAACGGAAGCAGAGGTCACATCGTCGGCGTACGACGACCGGCCGCATGCAGAACTCAGCATTATCCCATGTTGAACGGAAAAGTTTACCCGCGACATGTACGCCTCTGCGTACCTCGCGCGGGCAACGTTTGCCGTTCAACATGGGATATTGTTGCATCAGAGGAAGCGCAGCCTCCTCCTGCTTAACACAACGGCGTCTGCGCGCGTTTCTGAGTGCCTGAATCCAGCAGACGGTTCCCTTCGTCGCACCACAACCTTCCGGAGTCAGAAGATCGAAAAGAACGGAAGCAGAGGTCACATCGTCGGCGTACGACGACCGGCCGCATGCAGAACTCAGCATTATCCCATGTTGAACGGAATAATTTACCCGCGCCAGGTACGCCTCTGCGTATAACACCAGGACTCAAGTCGATACCAAACGTAGTATTCACCGAGATGCCTCAGTAAATGTTGTCTTTTTGTTGTTCTGTTAACAGAATTGTTTTGAAGATCACACGTAATTTTTGTGCGAGAGTATTTTCTGAGAAAAAAGCGCAAACTTATAACCCCGCGAAGCGGGCAAGTGCGAGACACGCCGTTAGGCGTGTCGTAGCACTTGTCTCTTTATAACTCAATTACAACTCAACGATGCTGAGGAGTGTATTTGCCATTAAGCGTAAGGATCTTGCTGCCATCGCTCAGCAAACTTCCTGATCCCATCCTTCCAGATCTGCTTGGGCCTGGTGCTGATCCACTGCTCGTTATGATTGTCGAGGTCTGCTTTGGTCCTTGTGTCCCTTCCGACCATGAAGTCCCATAGACTCAAATGATAGTGGTAGTCGCATGGAGAGATGTCCGGCGAATACGGTGGGTGAAGCACGTGAACGTAGCCCAGCTGAGCAGGCTCATCCGTGCTTACTTGTTCCCGATGGGGCGCGGCGTTGTCGAAGAGGAGGACCTTCTTGAAGCTCTGAAGTGCGAATCGCCGGTCCATCTCTTCTATTTCGTTTACCATGTTCTTGGAGTCCATCGGTGCTTTTGGTAAACAGCTTCCAGTATACCGGTCTATGGGCACAGACCCAAAAGCTCAGAAGGTGCTTCTCGCCGTGAACATCCCACCGAACGAAGGTCGGTAGCAGGCCACTAGGCCTCACCCAGACTCGCAGCTTGGCAGGGTTAAGTTAGAAGACGTACTTCTTATCTTGCGTGACTATTGAGTTCGGGCTGCTCAGGGTTGGGAATTGGGCGAGATTTGCGCGACACAGATCGACTCATCAAACTGGGCTTTTGGCATGCTTCTGGAAAGGGCGAAAGTGTTCACTTATCAGATGGCCTTCAGTAAGTAACAAACAAACATACAAATACGAGAACTCCAGTCACGACATATATGGGCACGGCATGCAGAGTCTCATTACTTTTGCTCCCCCCCCCCCTAAAACAACGCGTTACACTGACAAAGAGATTTGACCCAAATCCTTGTCCTGCCTTAAACTTATATTGTCGTTTGTGAATACTTCTATACAAACCTGCACTCTGTACGATGTCTGGTCGAATTCTGGTCCTGCACTCTCTGTCGGCTCGCTAAACTCCATCTCATAGACAATGTCCGAGACGGGAAATGGTGCAGTGGAGTCGATGAAATTTAGAGACGCCTGCTGAAACCGTTTCAGGTTAAAAGCTTACTATTACTGCAGGAAAGAAGCGGTTCTCTCCATAATCATTGGACAAAGGCGCAAAGTTCTCTGCCGCACAGCTTCAATTTACCATTTTCTGCAGATGAAGGACATTTTAGATTTGATCGTTCCTAGTAGCCTAACTACATGATCCATTTTCCTGTTTTTACTTTCCTGTAATTTTGGACACTTTTCAATAGAATTAGTTACAAATCGATATGCAAAATTATTCAAAATCTCACAGTTTTTTAACAGTTTGAAATTCAAAGCCACAACAATCAAATAGAATTAGATAGAATAAGTTGCATAACTGTATCTAAATTTCCTCAACAACATAAACTAAATATCACAACGATCACAAGCGAAAGACAACAACGAGAACAACGACAACCACAACCTTAAACATGCTTTGTTTCGCCTCTACCTTCATACAAAACATGTTTAAAATTAGTTACCCCGAGGCTCTTCAGTGAAGAAGGTAACTAATTAACTTGGTTGTTAGTACATTACAAAGTAATACATTAGTGTGCTTTATGTACCAACAACCAAGTTTTACAAATGAAAAGACACACAAAACACAAAAAAACTTTTATTTTAATTTCACTGTTTGTTTACTTTACTTCTTAAATTTTGTTTTTATATTTATATATTTCAAATATTTTTTGTTTACTTTTTATTTATCTATTATATAGATTGTTTTCTATTTCTTAATATTTTTATTTTTTTATTTTTTTATTTAAAAAATTTTTTTTATATTTATTTATATACACATTTCTATTTTTTTATTAAAGTTTAATCTTTGTATTTATATATAAAACGATATTCTTTAATTGTAAACTCACCACTTCCCGCGAAAGATAGCAATAAAATGAGAATAACGTTTGAGTTAAAGCATATCACTACCATTATCATTGCCAGTCACAATATAATGTTTCACATTCCATTCCTTTCTCATTGTGAGTTATTTCCGTATGTAGTCTATAGACTATTCTATAGACTGTTATTATTTCTGTGTTTTATACCTTATATTATAATTAAGCAAATTAGGAATGAAATGTGGAACATCGTAGTGATCATATTTATATAATAAATACTTATTTCTATTCAAACATTTCGTTATATTTTTTATAATTATATCTACTGGATAGTCAACTTTAACAAGTCTAGTTATCAACTTAACAAGGTTTTCAACAAAATCGCTAAAAGCTGTGCAACATCTAATTAATCTTAGTGTTTCGGTAAATATGATTGATTTTTTAATTTTTATAGATATATTTGAGTTGAAATGTGGGAATCTAATAACATAAAATTTAAAACTGTCTGTTTTATTGTATAATTTTGTTACTAACTTATTGTTAATAATTTTGATGTTGAGATCAAGATAATTGCAGTCGTAGTCTGACTCATGTGTTGTTTCAAGCTGAAGAGAATTTTCGTATGTTTCGCTAAGTAGATTTTGTATATATTCATTATTTTTATTATGAATTATAAGAATATCATCCATATATCTAAATGGGTGTATGTTTACGTATCGTTTTTGTGTTACTAATTTTTTGCAAAATTTGTATTCAAATACTGATAACGTAAAATCAGCAAGTAAAGGACTACAATTACTTCCCTGTGGTACCCCTTCAATTTGTTTATAAATTATGCCTGCAAAAATTGTAAAGCTATTTTTAAGTAAATATTCAGTGAAAAACATTAAATCTTCCTCTGTATAATATCTGTATTTATTTATAGTATTATTATTGGTATAATATATATTATTGTGTCCATTATATGCAAGATATTTTTTACCTGCATTGCGAAAACATATTTTGATTAATTCTTTTATATTTCTCAAGATTATATTGTGAGGAAGACTAGTAAACATATTAGTAAAGTCTGCTGAAAACAGTTTACAATTTTCGATGTTGATTTTACTTATTTCATCAGATATATTTATGTTATTAATAGACCAATAACCGATGAAATTTTTATTTCTAGACGTTATTATATTAATATATTTAATAAAATGTTGCTTTAAGAAAGTAAAAATTATAGTCATTTCTTTCGAAAGAGGTTTTACGGAGCTATTATAAGCTCCAGTTATAAACCTAAACTTGACTGGATTTTTGCGTAATTTTGGTAAACTATATATCAACGGAACTATTTCTGTTCCTTCAACTTTAATTTTATTATTTAAACATAATATTTTATGTCTGTTGATAATTTCAAGTTCATTTTCAGAGTTATATATTTCATATGTTTGATTAAATCTTGAAATTTTCAACTCACCATTTTCTGAAACAATCCCCATCTCTTTGGCTAAAGTGATTAAATAGAATTTCTTACAAATGAAACTGTAATTATTATTTGCTTTATCAAGAGGGCAGATAACAAAATTTTTCTTCAAAAAGTTCAAGTATTCTATATTATGTGTATTTAAATTTCTAAAAGATCTATTGTTTTCTATATTAATTTGATATAGTAAAGATTTCCAGATTTTTTTCTTCAAGATATTTAGTTTCTCTTTTATCAAATTAAGGTGGAAGTCTTTTAACTTATATTTATTTTTAATTTTGTCAAGGAATAACGAAAAAACTTCTTCAAACCAGTGTTGAATGTTTTCCTTTGAAACATTATGTTTTGGAACAAATTTTGTGCCTTTTTTAATTAAATTTTTAATAATTTTATCTGAAATTATTTCTAGGTTACCTGTGATAATATGTTTATGTGTCATATCAATAAATTCTTTATACCTTTCTTCAATACATAAACATTTACTATTAAAGATAGAATTTAGTTCTGACAAGTTTGTGTTTCTTATTATTGTATTATAATTAAACATTTTCTTGGAAAAAGAAGGTTGTGATTTAAATACACATCTAAAAGGCAACATTCTTTTATTGGAATTATTTTCTATAATTACACGTATATAACTATTATTAAACATTTTATTTAAGTTAACTCTATCTAGAACACTATCTATATATGTGACTCCAACATTAACGTAGTTAGTATGTTTATGCTCTGATTTTAAACATTTACTTTTATTTTCGTTAAAACAGAATTTACACAACATGCTAACAAGAATTCTATATTTATTTTCATCTATATTATTAAAGTGTTCTTTATTACATGTTATTTTTATAACTTTTTTAAGATATTTTTTCTTGAAGGTATTAATGTATCTATACATTTCCACTATCGAATTCATTTGATTAAATCTATTAAAAAATTCATCAGGACTGAATGTGTTATTATTTTCTCGTTTTTTATTCCTTTTGCCGTTTCTTTTCCTAATTTTTCTAATTTTTAAATTATAGAACGGGTGATTTTCTTTATACATTAAGGGATTATCAATATCAGATATATTTCCATAGCCTTTAATATGATTATAAAAACCAAAAGGATGAGCTGTATTAATTAATTTAATCCAGAAAAGTTCTTTTTGTAAAAGAATATCTTTGTCTACATTATCCTCTAAGGAATCTAAAATAGTTATATTGATTGAAAGGTTATTGCAATTATTTCCAAAATGCGTATATAAACATTTATTAATTTTTGGGTTTTTAATTTGGGACAGGTTTTCTCTAATTCTGTATTTTAATTTTCTAGTTGTAATTCCAATATATTGTTTTTGACAATCGTTACATGTTATACAATATACAACATTACTTATGTTGCAATTATCATTGTTTTTATTATAGGTGTTAATCCTTAAATTTGTGACTGAAGAATGAACATATTCAGTTTTATTGATCATTGTACAAATATTACAATTTTCAGAACAAACGAAAACAAAATTTTCAACAAATAAAAACGGACAATTCTAAGCTAGCCTAATGGTAAGGCTTTTGAAATCAAAGCAAAACTTTGAAAATCCAAATGAGCTTCTTCTACAATAAACTAAAAACTCTTTAAAAAGAATAGAATATTTTTTTCAGGAAAAGTTTAGTACGCCTTTCTCAGGACTTTTTTGGTTCAGCTACCCTAATAAATAATATTAAATGATTGAATAAAAATTTTCTTCTTTGAAAAATAATTGAAAAATTGAAAAATAAATAGTTAAATTTTTTATTAGTGCTGTAGGATCTCATGTAAAGCTGTCGAGTCAAGATTGTTATATTTCTTTGTTCGGCTAACGTTTGGCGTAGCCGCATTCTTTGGAGCCTGCAAAAGACAAATGGAATTATGAAAATTATTCGCCAAATATCATTTCAAGTTCAAAGAGAGAAGCTCCAAATGTTAGCGACAGAATGAGACGAGAGCACGTTCTTCCAAATCGAAATGAGCTTCCTTGACATTAAATTAGAAACTCTCCAGAAAGATTTCAGTATATTTTTGTTTAAAGGAAACTTGGTATGGCTTTCACTGAAGTTTTAATTCATCTGCCCAATAAATGAACACATTGTTTAAATTTTATTACATTTTTATTTTTAAAGACAAACAATGGTTTAATGTTTGTTCAAAAAAAATAAACAGTATGACAAAAATGACTGTAAAATATCAACCAAAGATCGCGATGTTTTTTTTTTGGAGTGCATGGCGCGACCAGGCCTTTTAAAGCACTATGCATGTAGTTGCCGTTTTGTTGCAACAAAGCAATGCGCTCAAAGGCTCGTCGCGATTTTTATTTGATTGATAGTGTCAGTGCTGCTTACAAAAAGAATTAAAGTGGGGATTGGTGTGTTCATTACAATTATTATTTATTTATTTCATGACGTGAATCACAGCAGAAACATACGCATATAATGGGGTATAAACGAGCGAAACCATCTTCAAGGAATCAAAAAGAAACAAGTGAGAACAGAATAACCTGAAGAAGTTCATTCCGAACAAGCATATCTTAAATTGAGGGACAGACATATCAAGAAAATCTTCATTATCACCGATAAAGAGGTTTAGCTTCTTAACGCTCCTGTAAATGAGGAAGTTAGACCTAGCATGCGGCCTTGCAACCGCGGTATGTAATCTAAGTCTACCTGTTCTACTAATCGTAAGTGGTACTCCAAAGAACTCAAACGGATCTAGATACAGTTTCCTAGTGAGGATTTTGAACAGCATGATTGGATCTGCCGTTTTCCTTCTTCTCCTTAAACTGGGCTTCCGAGCAGCTTAGCCCGCGTGGAACCGTTAGGAATGTCTTCGTATCCCATTTTGTAGCACCTCATGAACAACTTACGTGTGTAGTTATTCTGAACATTTTCGAGGAGGTCGATATCCTTCTTTTGACAAGGGTAAAAAATCGAAGTACCAAACTCCATAATGGGTCTTACGTAGCACTTGTAGCCATGCAAGAGAGCGCCAGGATCACTTGTTTGAGCACCTTGAGCAGATTGTACGTCCTGAAGGGGCCTTCTTAGCAAGTAATTTATAATGAAGGTCAAATCCTAAGTTACTCGTTATTGGGAAGCCTAAGTCTCTAACATCAGGAACCAGGTTCAAGTCCACGCTATTGAGTCCGTAGAGTGGAGAGTAGGTTTGGTGCCTTGATTTTATAAAATACAAGACAGTGCGACTTTTCAGCCGCAAGAGGAAGTTCCCAGTCTTCTGCCTATGTACCTTCCAATGAAATCAATAGCATTTTGAACATCACCAGAGCTTTCATCTTTATTGACTTCTTTGTAGATTTTCACGTCATAGGCGTACATTTTGCACGTAACGCCGCACCTAGAGACGGAATCTGGCAGCTCATAAGTGTATAAGAGGAAAAGCAGCGGCGACAATACTCCTCTTTGTGGAGCTCCACTAGCTGCTGAAAAAACCAACGAGTAGCTACCCTCCACTCTAACCTGATATGTTCTACCTGAAAGGAAACTCCTTATCCACGCTACAATCATCGGAGGTATACCAACTGTCTTCATTTTGAGTATTAATTTTTCTACAGGAACCTTATCGAAGGCCTTGGAAAAGTGAAAGTAGACAACGTCCACTCGGTTTTGCTTTCCAAAGCTTTGGTCCAGTCATTTATTGAAGAAAGAACTGCAGTCTCCACCGAACGCTGCTTCAGGAAGCCAAACTATTCTCTAGAGATGATGCTATGTTCCAACATGTGCTCCAAAATATGCTTTTTAAGGAATTCTTCAAATGTTCTTGCAAAAATTGAAGTTATACTAACAAGACGGCGTTTCCTTGGGTCACTGAAAGGGGGCTTTTTGAGGATAGGGATAATAAACGCATGTCTCTATCTACGAGGAACATCGGCTGTCATGTAGCTGAAAATTTGTTCCAGAGCGTATGCAATCAACGACATTTTTATCAAAAAGTAGCGTTAGAAAGTCTGGTGAAATTGAAGAAGACTTAGGCTACTTGGACAAGACTTCAACAATTTCATCTTTATTACACCATAGAGAAGGCCTCATCCGAGGAAAACTGGGAAGAATACCGTCTTAAACGGAGGTAGAAGAAGGGATAGTTCCTGATGACTTTCTGAAAACTTTTTGAAATTCGTTTGCTAGTAGATTTGCTTTCTCAGCAGCTGATGATACTAAAGTACCGTTCCCATCTTCTAGGCTTGGAATGCATCTGTTTTCTCCAGAACGGGACTTGATATATCTATAAAAGGCCGTTTTGTCCTTCGAAAAGATATTTCTTCTTTCTACGAATAGGCTATATCGAGGAAGCGCCTTATCCACTTTTTTACTGAAGCATTCGAAGTTTGCCCAATCTCCTTCAGTGCCTGAAATAGTGGCTGTGTTCCACAGAGAGTTCTGGCGGTTTATCATCCTCCTAAGATATTCTGGGAGGCGTATTTTTTGAGGATCGAGTTTCCTCCTAGGTACATATAGCTCAATGAAGTGGTGAAGGACATGAAGCAATAATCCTTATATTTGATCGGCCGTGCTAACATTTCTAAAGCTATCTATCCAGTCAACATCGGCTAGATGCTCTCGTATTTTGTCATAGTTTGCTGCCTTGAAATCTCTAATCCACCGCTCATTTCCTCTACCACGATTTTAAAAGATATTGTGGCATGATCACTGTCACCTAGCGGTGGGGCAACGTTTATGTTGTTGTTTTTGTTGTATCATTTTCCTCCCTTTAAACAACTTTTAAACCATCATTTGCCTTTAAAAATAAGAATTTAACAAAAATTTAGACAAATTCAAAAGGGGTTCACTTATTAGGCGGGTTAATTAAAATTCCTAGAAAAGTCATATTAAGATTTCCTTTAAGAAAAAATATTGGATCTTTTTGGAGAGTCTCTAGTTTAATGTAAAAGAAGCTCATTTCGATTTGGAAGAGTTCGCTTCGATACCATAAGTCTTAGACCTGGAAGAGTGTTCAATTTGAGGCGAAACTGGTACATATAATATGTTACGTCAGCAGAGTTGTGCTGCATATGACAGTTTTTAGATGCTGCCAAAATGTGATTTCAGATCCGATTTTTTTGATCGCAAGTTTCAAAACTGAAAAAATTTCCCCAACAACCTAAACCTAGCACTGGACAAAACAGTAATTCGAAAACGGCATATGTCTCCAGTCCGACCACAGAAATTACTATGCCATAGTCTGAGACATACCCCGTTTATAGTCTCTGTCCAAACCACAGGGGAAACAACACGCAGTCGCGTCCCACGTTGGTCGACGACACGCGTTAACCGGTAGTTCGACGGCATTGCTGGTAGAGTGATGGTGGACCAGAGGGCACCGGTGTAGCCAGGAGAATAGCTGAAAAAGTGGTGTCTTAACCGCAAAAAGCTTAAAGAATAAAAAACATAGAATGGCGGTAATCAATCCGTTCTAGGGTGCGCCACGCACTCCACTGGTCGAATGGGCGTTTGACCTACAAATCAGCTTCTGATGACTAGCCGATGTACAAGTCAACGATTATCTTTTCAGACAGGTTGTACCAAGTGACCCCAGAGGGGTGGAAGACCTTGTCGACCTGGGGCCAAATTCATCAAAGACAAACCTGGGGTATAAGGGGTAGACATACCTACGATGAAGCATTCACCTTTATCTCTTATCTTATCTCTAATTCTTATACCCTGCATACCCGTGGGTTTAATTGCTCATGTATCCGGCCCATGGATGGTTTCTTAACCAAGAACCTCGACAACTTCGTGTGAATATGGCGGCCAGGAACCTCGACAACTTCACGTGAATATGGTGGCCTTCACCGACTACACCACCAGGCGCTGAAGACGCATCCTACATCCTAAAAACTCTTCAATAAAATTAGTTTGCTACACGTTATTTATCATTAACTAGTAAACTCTTAGAGTTCAAGAAAGGGTCATAATGTTGTGCACGAAGGCCGATAGAAACTAGTGAGAATACCCGTGAATAAAAGAGGTTTCCGTTCTTCTCGTGAAGCACGAGAGATTTCTCCACTTATTGATGATTTTTGGAAGGATCTACAACAGCGGAAAAAATAGTACATGCCGTTAATGTGGCCTGCATGGGAAAGCGGAAACCCGCCAGCCAAGCATGGCCAATCATGGCAACGACGGAATAGGCCCTCATCGGATGCGGCCTCATCGGTGTGCTACACCCTCATTCAGGCTAGATTGAACGCAGATGAATTGAGCAGTTCAGGCTTGTAGTAGCGCAACTGTCGGAGACACCGGCTGTAGCGTGCACTCGATTCCAGGTTTCTGGCTCGGATTTTCCGTCCAGACCAACCAAGACTTCCGTTCGCCCGGGGATTGCTGAATTGTTGCCATATATGTTTGGGAAAGATTAAACAGTGACATATCCATCGGCTGGCCATAGCAATCCACAATTCAGCCATCGCATAGGTAAAATACGCATCCAAACTCGAACACGTGGTTCATCTCGAAAAAGGTTTGATCAACGACGGCCCTCGTTCCATTTTCCTTCCAAAGTTATTCTATTTTGGAACGAGAGCCTGTCTCTACTGAAAAATCGAGGAAAAATTCTTATCGAACCAACCGATTCCTGAACGAAGCCAAAACCGTAGTTTTGCGCGGATCTTTCGGTGTTTTGACGTGGCTCTTAAAATAATAAATAAAAACATTTAAAACGAAAACGATTCAAAATAATTCGCTAGTGTGAACGTAGGATCTTACTGCCACGTATTGAAGCGCTAGAACATTGATGATACTGCCAATCTCCGGGCGATAGAAGAATAGGGCTTCCCCGTTTTCTAGTGAGGACACGATGAAGCCACCTGAAAAGGAACTACGTATTTAAAGTTGGAGTTTTATGCGCGGCAGTGCCACGAACCTTTCTGAGAAGCTCCCGCGACAATTGAATAGATGTGCTGGTCTTCCACTGGGGTCAGCAGTCCGTCAACTGTTATCACAGCTGACATATTCGTGATTTTAGCCTGAAGTTGAAGAGTAAATCAGTGGTTATAATTCTGACTGAATGTGTGGGTCACCTGTTGACCGGGCGTGGTAATGTGGTATGTAAGGCGCCTTGACGTGCCGGATGCAATGTCGCCAACCACTGGGGACAGAGAGGTGCCTGAAGCATTAATCTCATACCCATAGAATCTGAACACATGGTAACACTGAGAATAGCTTTCCGACCCAAACGGATCATCTCAATAGAATTTGTACGGCTCTTCATAGGAGGGCTGATACGGTAGGTCGTGATGACGCAGTTGGAAGAGGCGCCGCAGTTGCGTGCACCGGGTTCCAGATACCTGGCTCGGTTTTCCTGTCTACACCAAACAAACCTTTCAACGGTTTGGGATCGGTGAATTGGTATCGGACTCGCCTCGGAAGATGAAACACTGACTTGTCTATCGGCTAGTCACCGCAATCCGAAATATGCATTCGTATTGCCACCGCGACATGTCGTAGAAGTGGAATTCGTGGCGCATCCCAAAAAGGATTGATCAATGATAACCTCTATGCGTTGCCCTTTAAGCGGCACGGTAGAGAGTTGTCGAGATCACGAGCTGACTCGAAATTAAGGATAAGGACAATAGTCGTAAAGGAGGGCTTTGCTCAGTCCCATTTGGGATGCGCCACACATTCAGCCTTTATGGTTGTGTTGAAGGCGATTTGAAGGTGTATTTGGCCTATGCAACGACTTTCGGTGAACAACCAATGAATAAGCCACTATCATTTCTAGACAATTCTGGAACCAATTCGCCGACCCAGCAGGGATGGAAGGCTTGGTTGACTGTGGCGAGAAGTTCAAGCAAGGAACCTGGTATCGGGTCCACTTGACAGCCGACACCGCGCCCGACTACGCCCCACGCTCCTAACTCCAAATTAGACAAAACTTTTCTGTTCAAATTGCCCATGGTCTAGTGTTAATAGAAAGCTCAAAATAATCTTTTGTTTTAAGGGGCTTTACAATGAAGGTCCATTTTTACGTGCTGCTCGAACAAAGAATGGCTACACTATTTGAGAAACCATAAAATTTTTATTCCTGCACACAAAAAATATTTTTAAATTTATTAAAAGGTGCTGAGAGAAAAGCATTGTGCAGAGATCTTGTCGTTCAATGATAGATTAGAAACTAAGTCTCCCCGCTTTCTTTAACTTTATTATATTCTAAATTTGCAGAAGGTTCTTGCATAACGTTAAAAAAATGATTTGCGTTATCAGGAAATATGTTTTGCTTTTACCTTTCCGATTTTCACCAATTTTTAGGCGATTTCAGTTGGTCACTATTTTACTCTCTCTGCTATTCGAAATTTCTCAAAAGGTCCTTTCATAACGTTATAGGCCTTTCAGAAGAAAAGATTTGCTCCATCAGAAAATATGTCTTGCTTTTTTACCTTTCCGATTTTCGCCAACTTTTAGGCGACTAAAGTGGAAAATCAACCGACACCTTCACTTTCACCTTCCTCGACAGCTTCTTTTCTCTGCTTGCGTTTAATTTGTTTTGCATATCGTTATACACCAAAATAATTTCGGAAAAAGAAGATTTGCTCTGCAAGAACATGTACTGGTTCTTGTTCGTTTTGATGTTCTTTATTTTTCAGGACACTAACGTGGAGTGTCCAGAGACCATAAATCATTTCTACAAACAGCTCCTTTTTGAATTTTTGGACAGTGTTATGTATAAAAAAAGGAATGCTTTGCTTTGTGAGAGCGTATGTAACGCTTGTTTGTTCATTTTTGCATTTTTGCAATTTTTGGCGGAGTGTTAGAAGAGGAGGAGCTACTGATAAAGTTCAAGAAAGAAAAAGCCGAACCTATTTTCCTTCCATCCAGTTCCATTCGAACGATGTCGAACGGCGCCGCCTCTTGTAAGGTCTCCACATCGAAATCAACTTGAGCTACGCGTACATCTTCGAGTGCAGAATACCTGTAAAATCTTATCACCATAAATTCCTTGAACACTACACCCCATTTCTACCGTCCCTTTATCACACCATATGTATTCTGCTTGAAATATGCCCGTTCGGGTATTAGGGGGGGGGGGAAGTAATGAGACAAAATGGAAAAAAATCTTTATCTCTTCATAACTCAATTACAACTCAATGATGCTGAGGAGTGTATTTGCCATTAAGCGTAAGGACCTTGCTGCTATCGCTCAGCCAACTTCCTGATCCCATCCTTCCAGAACTGCTTGGACCTGGTGTTGATCAACTGCTCGATATGGTTGTCAAGGACTGCTTGGGTTCTTGTGTCCCTTCCGACTAGGAAGTTCTGTAGGCTCAAGTAGTAGTGGTAGTCGCATGGAGAGATATCCACCAAATACGGCGGGTGAGGCATGTGAACGTAGCCCAGCTGGCCAAGCTTATCCGTGGTTACTTGTTCCCGATGGGGTGCGGCGTTGTCGAAGAGGAGAACCTTCTTGAAGCGCTGCGAATGAATAAGAGCGAGTCGCCGGCCCATCTCTTCTATTTCGTTCACCATGGCCTTGGAGTTCGTCGCAGTGCTCTTGGGAAACAGCTTCCGGTAAACCGATCCTTTGCGCAGACCCAAAAGCTCCAAAGACGCTTCTCGCCGTGAACATCTCCCCGAACGAAGGTCGGTAACGGGTCACCATGCCTCACCCAGACTCGCTGCTTGGCAGCGTTAAGGTAGAAGACGTACTTCTCATCTTGCGTGAATATTGAGTCCAGGCTGCTCGGGATTGGGAATTGGGCGAGATTTGCGCGACACAGGTCGACTCGTCAGACTGGGGTATCGGCATGAGACAGGCTGGGGTTTTGGCATGCTTTTGGAAAGGACGGAAGTGGTAAGTTCTCAGGTGGCCTTCAGTAAGTAGCAAACAAACATACAAATTCGATAAGCACGAAACCAGACTCCAGCCACGAGATATATGGACACGGCATGGGGTGTCTCATTACTTTTGCCCCCCCCCTAATATTTAATATAGATAAGGAGTATTTTCTAAATATTTTCTAAAGCTACTCTCAAATCGGAAGCCATAAAAACGATCAAGACAGGATAGCAAAAAAATTAAAACTGAATAAAAAATTAAAATAAGAACGTTTACAGCAACAATATATTGTAAGAGCCCTGATGGTTTTAGAAATTGCCAAGAAATTCTACGATACCCTTTTCTTCCTGTGATGTTCTAACGCACTTTTAGTTCTAGTTCACTTTGCATTAAAGGATCTACCCTAATGGGAATGGACACTGACTCTTTCATAACGGCGACAAAATGGAAAGCAAGCTGTTTTACGAGAACAACACCTCGAACTAGCCTATAAAAGATACTTTCTCTGCAACTTTCTAGCCGGGAAATATACAATCTGCGTTCTTTTCACTTTTCTAGCAGTGCCCCCTCCGACTAAGATAACCCCGCAGTAAATGTTTCTGAGCAGGCCCAGAAAGAAATGGGAATCCGCAATAAGAATCGCATTAATTTGAACTCACCCCGCGTTCATTATGGCTGACATCGCCGAGAACGGTTCGTTTGGAGAACCTGACACGTTTCCGTTGACAAAATGAAGCATCTGGAAAGAAAATTCTAAGGGTTAGAAGGAACAGGAAGCAGCGTTTTGAGAAGTTTCTTAAATTTCTGATGCAAATATTTATTTTGTTTTATTTTACTTCTATGTTGTTATATGATGTTTGGACCGCGTTCGCAACGACACCACACGACAGAGGTTCGGTGTCGTCCCGATAGCCGAGAAGCTGCGCGAAGCTCGTCTTCGATGGTACGGCCATGTCCTTCGCACTAACGACGACACCGTCCGTAAGATTGGTCCGAACCTTGAGGTCCCTAGAAAGCGGCATAGGGAACGCCCGAAGCAACGTTGGCTAGATACGTTGCAATTGGACTTAAAGATGGATGGTGTGCACCCTGATCAAGCATTTGATCGGGAGAACTGGCGTCACCACACCAGAAGAGTGGATCCCACCACCAAGCGGGACAGACGCTAATGAAAATGATGATGACGTTGTTATATGATGTTTTGCTGCGATCAAAACTCCTGCGCTAGGCGGCTCTCGAGTCCGCACCTCCTGTTCTCTGGTTAGCGATGCTACGCCCAACACCACCGGCGCTGTTTGACCCTGAAAGCAGAAGCTGCGGGTTCGACTGCCACCTGGCGTAAGAGTTTTGATCGCAACGAAACATCCTGTAACAGCATGTAGCTTCTGTGTCAAAGGTGCGCTTTACAAACGATCGAAACAAACATAATAAACAAAAATATAAACAATAAACAGTAATAGAAGTAGAATGTTTCTCCTTTTTTCACTATTCTGGCTTTGTTTATTATTTGTGCTTTGGATCTTTACATTCCGGTGTTCTGTCTGTGTTTGTTGTTTAACTCCATGTTCACGCGGACGTAAGTCCACAAATAAATAAATAAATGTAATAGAACTCACCCGAATGCTTCTTCTTGGTCGAATTTCCATAAGAGGTGACTTCAAGCGCTGCTTCGATGGTACACCATCTTTGTGAAATCCAAGCAGAATCACTGCCTTGAAGCATAACGCATACACCATTTCACAGAAATTGTCAACGTGGACTTACCTGGTAGAAGGCTGACGTTGTAAGTCGACTCTCGGCGATGACCTTGCGTGTCCAGTGCATTTCGAAGGAGGACTTCGGTGCAAGAACTCCCTTAACACTTCTACTTCTTGACAGAAGGTTTGTTTCCATTAATAGATCCATAAGGCTGACCAGTGTGATAGTATTAGGTTGTCACATAAGTTCTGTCCGATTTTCGACGGCAACTTTGCGGTGTAGTATCTCAGCAGAAAATAAAGTTTATTAATCAAAGTAAGAACCGTTACAATCAATGCACTTCTGCCAACGATATACAAAGCATTAATTCCATTTCGGAAAAAATCTGAATTTCTGGAAGCAATGAAACACTCGAACGCAGTTTCGATATCTGCTACATTAGTAAAGTTTTTATCCTTGAGGAAACCATCGAGATGTTTGAAAAGACGACATTCCGTTGGAGCTAGGTCTGGTGAATAAGCGGGTTGTGGGAGAACTTCATATCTCAACTGATTTAATTTTTGGATGGTCAGATGCGAGACATGTGGATGGGCGTTGTCGTGAACAAGGATCGGTCCTCTTCGATTCACCAGTGCAGGACGCATTTCAAGCAGCTTTTGGTGAACCACTCTAATTCACAACAGTACTTCTCTGCCGTGATGGTTTCACTAGGCTCCAAGAAGTCGTAGTGGATAATACCAGTTGCAGCCCACCGGACAGTGAGCATGACCATCCTCGGATGGAGGCTAGGTTTGGGAAAGTGTTTCGGCGGTTCTTCCTTATCCAGTCATCGCGCTGATCTTCTTCTATTGTCGTACACAATCCATTTTTCGCGCAGGTAATTATCCGGTCAAGAAACGAATCGTTTTCGATCCTTATAACAAGGGAAGAACACATCTCCAGGCGATACCTCTGCTGCACCTCAGTGAGTTCGTGGAGCACCCACTTATCCAGCTTTTTCACCTTTCCTGTCGTCTCTGGGTGCCTCGAAATGGTTGTGCGACTGACCTGAAGTTCTCTCCCCATCTCACGCACAGTTCCTCGTGAATCGGCTTCCAGTCGTTCTTTCAAACGTCCGTCATCACATTTGGCTGATCGTCCTGAGCGGTCCTTGCGTTCGAGGTCCACGTCTCCAACCCGGAACTTCTGGTACCATCTCCGCACGGTGCGTTCGTTAGCGGAGTCCTCTCCCCATGCCATCTTGATGTTTTGAGCTGCCTCGCTAATACTTTGGCGAAGCTTGAACTTATGAAGCATTTTTACCCGAAAATACATTTTTTTCATGGTTTCGTCCAGCACCTAAAACGATGCAATGCTTTCGAGTTTTTAAAAACAGTCTACCATGTTTATAGAGCGGAACAAGCTCTACAGAATAGTATACAACGTATATACAATTGCTTTTTGTATACATGAAAAAACCATCACAAAGTAACGCCTATCGGGATCGGACAGAACTTATGTGACAACCTAATATTATACTATAAACCGAAAATTTCAACCCACAAATCCGTTCATAGTGTTGATTCCAGCCGACCACGACGGACCGACGCCGAAATCGATCCTTGGAGCGAACATGTCGTTGCGGACAAAATCGATCGATAAATCAATATTTGTCAATGTCGAGTCCTTAAAAGGCATGAAACTCATGAAACTCAACTGAGCACATGAAAAACTGAAATCATGAAACTCTTAAATATATTAAAAGAAAGATCCGGCATTATTTAAAAACTGGGCAACAGAAATATTCGAGAGCTACAAAAAACTCTACAAGTCACATTGTTGGAACTTACGTTATAAACAAATGTTAACAATAGCCTTTAAAATTAAGTAGTGTGGAACGTGATCCATTTGATAAAAGCTACGTAAATTAGTCATCATTCCAAACAACGTCCTTCTATTCTTTTTCACATTTTCAACTTAATTTAGATGACCAATTACCTTAAAGTCCTATACGAAACATTACGAAACATAATTGAATTCCAAATAAAAACCTAAATTTTTTTTGTTACAGAATGTTTTGTTGCGATCAAAACTCTTGCGCCAGGCGGGACTCGAACCCGCATCTTCTGCTTTCCGGGCTGTTTGCCTTACACCACCGGCGCTGTTTGACCGCACATAACATCCTCTCTACCAGCCGCTCCAGGCTTAAGCAAATGTGTTAAAGCATTGTTACTATTAAGGTCTTCAGCTTAGCCGGTTCCATGCTGATATCAGCGGTCGGCCCATCCCGTATCACGGGTGGGTGCTGATGGACCTCGAGTATATCGCGGATGTTACGTGCGGTCAAACAGCGCTGCTGGTGAAAGGCGAACATCGCTGCCCGGAAAGCAGAAGATGCGGGTTCGAGTCCCGCCTGGCGCAAGAGTTTTGATCGCAACAAAACGTCTTGTCACAACATATAGCCTCTCTACCAGCCGCTACAGGCTAAAGCAAATGTGTTAAAACATTGTTACTAAATTTTTTGATTAAGTAAATCACACTGCAAACTCTTTTGAGAACAACATCAAAAAGCCCTTCAAGATAACCGACTTAAGTAGAGATTCTAAAACGAATTACGTGAAAATTGCTGAAAATCTATTAAAGTGATTTTATCGATCATGGGTGATCAGAATAATCCAATCACAACTCAAACATAACTCTTCGAACATCAGTTATTTAACTCAAAAGCTTCTTCAAACTTATTATGTAAAAACATAAAAATATAAAACAGTAAATCAATTAAAATATATTTTAGAAAAATGAAAAAATTATGACACAAAATTGACAACGAGCGACTATTTCGAAGGCTGTGGTAACACTTTAAGTGAGGATTACTAACGAAATTGAATTTTAGTAAATTCTGTTTCAAAGAAAATATGTGTTCTTAAAAACTTTTTGAATTCTCACTAGTTAATCACAGGAGTATTTTATTTTTATTTTTTAGAATTACAGAAAAAATCTGTATGAAAAATGCAATGCGATGCATGAAAAATCTATTTTACGCAAAATTTCAATCAACTTTCCACATGTCCTGTTTAGACATAAAAAAAACTCTTGTAATTTATTGCAGATAGAATGTAGAAAAATGGTTTCTAAGTTTAAATATGTTACAAACACTTAAATAACGATATTTTCAAACAATAGGGATATTCGGTAGGCTACTAGTTTCTGAGTATTATTACGCTCCATGTCGCGAATGTAGTCAGCATTGGGACGCGCCATGCTAACCATAACCAATCAGAGTACCGACAGTACACGCTTTGCTTGAGTGGCATGCCCATTCGATGCGGCTCAGTTAGTGGGCGCGCTTCTGCCTCCACGCCCCTCCCCATTTGCGAATAGGACCCAATTATATTTCAGTTTTTTCATATAGGTCTCTAATTTTATTTTAAATTTCTTATTTTGCACTGAAATAAAAAAAACTGAAAACTCAACTACCAGGCTGTCCAATAATTCCTGTCCGAAAATTTTCAAAATTCTATAATTTTCCTTAGAAGTGTTATAATATCAGACAAGTGTAAAAACCTTCTAGAAGGTTCTCCAGAGTTCCACGCTAGGGGGTATATAAGGAGCAGTCGCCGCGTCTAGCTACCAGTGCAAGCTAAAATGGACCAAGGTCGAATTCGTACGTTCGTGTACTACGAGTGGCTGCTGGGCAACGACACGGGCACCGCGGTCGCCAACATCTGCGGAGCGTGCAAGGAGGATGCAGTGTCCCAACGCACAGTCAGGCGCTGGTTCAATCGTTTCGAGAGCCGCGACACGAGCCTCGAGGACAAGGAGCACAGTGGGAGGCCTTCTACGGTGGATGATGACGAAGTCCGTCGCCGTATCAAGGAGAAGCCGGAAGCCACCACCCGTGAACTGGCGACGACGCTCAGCTGCAACAAGTCCACCATCCACAATCGACTCAATTTCCTCGGCTACCACAAAGTTCTGGCCCGTTGGATCCCCCACCGTCTGACGGAAGCCAACAGGCAGAGGCGCGTGGCCGTCTGCCAGTCCCTCCTCCTCCGTCCGCATCGCAAGGAGTTTCTCGAGGACCTGGTCACTGGGGATGAGAGCTGAGTCCTCTACGACAACGTCGCCCGCCGTGCGGTGTGGATCCCGCCCGAGAAGAGCCGCCGACGACGCCGAAAGCCGACCTGCACCCGCTGAAGATCATGCTCTGCTGCTTGTGGGACGCCAAGGGCATGCTGTACTTCGAGCGGCTCCCGCAAGGCAGGACGGTCACCGCCTCCATCTGCACTGATCAGTTCGAGAAACTAGCCGCCGCCATCCGAGAAAAGTGTCCCCGACGGGCCTCGGTCCACCTGCTGCACGACAACGCGCGCCCCGACGTGGCGAAGGAGACCCAGCAGAAGTTGGCGACGCTCGGCTGGGAGACGGTTGCCCATCCGCCGTATTCCACGGGCCTCGCCCCTTCCTACTACCACTTGCTCCGCCCGCTGAAGCACCCTTTGGCCGGAACAAAATTCACCAACTACGACAACCTCAAATCCGACATCGCGGACTTCCTCAAGTCGCAGCCCCCGGAGTTCTGGGCGAAGGGCATCGGCGACCTGCCCAATCGATGGGCCACTGTTGTGGATAACTGTAGTGATTATATTGTTGATTAGACTTGTTTTTCAATAAAGTTGAAAAAAAAATAAAAATGGTGAAATTTTCGGACAAGAATTATTGGACAGCCTGGTACCTTCAGATTCTCTATGTAAACGTCAATAGTAACGCTCGCGTCTTCGTAAATCACCAACGGATCGATCAAAACTGCAGCTTGAAGGCACTCCTGAAGAACAGTGATATTCTCTTAGTCGGAAGTTACTTCTGCTACTAACCCACCTCATCACGGCTGTCATTCGTGGTGAGAATCTGCTCGATATACTCGTGCAACAGGCTATACGGATCGCTGGCGCCGTTCTGAGAGTAGTCAGGTTATTCGGGAAACTTCTTGGTGTAGCGGATATGGGCACAGCGAATACATGCCTGTCGAGTCAATGACTGTAGCCTATCCGTTGTTACCACCAGTTGTTTCACGTCGGAATACGGCACACCTTCGTTCTCGGTTGGCGAGTCCATTCTGCCCGATGTCCACTCTCTCACGGTAGAATTCCAAAGCTTCACCAGTTCATCATCTATGGGGAATGAAAATTAGGTGTGTTAGTAAGGTTCAGCTCAATGAACAGTCATTCGTCATAGAAGCCAGAATGAAAAGCAGCCGAAGCATCACCTTGTATCTCATCAGATTCCGCTTCAGATAAGCCTATACCAAGCTCAGAGTTGTCGGCAATGGATCGTAGAAATTTTTCGAGAACGTCAGATGTTAAACGGCTGGTTAGACTTGACGGGAAAATGCTCTAAAATAAGGGAAATAAAGTTTGTTCTGACCTTCAGAGCAGATAAAAATATTCAATAAAATTTGGCCTTGAATATTCGCGCAACTATAACCTTATGGGCTAAACGTGGAAAGAGGAGCGGTAAATTTGTATCCAATTAGACATGAACAATATGGAAAAGCGAAAATAAAGGACAAAGAGATGACGGACGGCATTACTCAATTTCTCTTGAAATGTTGAGATGCGCCACGCATTCACTTTTCACGAGAGACAGGGAGGTGCCTAAAGCACGAATCTCATATCTATGCGATGCCAAAACATGGTAACACTGTACACAGTTGGCTTCCAGACGCAAATAGATCAATAGAATAGATTTTGTACGGCTATTCATAGGAAGACACGTGTAGTACAGTGGCGCAGCGGGAGGAGGCGCCGTCTATTGCGTGCACCCGATTCCAGCTTCCTGCATCGGATTACCCGCCTAGGCAAACCAAGCCTTTCACCTTTCGAATTGGTACTGGACTTGTCTCTCGGCTGGCAACCGCAAGTCATTACATGTGCCGAATGCGCATTCGTATTGCTTCCACGACATGCCGTAGAAGTAGAATTTGTGGCGCATCCCAAAAAGGATAAAGAACGGTGTTATTGAATCCCTTTAGGATGCGCCACGCATTCAACTTTTGCGGGATATTGTGGAGCGATTTGAACGAGTATTTGGCCTGTACAATGACTTGCAGAGGTCAGCCGATAGGTAGGTGGTGTGGTGGTGTCAGTGTTTTATCCTTCCTAGTGCAGTAGGGCACCAATTCACCGAGACCGGAGGAGGCTGGGAGACTTGATTGGCCTGGGCGGAAATTCGAACCGGGAATTTGCTATAAGTTGCATGCGACAGCCGGCACCTTCTCCGAGTGCGCTCCACGCGTTATTATGACACCTTCCTGATGCCTTCTTCTTCCTCTTCTTCTTCTTCTTCCTCTTCTTCTTCTTGTTCTTGTTCTTCTTCTTCTTCTTCTTCTTCTTCTTCAGCGTTTGTCCCGCTTCGAGGCGGGGTCCGCTATTCTGGTGTGGTGACGCCACTTTACACGACCAAATGCTTGATCGGGATGGATACCAGCAACCTTAAGGTCCACATGCAACGTATCAGGCCATCGCTGCTTCGGCCGCCCTTTGGGCCGTTTTCCGGGCACATCTATGTTAAGGCCAATCTTCCTAACAGTGTCACCACTAGCTCGAAGAACGTGGCCATACCACCGAAGGCGAGCTTCACGTAACTTCTCAGCAATTGGAGCGACGCCAAACCTTTGGCGTATGGAGACATTGCGAATACGGTCCAGACGCGTAACACCAGCCGTCCATCGCAGCATTTTCGTTTCCATTACGCTGAGGCGAGTCTCAACCTCCTTGGTTGCAGGCCAGCACTCAGCTCCATACATCGCTACTGGTCGGACGATGGTTCTATAGATCTTCGATTTAAGGCGTTCCGGTATCTTCCTGTCGCATAAAACGCCTGTCATCGAGTGCCATTTGAACCACGCTGCGCTCACGCGCGAGTTCGCCTCGGACGTCAGACTACCATCAGACGCGATTACAGATCCAAGGTATTTGAAGTTTGTCGTTCGTACTAGCGCAGTGCCATTGATCTCAATGGACCCGGCTTCGTTTACGTCTGTCGTCTATCAGACTTGTTTAGATAAATTTATGAAGGTTTGTAATCATTTTTATCAGAATATATATTCATATTTTAATTTAAGAAGCATTATTAGTTAATTAGGCTAATTCGATCTCGAAAAGCTAACGATTTTAGTGATAAAATAGATTTCGATACTTCACTGGAAGTCCTGCACAATAATGGGCATGACAACACAGGCGGATTTCAAATGGAAACTCTATTTTGGTCAATTCAATTCCGGAGGCCGAGCACCAACCTGAAGCTTCTGTATGAACTCCGAGTACAGCGTGGCCATTCGTATGCTTTGCATATTCAGCGCATTCAGAATTGGCTGCATTGGGCTCAAGACACTAGTGATCTGAGTCTGCATTGATGATATCTGAAATTGTTCGCGTTTCAAAAAACCAGCTACTTCCACTCTTAACACCTGGTCCATATCAAACCGGTCGTGTGTACAAATCGGCAATGTGGCCTGCATGGCAAGAGCATGATAGCCAATCATAGCGCCTCGAGAGGCTGTTCCTTCGTTTGAAAAGTTAACAGTACACTCCTCCGTTTTCGTGAGCCGCGTAGCACCACCCCTGCAGGCCATATTGCCAATCAGCACCGGTTGTTGAGAGGAAGCCAGTCTTCAGACTAAATCGACTGAATCTGTGAAAGGGTCTCACATGGTTGATAACATCGACTGGTCCATCTGACTGCATGGAGTCTTGAGAAACTTCGCTGGCTCTTTTCCGCCTTCGATGTAAAATCGGACACTCACTCTCCAGCGACGAGATGCATCTGAAATGACGTGTAATTCTATGCAATGCTAACAATTTTGACGGTGACTGTCTCATAATTCTACATTCCCATATTCATTCGAATTAGAGTATTTAACACAGACATGAGAACAAGCACTTACTGCATAGCTTCGTCCAATTCAGTCATATTCACATGAACAGTTTGACAGTCTGTCAGTAGAAGAAGAAAGGTACTTAGAACTTGTAGTGAAACCTGCAAGTAGCCGTTGCATACGCAAAGTTTTAATCCATGATTATGTACACTAGTTTAGCAAGGAAGTCCTTGCATGATTTTTGGGGAAATCCTCATCTACCCGTTTTTATAGGAAGCCATGATTTAATACGCGGCATTTATAAAACATTCCCGAAACTTCTCCCTGTTAGGTGCCTTCCATAACTTTAATCACGATTTCAATTCCAAAGGAATACCTTCAAGCCCTCGTCTATGAACGGCGTCGTGGCACAGGGCAACCACTCGAGCACAGCGGCGCACAGGGAGAGAAGACTACTTCCACCAGCCTTGTGAAGCGCTGGTTCTTTCGATTCAAGGGAGGAGACACGGACTTCGAAGGCAAACATCGGTCGGGACGCCCCCAAGCAGTGGATGACGTCGCCATTCACGATGCTCTCAAGGAGGATCCGGACTCCCCACCCAGAGTCTTGCGACGGAACTGGAGTGACCCACCAACAGTCCTCAGGTGCCTAGCCTGTGGCTCACCCAGGCATATATTTGCCAGTATTTCTTTTCAGAAAGCAAATTCTTCAAAAAATTCCGAGAGACGTTTAGGAGTGGCCTGATTATTGGAGTTGAGAGTTGGGTCCTCTACAATTTTAGCACTCAATGGTACTGAGTGACTTAATGGAAAAATGCTTCAGATGCTTCCGATCCCTCCGCTCTACAAGGCCATTCGGGGCTTCACACCAAGTGTCTCCTTAGCAGCTGCTGGGATTCAAGATAATTGTTGCGTAACAAGTTGCTCCCTCCAAGACGCACATTCGTCGGCAGCATTTAAGCCAATCAGCTTTAGAAACTGGCGAATGCTGTTCGAGAAAAACGGCAGAAAAGCTTCCGTTCACCACCTTCACGATAAGGATCGGCCTCATATAGCCAAAGAGACCCTTAGAAAATTGATGGAGCCGTGCTGGGACACGGTTCCCCATACACCCTATTTCCCTGCTATTGCTTCCTCTAACCATCAGTCATTTCGTCCCGTTAAGGCAATCCTAGAAAAAAAAATTCACCAAAATTGAAGACATAGAAGAGCGGTCAGCGAATTCTACGACTCCAGCCTAACCAGTTCTCATAGAAGGGATTCGCTGACCTGCCTATTGTGGTGGCACTATAGCTACAAGCGATGGTGATTATCCCAGAGAGTGAAGTACATTGCATGTTTAATAAAAAACAATGAAGACAAAATTCCGAGTACCCCAAAAACTTTGTTGCAACATTGGTATTTAAAAATGCTCAATGAAGACTGTTCTAGGGAAACTGATCTGGAATTCAATTACGTTCTTTTACGTAGATTTTGGTGCATGGCGCTTACGCAAGAACTGGCACCCTTTGTCGGCCTCTGGATTTTGACCTCCGGGTCATGCCCAAGGAAGTCCTTAGTGTGGATGGTCCCTATTGCTTAAGTGATTTGCCACCTCCATCTGACGGTGAATTGTCGAGCTCCTCGGTTTCCACTAGCCCTAGCCCCTTAGCCCTCTGTCGTTTCTCCACATCGCTTTCATTCCTTTCTCCTTTGAATTTTTTTGCAGCATAAAATGACCCTTAAGAGAGTAGTCCTTCAAGTGTTATTTGGATTCTTCCAAGCAGGCCACGCCGCCGAAACGCAAGTGAAAGTAAAGTCTCGGCGTACAGCTTGCGAAACCAACACACCGACAAGATCTTTCACGTGTTTTTTATATTTATGTTCGTTTCCTTCCTCTCTGTACTGATATTGCATCTCTACCTATAGGTACTTGCTTAACGTTTTGTGATGACTGGTGGAAAAAATAAGCTTTGCTCACCGTATCATCGGGTATTCGTTTCCAAGCAGATCCGCACGCAACAGCCGATTTGTATTTCCTTCTACAGTTCGTTCGAGCTCCCTGTGAGCAATCACAGGTTACTTTGGTGCTCACTGCCGCCGGTCGAGGACGGCTTCGGTCTAAATAGATGTAGACTGAAATTTTATTTGCACAAAGTCCTATCTAAGCTTGACGTTTCTCACTAGCATTTTTTCCCTTTTTTGAGTTATTGATGTTGTTTTATATTTAATTGTGTTGGTCTAACAACATGCTTTGGTATGATCCTCCCCACATTTGGTTCTTCAATAATTGGCATGTAATGCTATTGAATTTCTAGGACTGAAGGTGTAAACTAGAATTTATTTGCTCCTATATGATAGCGGACTAATCGGGCGCTTTACTTCTTGTGCCATAGGCTACTTGTCCTAGTCAACGGTTCCATGGGCCAGTTTACCAATGCACCACAGTACTAGAATCTATCACAAGCCTGCAAGCTGCAAATTCTCACAGTTAGGGGAACTTATTAGTATTTCCCGACTTTGGTATTGTGGCGTAGTCGTAGGAGGCGCCGACGGTCGCGTGCACCCGATACCAGGTTTCTGGTTCGGATTTTCCGCCAGGCCAACCACGCCTTCCATCCCTCCGGGGTCGCTGAATTGACCAGACGTGTCTGGGAAGGATAAAGCGCTGACTTTTTCATCGGTTGGTTACCGCAAGTCATTGTATTGCCAAATACGCATTCATATCGCCTCCACGACATCCCGTAGAAGTAGAATGCGCTGGCGCATCCCAAAAGAGATTGAGTAACGCCTACTTTATCCTTATCCTTTTATTATCCTGGTATGGATTGCACACCACTTTTTCCCTCAGCTTGAAAACGGTTATTAAAGTAGCCGAATGGTTTGCTGCTTGTTGTTCTTTTTCGTTATTGTTTATTTTTACCTTGTAGGGTTAATTTCTACCGTTTTGATCTCATGGATTGTCACTTCTATTCGACACAAACATAAATAAACAAAATAAATAAATGAACAAATAGTAACATCAAAATCGCACCATCACAAATCCTCCACCGTTTCGATGAAGGAGCAGAGGCCTGTAGAACAAAGTCGACGGAAACCCGCTGAAGATCGTTGGAACCGTCGGCTAGGAAGATGAACGTCAACGGAACGACGGTGGCATCACAGCGCGCAGTGGACTGCATCTTCTCGAACCATTCTGCTTCTATCCAGAACGACGAGTTGACCGGTGCTGATCGCATCGATGGTTTCTACAAAAGATTATTAAGGATTACGTACCATTTTCACGTCAAATTCGACTCTTTTCATGCTAAAAATTGGTCACTCTTCTAAGCAAGTGTGACGCAAAAAAAAATCCGAAACCAAACTTAGCATCTCCCAAACGAAGCGAGCTTTTCCTCATCAAAAGTAAGATTCTTCAAAACGATTATATTAATTTTCGCTTACAGAAAACCTAGTATAACTTTCTTTGAAGTTTTCCAATTCATATAACCTCATAAATAAAGAGACTGTTTGAAATTTTATAAAATTTTTATTTTTCGAAAAATCGTAAATTTAAATTTGCTCAAACCGGAGAAAGGCAAAAGATATTTATTTTGTTAAAATAAGAGATCGCGCCGTGCACTCAACCAGCTCGCCGCGAACTTTATTTGAACGATAGCAAAATTTCCTTTGGCATGAAGTGTCACATATGGAAAAAGTACGGCAACAAGTACATATGAAACAGGAAGCTCTACGCAAAACACATAGCGTTTTAAGCAAGGAGGATAAAAAATAAAAAAATAATATCAATAAAAAATCAATAAAATAAACGTCGAAGGATCTAGACGAGTGCATGGCGCGACCCTTTCCTATAACACTTTCTTATAATGCTGCTTTTTCTTACTCTAGAATAAACTTTAAAAACTCTAGATAACTCAAAATAGTACAGTCATTTTTTCTTGGAAATTAAGAAATTTATTAAATTTTAAACACTTTATTCTCTTATGGAGGAAGGTGAATTTTAAAAATTTCGTGAAAACCAATGCTAAATTTTCCTTAGACAAGAATGTATACTAATTTTTTAGAGAATCTCTAATTCATACTCGAAGACACTCATTTTGATCTAGAAGATATTCAGTTTGACTTCAAAGCGTCCAATTTGAGAAGTGTTTCCAGTTTGGTTTGAAAAAGCGTCCAATTTTACGTGAAAATGGTGTATATGATAGTATATGGTAAGATGAATGGTAAGGAGAGCGAAGATAAATATGCAGCTGAGTAGAAGCTTCTCACCAAGGCAAGAAGTTCATTTCTGAATGGCGTCATCGAGACGAAACCGCCGGTAGTACCCGTGACCATCGCTAATACACGTGTCTGAGAGTCGTTGATAGCTGCTGGTTGAAATTCTATGAACGGAGTGCGCATCTAAAACAGAAGAGGTTATGTAGGAGCTCGACCAAATCTGCTAACATCAAACACTACCGTGTTTATAGCTTTCACTTTCATCACTTTCACGCCTTCTTCACCAACGGTGACTAAAGACCGTGACTCTATCGCCTGCATCTTCACACAGAACGTCGTATTCGCTGGAGTGATCTAAAGAAAAAGTTCACTGCGTGCTTGTGACCGTCACAAGAATAGCTGAGGAAGACGCACGTGCACTACTTCTGAGACCGTACGATGATTTGGAGCCTTCGCTGTAAGCTGGTAGAATCCTTCGGTAAGCGTAACAGTCACATAATCTTCTGAAACGAGGTGACCATAGGTGCTTTTTCCTGAATTCGAAACATTAAGGAAGCTTACTGTTCAGAGGTAGGTTGCTTTTGACGATGTCGATGCCTAGGACGGTGTTCGATACGCTGAGTATAGCCGTCTCCTGTGTTCTGATGCGGTCGTCGTATGCGTCATTCAGACAGATTCTCACATCAAACTGTGACGTCCGACTGATGAAATAGATCGGAATGCGGACCATTACCTGAATCTTGAAGTGCGGATGATGTCCATGACTCTATCGTTTTGTCGTTGTTTTGTCTGCCAACGGGCGCTTGGTAGCGTTGTCGGAAGAGGCGCTGGTTGTCGCCTGCACTCCGATTCAGTGTTCTTAGACGAATCTTGCCGATTCTAACTTAACCTTGCACCGCTTCGGACCCTCAAATTGGTACCGAACTTGTTTGATGGCACGACAAACTGAATTATCCATCGACCGTCCACCAAAAGTCATTGCATATGATAGCTACGAAGCCGCATATCACTCGGTGGCGGGCCATTTTCTACTCCGCCTAACCTCATCTGAATGGAATCACCTACGCAGTCGTATTCTTTAACTATTTGGTAGGTAAGAACTAGTTAAGTTTTGAAGAATAAGAGTTGTTATGTAAAGGAAAACATGGCAAAAATTGCTATGTCATGTATTAAAATGTACTTAATATAAAGTGCACTCTTTGCAAAGGTGGTGTTTTTCTCTAATGAAAATTTTTAGCGAAAATCAGGGCCTTAAGGAAAAAAGACCGACTCTTTATTGTTCAACATTGAACAACAATTTTGAGTGTATCTTAGGTTGCTGGAAAGCAAAGAATATAATGATGTGTTACGTGGAACAGTTGTGCCCGGAATTTGTCCTATACTATTATTATTATTTATTATATGGCTAAAATGAAGAGCAATCTAATTGGAAACGGTATAGAGAGACCTCAACATGATATTGGCTAATGATCCAGTTCAAAGTATTATAGAACAATTAGAAAGCACATGTGACAACAAACACCCAGAGAATGAAAATTAGAAGGGAAAACAAACCAAAAGGGGTTCTGCCACAAGATCTCGTTATGTCCTAGAATTATTCATGAATTGACTTGCATTCGCAACGAATTGTGTCAGCTTGTATGGAATAACTGTGTTTTTGCCACGTTTCATATAATATATATTTTCCGAATCTGCTCTGTTAACAAAAAAAATTATGTCGAATTGAATGTTGCGCGACTTAATGAAAGTTTCTGTCCATCACCTCTGGTTTGGATGGTCTCACCATGAAATGGTCGCGCTTGTCGAGTCCACTGAAACCATGGAGAACTTTGTGAATCATTACGAGGTCATATATTCTTCGTCTGGATGAAAGTGTCGGCAGCCCAAGTTGTTGGTTTCTTTTACTTCACTGTTGGGAATAACATGGTAATCAAAGACACATTTCCTGATAAATAGTTTTCAAGCAAAGCTATTTTAGACATTTTCAAGTCTATGTACATTTTTCTTCTTAACTGGGTGAAAAAATGTTCCATACTCAAGCATCGGTCCAACGTAAGTCTTATAGGCTTTGACGAGGACAGAGGAGTCTTTGGTGAACAGACATATACTGCGTTGCCTATCAGACAATCAGAGTAAGTGTTAGTTGCATGCGTGTACATTTAGGAACATCAAGAGAAACCAGAATAGACTAAAACGCCACAATTCTCCATCGCATAACACTAGGTAAACAGCATTTACACTATCACTCAAATTAACACTGCAATGCTCTGGACAAGAGCGAAACCTCTTCACACAAGATCCTAAATAAGCGAGAACGGTCGTTTGTCAGTGTTTGGGTGAGTGCGTGCGTGTGTGTTTGTTTGTTTGCACAGAAGTGCTGAAGGAGTGAGTTGGGAGGAAGTATGGGGAAGGAGGGGGGGGGGGGAGCGGGGTTGTAGTTGTCACCAGTTGTCAACTCTTGTAGTTCTCAACAGGTGTCCATGTTCAGACGACATGTCACCAATGTCGCGCAAAGGACGTTCAGGTTGAGAAGAGGTGTCACCCATGTCGTGCAAGGGGTGTTCGGATTCGGACGACGTGACACCGATGTCGCGCGAGGATTCCGGATTCAGACGACGTGTTACCAGTGAAGGTGGGACCAATGGGGACCATTGAAGGATGGGGTTCCCGTAAGGGGGACCGGTGAAGGGTTGACCAATAAAGGAGGGACCAGTGAAGGTGGGACCAGCAATGGGGACTGGTTAGGGGGAAACCAGTGAAGCGGGAACAGGTGAGGGCAGAGGGGTCCAGTGAAGATGGGACCTGTGAGGAAGGAACCAGTAATTGGGACCGGTGAAGGGGGGGGGGGAGTGGTCCAGTGAAGGTGGACCGGTGAAGGAGGGACCGGTAGAATGTTGACCAGTGAGGAAGGGCCCAATAATGGAGACCGGTGAGGTGGGGGAGGGATCCAGTGAAGGGAGGACCGATAGAAGGTTGACCAGTGAAAGAGGGAACCAGGTGACGGGGGACCGGTGAGGAAGGTACCGGTAATGGGGACCGGTGAATGGGGGAAGGGGTCCAGTGAAGGAGGACCGGAAAAAGGTTGATGAATAAAAGGGGGATCAGTGAGGATGGGACCAGTAAAGGGAAGTCCAGTGAAGGTGGGAGCACTAGTAGGGACCGAGGAAGGGGGAGGGGACCAGTGAAGGGTGAACCGGAAAAGGGCTGACAATAAAGGGGAACCAGTGAAAAAGGACCAGTTAAGGGGAGTCCATTCTATATAGCAAAACCAGCTTTTTTAATGAATGAGAGATGGCCTAAAGAGGAGAGGAAGACGTTCGAGGTGTTCTATTCTCCGGGTTTGGGGCGATGCCCCAACAAGACGTTCGGCGGCCCCTAGGCCGTTGATCCTCTGGTTTTTTATATTGGAAGTTTTTATAGCAAACCCAGAAAGATCATTTCAGCCAAGAGATACCAAGCAAATGGAATCATATGCGCATTCAAGAATCATATATTTTTTCATAAGGAATGTTTTTAGATAAGTTCTTCACATAAATTTTCCTAAAGTAGACAATTAGTTTATCTTTGATTAGATTAACCATTTCGACTTTAGATAGATCTACGATTGATGTTATCTTATTGAGCTGGTAGCCAAGGCTGCTATCAAATTTATTTAGCTCGGTTTACATTTCGTTGACACCGCCTTTGTCAGGATCTGAAAAGTCGAAAACCTTCATAATACTGCACTTCCAAACATCATTTTAGCCTACAGAGTTCCAATTTTGAGGAAAGATGCAGATGAGATCGAACATGACGGACGACTGACCTTGCAGATGGATGCCGAGAAGATTTCGTCTACTTTGATTTGGAAACTATTTTCAAATGGAAAGCGTTCACTAAGGTGAAGATGGTATAAGTAGAGGGCCGACGAGGGCATATTTTCTTCGTAGTATGACACTGTACATTAGGAGATGAAGTATGTAATAACTTGACAGGCTTTTGAAAAGCTCCGTGTGTGGCACCTTGAATAGACCCTGGGCTCATCACATTCACGCTCACCTCTCCTGCAGCAACCAGTTGCAGGCTGCCGTTCTTTCGGTCCCTGTAGTCGGCATTCTGCCCAAGAGCGAGTTTGATACCTGGAATACAAGCTATGACCGATCTGAACAGCAGAGGGCCCTTTCTTGGAAAGCCCCGGGACTAGCTCACTTTCATAGCTAGTGTGAATATCAATCTTGTCGATGTCTGGATCAGAGGCGATGACGAATACTGGCTGAGTGTTGTCGTTTGAAGTCAGTTTGAGAGGTGGGCGAAGATAGACACCATTGCGGTGAATAACAACCTTGAATTATTTGTTTATGTAGAATGACGAAAATAATTTTATCACGAATTTTGCGTTATACGAAAGGCTGGATGTATCCTAGTCGGAGCGAGGGGCACACGGTGTTCTTACTCAGAATTCGTTTCCTCGAAGTTGTTCAAGAGGCCTGCTGCCCTATGATGTTAACGGCTCTTCAGCAAATTCAATAAGGCGGCGGTGCTGCATGATAGTGTGTCATCATAGGCTTTTACACTCCCGAACAGGATAGGAACGAAAGGCTTTCGTCTTTCTATCGGTTGAGTAGGAAATATCGAAGGAGCTGCCTTAGCCGGAATTTAAGCCACAAAGCTTCAGCAGAATTACAACTAAGACATATATGCGTGTTATCTTTCGCCTGAATATACCCTTTACGTAAAAATAGTGACCATGACAAACCTGGATAATTTTCGATTGAGAGGCTTCCATAGGAAGCACAATGGAAGACGGCACAGCAATCACATCGGGAATCTGTGGGGATAGCTGATTCCTAAATCGTCGAAAAACAGCTTCTGCATGCTAAGAAAGCACAAGAATACCATTAATGGCGCTTATACTGAAAGTAAATGAGCTCGAAGGGTTGTGTGTAGAGCAGTCGGAGGAGGTGCTGGCTGTCATGTGCACCTGACTTCAGATTCCTTGTTCGGATTCCCCGCCCAGCCCAATCGAGTCTCCACCTCTCCATAGTCAGCAATATGGTATCAGACTTATAAAATAAGACATTGACTTGTACATCGGTTGGTCACCGTAAATCATTCTATATGCCAAATACGCATTTAAACAGCCCCACAACCTCACGAAACCGTAGAATTCGGAGCGCATCCCAGGAGAGACCAACAAGCGGCGTCGTCTAAACTTTATCCTTTGTTGCATTACCTTTTCTAGCTTATTCCATCACTAAGCATTTTGCCTCCATTCCTTCGCACTGAGTACAAGAGGAATCTTGTCTTTGCGTAGCAAAGGAAAACGAGTACAGTTCAGTACATACATATCTCACAGGGTCGAACGCCAGCCTAGTAGCCTGTCGAATGCTGAATTTGAACTAGCAACAAGCTAAATATTTACCTCCACAGTTCTGTTTTATCGTCACAGCGAAGCAGAGACACCGTCTCTTCGCGCCAATCGGGAGTCTTTTCCACCAGAGAAATAGAATTTTCAATCTAAACAAAATACTGAGACCGCCCTATTTAATGAAGAAAGCTATGGAGAATCTGTAAAAAAACATAAAAATAAATACGACATGAAGACCGAAAACCCCAGTAATAATAGAACTTTATGCAGTTTTCACATCTCCAGCTTATTAGACGAAATAATTATAAAATTTTCGCGCTATACTTAACACAGTTCAAGTCAACCTCAAACTGGACATTTTTTAAACAAAATTATATATTTATTGCACGAGAATAAGCTCATGCAAGATAAAAAGTACTAGTCGAACCCAAACACTGAGACAACACATTGGTTCCCTTCCATCATATTTATAAGTTGGTGATTAGCTCAGGGCTAGAAACGAAAAGCTAAAACAAGGTGCGGATGAAGGCAAACTAAAACAAATAAGCATATGTCTGGATTGTGAAGCGAACGAGAGTGCATCAGGAACCAAGGTATTTGTTCACCATGTTTCGGAACGCATAAATGATTGATTGATAAATTGGACATTTTCCAAAGCAGAATGCACATTCTTCTAAGCAACCATCTATAGTAATATTAATGTTATTATTGTTTTGAATATTATCACTATTTTTACCTCCTTATTCTTCCAAATCAAGAAGAGTGTCTTAAACTATTATAGTTATTTCACAAAAACGTTGGAATAGAGGAAAATCTAGAAAGACTTTTGCTGAATAATTCTAGTTCACCTGGTTCAATAAGAAAGCATACTCTTTGTTTTTTGTGAAGATGTTTTTTGCAACTACTTTTGCTATACCGCAAGCAGCCGTGTAACTGCGCGCAAATGATGATTTACTATCAATCAAATGAAAATCACGACCAGCCAGACAGGAGCATAACTTATGGTCACTTATTGTAATACACTAAAAATTGTGGCCTATCCTAGTCGGGATGGGTGTCGCGAATGAAAGTTCGCTCCGTTTATTTCAAACTCCCGCGGGCTATCCAATCGGGGCCCCGATGAGGCGCTCCCGAGCTCCGGCCTCCCCGCGCATGCTGTCAATCGGTGGGCCGGCTGTGCGCCGCCCCTGCCAGGTCCATTCTATACTTCCGTCGACACGTCGAGCGACTGCGCGGGCGCTGGGGTGCCGCACTTTCGAGCCCGCTTCCACCACCATCCCGGGGACTCTTCGAGCGGAGCCTTGCTGCTCCTCACTATACACTACAACCGGCTGCACTCCAGGGAGGACGGCGAGCCCGGATGGGCTCGCCTAGTCTAGGATAGCCAGTACAGTCATTCTAGCCGAAGCGGTCCCAGCAAACCTGTATTCGTCCGTGCTATCTAGTATTCGCTCTCTATCCTACTATATATAAGCGAGAGCGGTCGTTTGTCAGTCTGTGAGTGAGTGCGTGAGTGTGTTCGTTTGTTTGCAAAGAAGTGCTGAAGGAGTGTGTTGGGAGGAAGTATGGGGAAGGGGGGGGGGGGGGGGGGGGGGGGGAGGAGGAGGGGTTGTAGTTGTCACCAGTTGTCAACTGTTGTAGTTGTCGACAGGCATCCATGTTCAGGCGACATTTCACCGATGTCGCGCAAAGGAGGTGCGGGTTGGGAAGAGATGTCCCCCACCTCCTTCAACGTGCGTCCGGATTTAGAAGAGGTGTCAGCGAGGTGGGTCCAAACTTGCCTGGGTTTAGAAGGCATGTCACCGATGTCGCGCAAGGGTGTTCGGATTCAGAAGACGTGTGACTGATGTCGCGTAATGGATGTCTGGGTTAAGAAGACGCGTAACTGATGTCACGCAAAGAACGTTAGTCTTGAGAAGACATCTCACCGACGTCATCAGGTGCCTTGGTTGAGAATGACAAGAGGTTCATCAATGTCGCGGAAGGTCTGTCCAGATGACGTGTTACCAGTCAAGGTGGGACCAGCAATTGGGCAGCGGTGATGGATGGTGGTCCAGTAAGGGTGACCAATCCAATAAAAGGGGACCAGTGAAGAGGGGACCAGCAAAGGGGGTACCAGTGAAGGTGGGACCAGCGAATGGAACCGGTGAAGTGGGAGGTGGGTCCAGTGAAGTGGAGGACCTGTGAAGGATAGGGAGACCAGTGAAGAGGAAACCAGTAAATCGAGGTCGAGTGAAGGTGAGAGCAGTAGTAGGGGCCGACGAAGAGGGGGGACCAGTGAAGGGTGAACCTGAAAAGAGTGACAATAAAGGGTGAACTACTGAAGAGGGACCAGTAAAAGGAAGATCAATGAGGGGACCAGTGAAGAGGGGACCAGCAAAGGTGGGAGGACCTGTTAAGGGTTCACCTATAAAGGAGAACCAGTGAAGGTGGGAATGGAGAGCGGTGAAGGGGGTGGGGGTCAGTGGAGGGACCAGCAAGAGGCCAAAACCGGTGAAGGAGGAGGGGGGAGGGGTCCAGTGAAGGTGGGAGGACCTGTTAAGGGTTCACCTATAAAGGAGAACCAGTGAAGGTGGGAATGGAGAGCGGTGAAGGGGGTGGGGGTCAGTGGAGGGACCAGCAAGAGGCCAAAAAGGGAACACCAGTTAAGAAGGTTCAGTAAAGGGTCCAGTAATAAAACCATTAAAAGGGGCCATAATTCATAAATAGAACGAGTACTTCAGAGAATGAATCGCGTACGTGCAATAGAGGGTGATACACCGGAGGGGCAGTTTTGAAGATTTTGCCCTACCGTATTCTGCTGTACCATTCTATATAGCAAAACCAGTTTTTTTTACTGTAATGAATGAGAGAAGGCCTAAAGATAACAAGAAGACATCCGGCTGTTCTATTCTCCGGGTTTGGGGCGAAGCCCCAACCAGGCGTTTGGCGGCCGGCAGGCCGATGAACGTCTGGTATTCTATATGGTTCTGCGATGCTGATATATGGAATAAACCGTGGCTATATTTATTGTGCTGCACACGACGAGGAAGGTGGTAAATCTCCTAATAGTATATTGTCGGAATTGGTATTGTGGTATTGGTGCATATTTGCTGTTGGGTTATGTCATGTTGGGGCAATGTTGTGTTTTGTTAGGTATCGTGCTGTGTCGGGTAATATTTGAGGGTTGTGTCGGCTCACTACAGTCCGGGTTCACTACAGCACGCCCGTAGGCACCCGCGGCTCACGTGTGGTGCGGACGTGCGTCAATTCAGGCGCTGTCCAGCGCGATTGGAGAGAAGTCACCACGCGGGCCTTCCGTCTGCCAGGGAAGGGCGTGGCTTATTCACATCAGAGGGTTCCATTACAATCCCCCTGGGTCTTGTGTTCCTGGTTACCTCGTAGCACCATGGGACGAATGGGGGACTCCGCTCAACAAGGGCATGTTCCCTCGCAAGTGGGGCTACCGATTCCCAACAAGGAGGCACTCGTGTAGTGTTAATTACGCGCATCATCCCTTGCCACATAACGACATCCTTTAGTTTAAATAAAGGCCCTGTTATAGTTGAACTCAGCTGAAGCTGTAATAGAGACTCATGCAAGGGACCTACAGATTGGAATGGGTCTGAAAAATTCTGATTTTCAGTGCTTTCGAATAAGATTTAAACTAATATTTTTAATTGAAAAACACGATCAGTCCTAGTGTTGAGGAAAGCATTTCAGTCCGCCTGTTGCGGAACGGCGTAAAAATTGAAAGTGAGCTGTTTTTTAATGACGACACATTGAACAAGCACAAAAGAGGAGCTTTCTCTACAACTTCGTTTGCCAGTGCAGGCTTAATATGCATATTTGTTACATTTCTAGTAGTTCTATTATACATAATGTTCCTCTAACAAGAACAAATCCAAGAAATATTTGTTGTTTACACTTTGGGGCAGGAAATCATATTAAATTTTCCATGAACAAAATATAATTTTAATTTTTTGGACAGTCCCTGGTTTAAGACGTTCGCTTTAATTTCGAATCGTTCAGTTTAATTTCAAAAACGTCAAGGTTGTTTGGAGGGTTGTCCGATTTGAGGTGAGAATAGAGCCTGTTCTCAATTTCTGGAAGCAAATCAGATATGATGAGCATTCAAGACGAATCTCAGCTTCAGTTGGAAGAAACGCATAAGTTCTCCCACTTTTTCGGCGACAACGGTTCCGTTTGCAGGTCGAAGCATATTCACGTCGCAGTGCTCGACACGGCGCACCAACGCTCCGCGAGCGCTGGTGTCGATGGTGAACTGCAGCGGCTCTACGTCGAAGGCGAGCCCACTGGAAACTGGAGCCATTCCCGGATGCGATGCGGTCTAGAATGCATTGCCTACGCTTCACGATATCCGAGATAACCGAACTGAAGTCAGCAAACGACTGACAACTGTGTAGGGCCCGTCGTCGTCAGGAATGAAATCGTAGATGAACGAGTCGCCATCGGACTTCACATGAATTTGCGTCGGTTCTTCTTGATTCTGAGCCTTCAGCCAGAGTTTTACCGGCGCCGAGTAGTTGGACTAAATCAGCTGTCAGCAGGTTGTACAGAGCAATTATTAACACCTATAACCCAGTGAGAATTGCGATACCGTTAATCCACGCAGACGTCCTTTGATTCGCACCGTACTGAGCCCCGGTACTTTCTCCGCTGACCTTACTTCGACTGTATACGACGGCTCGACAGTCACATTCCAGGAAATACTGCTCTCACCTAAAGCCTAGACTCTAACTCACTACTTACGGAATAGAATAAATACCGGTGTTGGTCATTTCCTTCTGGGACGCCAAGCATTCCACTTCTACGAATGTCGTAGAGACAATCTGAGTGCGTATTTGGCCTATTGAACAGCTCTTGGTGGTCAGTCTACGAATAGCTCAGTGCTTCGTCTTCTTCACTTCAAATTGGACACTTCTAATCTCGAGCAATCAAGAAGGGTTTCAAATCGAACTAGGCTTTATTCAAATCACGACGAAGGTCTTTGAGAATAAACTGGTCACTCTCTAATTGGGTTAAAATAAATCTTTGTTAATAAGAATTTTCTATGACCTTCTTCAAGAATTTCTACAATAATTGCGCCGAAAACATCTACGCAGCATTTAAATTTTATTAAATATAATTTTTGTGGCGCATGCAGAATGTTGCGGATGCTACTTGCGGTCAGACAGCGTCGGTGGTGTAAGGCGTAGCTTCGCTGCCCAGAAAGAAGAATGTGCGGGTTCGAGCTCCGCCTGCCGCAGGAGTTTTGATCGCAACAGACATCCTGTAGCAACCCTATGCCCTGTCTACCAGCTTCAACAAACGTGTCAAAACCTTGACATTTTTATTTTTCAAGAAAAAAGAGCTTTCAAACTGAACGCCTTCCTAGTCTAGGAAGCACCATCCAGAATAAGGCAAAGAGTCTTTAAAAAGAAGGTTAAGCTAATTTTTCGTCCAGAACAATTTACTTTGCTTTTTTAGGGAAACTCTAATTCATATGCTCCAAAAAAGTTGCACATGGGGTTTCACTTTATAAAAGTTTTAAGGAAAAATAATGGAATAAAGCTTATCTAAAAGTGCAGGAAAGCAGCATTTCTCAAGTATACTGCAAAAAGTGATCGCGCCATGAGCTTGTTCAGCAATTTTCACTTAATTAGCAGTGTGATCGCTACTCATTTAAAACTAAGCAGTAGATATACATATGCATATTTCCTAAAATAGTCTATGTTGTACGCTTATGAAAGCGTACCTCCACGTACATAGAAGTGATTTTTCTACTGGCCAAACAAGTTAAAAATTAAAAATTTTCTTACGACGGAAATTAATCTTTTCTTAGTTTTAAATTATTGGTGAGAATCTAGTTTTATCTGGCAGACATTCGCTTCGATTTTGAAGATTTCAAAAGTGTTCAATTTAAAGTGTAAACAATGTATATTAGCTAGTTCTACAGCCTCGAAACGTAAATAAAAAAATAAAATTATAAAACATGCTCAACTGTTTTCCTGAAGAGCCACGGAAAGAGTGTAAGGCAAAGGTTCGTCTGAGGGCAATGGCGGAAGAAAGCTTTTGTTGATCTCCTTCGTAACTATATTTTCTATTTCTCCTTATTTATTTATTTATTTAAAGACGCGAGCTACAGTCACACGCGTAAACATTCAATAAAAATGAAGAGGGTAGAGCAGTGTTAAAGAAAGCAGATAATACTATTGCAGAAATATGCCATAAATATGCCATTAATACGTCTAACTTCCTATGTGGCTACGAGATAGTAAGGTCTTAAGAACTTGAACAGAGTAACCCAGGACGCGCTCGTCGTTGCACAGTAACGAGTTTAGCTCCTTAATGCTCCTGTATGTAAGGAAATTTGCCCTAACCCTGGACCTAGCCAAGGGAACTCGCAGTCCATGCTTTCCTTTTACGGTTCTAGTCAGCGGAACACCAAAAAGTCGATTGGCCTTATTGATAGCTTACCGGAAAGAATATTGATCATCATCAGAAGATCAGCTTTTCTCCTCCTGTTAGAGAGGGAAGACAGTCCGAGAAGTTTCGATCTTTCCGCACCACAGGGGACTTGAGCGTACTTTAGCCCAAAACATCGCATTGATATGTAGCTTACGTGTAAAGCTGTTTTGAACTCCTTCTAGAAAGTCAATATCTTTCCTCTTCACTGGGTTAAATACGGTCACTCCACTTTCAACTATGGGACGTACATAAGTCTTATATGCTCGCAAATATATTTGGGGATCTCTCGTTCGTAGGACTGCGAATAAGTTGTAGATCCGGTAATTTGCTTTCTTCACAATGCTTCTGTAGTGGCTATCAAAACTGAGGTCAGCCGATACTATGAAACCTAAGTCTCGCACTTCTTTCACTGGTTTTAAAGGTAAACCTCTTAACTTGTATTGTGAGTCTATACACATGTTTTTGGACCCAATGATCATGTAGTTCGTTTTTTCAACCGCTAGGGGGAGATTCCATTTTTCCGCCCAACTATCAATGTAATCAATTGCTTCTTGAACAGCAAAAAAATCCTAGGGTTTTTCAAGGGTTTTATAAACTTTGATATCGTCCGCATACATTTTTGTGACCAATCCAAATCTAGAAATAGCTTCCGGTAACTCAAACGTGTACAATAAGAACAACAAGGGAGATAACACTCCTCCTTGCGGAACCCCACTGGGCGTCGAAAATACGTTGGAATATCGGTCCAACACTCCTCTCCTTCTGTAAAGTTCTATCTCCTATTTTATTCCGTAAACCCTCAGCCATACTTCTAAACACTTTTCACTAATTTTCTCCGCTACTTTTTCTTTAAGAATTACTTGTAGGGTCTCACACATTGTCTCACAAGTGATTCATTTCCCCTGCTTTTTCCCTTGGAGGTACTGCACTTTAGAGGATCTGCAGCGATATGAGGCACGCATTCAACTTTCTGCGAATTTTTGCTTTACTCATCTGAAGAAACGATTTCCTAACCTGACAACGATGCCGACGACACCGTGATTTCATACGGACTCACGGAACCCACAGGCTCAGCCCATTCAATGATTCCTCTGGACGAGTCGAACCGTAGATCGTCAATGGTGGAGCTTACGCGATGCAGTGAGCCAGGCTGAAAATTTTTTAGATTGCATATCGTCGTTTATCGTGATCAGTCTCGGCATGTCCTTCCAGCATTGTCGCTTTTTGGCTACAAAATTTACGTTGTAAGCGAGCGCTAGGAGTAAATGTTCTTCAGTTTTATATTAGCTTTTTTTTCTAGTTTTTAGTCATTTTTGAGGTTTGCAGTGCAGTGTCTAATGTTAAGTTTGTTTGAGTTAAGAGTTTGCCTACTGTTCGTTCTCTGATGCAATAGCGCGCATTTTGGCGCATAAATAAATAAATAAAGATTTTGAAAAGGATTAAAATTAGGAAAATAAACAAAAAATAAAACATTTACCTGAACAGTATGAACTGAAGCATGCGGTATAAAAAGAGGCTCGATGAAATTAGACAAGCAGTCATTAACGGTGAAAGCGTAATGTAAATCTAATCCAAATAAACAAGAGCGGTTTCTTTAATTTTCAATGAAATCAAAAATTCTCCATCTTCAGCACAATTCCTATTTTTTGTGCTCAATCAATTCCTCTTATCAGCAAACGTTATATGATTCTAAGCACTCATGGTTAGCAAAGCCTAGAAGTGTGTAATTTTTCAGTTGCGCGCCTTTTTCTCTGCTTTTCGCCCTAATTCGTAATATCTGTTCGCAACATCTGGAACTTTTTTTTACAATCCTCATGTCAAACTGGGACCCTTTCGCGCAAAGCTAGACATTTTTCAAGTCAAACTGAACGAATCTGGTTTAAAAAGTGTCCAATTTGATTGGAAGAGTGACCGATTTGACTTGAAAATGGAATAGTTACCGGGTAAATGAATCCCTCCCAACGAGTAGTGACTGCAAATCTAGTACATGTGCTAGCAATTTTTCAGCATGCTCAAGTAAATTGAAGAATAGCGAAGGAGCTTCTCACCATCGTGGGAAGAACGACGACGTACGGCGTGCCCTCAGAAGCAACACTCGCCTTTTGATTTTCGATGAAGTGGCGATCGATTGACGGTATTATCTCTGAATAAGTTGCGCTCATTAGAAAGCCGAGCTGCTGCTGATTTCGTTTTTCTTTAAATTTGAGCTACAGGCGCTCCTGTATGTACATATGCAAGAGCGTCCGCACAAAATTAGTGTCCAATGGATACGATTCACAGAATATGCCGATCGATAGTAAGTGGTTTTTGAAGTAATGTCGCGCAAACGGTGGCCGAAGAAAGGGCGCAATAACAAACGATATTAGTCCTCTGATCAACTTCTATCGATAACGTCGAGTTTTGGCTATGGCTGAAAGCTTCGGCTAATGTAAAGAATATTATATTACTATATTATACTATCATGAACATGCTTTAAAGGATAAAAAGGATAAAGGATGGCGTTGTTCAATCCCTCTGGGATGCGCCCCGCATACTACTTCTACGGGATGTCGTGGAGGCGAGTTGAATGCGCATTTGGCCATACAATGACTTGCGGTGGCCAGCCGATGAACAAGTCAGCGCTTTGTCCTTCCCAGACACGTTTGGTACCAATTCACCGATCCTGGAGGGATGGAACGCTTGGTTGGCCTGGGCGGGAAATCCGAACCCTAACCTGGTATCGGGTGCAGGCGACAGCCGGCGCCTCCTCCGACTGCGCTCCATGAACATGCTTTATACATGCATAACACGTTTTATAGATGCTTACAAGGCCAAGAAGCTGCCGATTTTCATTTTTCTGTGAAGTTGAGCAAAAAATGCTTTTGTACTTCTATACAAGCGTCCGTGCTAAATTAATGTCCAACGAGTTAGCTATCCAGTTGCTTGACAACAGTTAAACTGTATTCATTAGTTAACACTTAGTATCAGATATTAGTACACTATATATATATATATATATATATATATATATATATTAGTACACTATATATAGTATATATATACGATATTAGTACACTTAGTATCACTTAGTATTATTATTATATTAGTATTACACTTAGTACTTATATTATAATAGTATCGATTGGGATTATGCCCATTTATAATGCCATGTAAGGTGTATGCGATGCAAATTTAATCGTTACTGAAAGGGCTTCGAAGCATGTTTAACACGTTGACGATCATGCAAAATGTTGTCGTGTGACACTGTTCCGTGACATGTTGCCGTGTCACCTCCTGTCGCGTGAGGCCGTTTGACACGAAGTCGGTTCACTGTCTTGTATTGCTTGTATTTTCCCAGTTGGAATCAATTCTTCAAAAGGATCTTTTCTGTAATGTGTGTAAACCATCTTCAGGCATTGTTGCAAAAAGCGTTGTCAACGAAAACAAATTTACTGATTTGTTTAGCTTCTGGGCAAATAGCGGCTTCAATGAACAAACAGCTCTCGATATTGCAAAAAAATTGACTGGTTCCACCCGCTAGACTCGAAAATCGTCGTGTTAAATCGATGTATAGATTAATACCGGTCGATAATGGACACGGATGCAAATCCCCATTACGATGACTGACTTCTGGTCAAAAATAGAGGGATAGCCATCTGCTCTGCGCTGACCTGACCGTCTATGACAGCAAAGTATGTTGGATTCTAAGGACTTCTCTAGAGGCACCTTGAATTTGTTCTGGCCAGTGAGCGAGCAATCAAATTTTCTAAATGAAGTCTTAGGTGCTCTAATATATCTACTCGCTTACCTATGATATCGCAATATATCCCCGTAGTTCCTTTGGAACAAACGCAGAGCGGACCAATACATACCCCCTTACATACAGACGCAGAGCAGGCATCGTAGACCGTGAAATGAATCTGGAACCCATTTCGTTAACAATAGCGACACGATAGTGAACCTATGTGACTGCCAGAAGAACTTGCCGGTCTGACGTCAAAATTCGGTATCACAGATATCGACCCTTCCGGCGCCAGATTGAAGAGGTGACGGCCGATGCTGAGTCCTCTGGGCACTCTACATCTTACCACCGATGAGCTGATTCGTCGTCCTTCAGCGTATGAAGCCCCGAAGATGCACGTGTAGGATGAGGTAGGCGTTCTGCAAGGCTCCGACTATTGAGTAGCGATTCTGGGAAAATAATTTCACGCTTACTTGGGAAATTCTGCGCCGAACACACTGACGACTACGTTGACGTCTTCGCGATCGGCTGTTGATGGCATTATGTACAGCACGCTGCTCTTCACCTGACAGTTGGCTGAACGGCAAACGTCGCAAGCAGCTCCGGACCAGCCACGAGCGCAGGAGCACGTTCTGAATACTCGTGGCTGTCAACATCTGACACGCCTTGACAGAGGTCCGAACCAACCTCGTCTCTCGTTCGCATACGCCGTGCGCACAGTCGAAGTCACACGTCTGACATAGAGGCCCTTGGCAGATGGAACAGTCCTGGAAAATTTCTTGGAACGTTGACGCAATTTTCTCTTGGAAGACAACGAACCTCGGCCTCGTAGCCGTCGAAGCACTGACAGACATTCGGCGATGAACATTGTCCATTGATGGTGCAATTTTGGCAGATTGGGATCGAGCAGCTAAAATTTTACTACTTGAAAAATCTCAATAGTTGCAAAGGCGGGCCTGTAAAGCGATCAGATAATGCCAACTCCTAATCTATGCTGTTTTCTAAAAATGTATGGAGAGTTATTACGAGTACAAGAAGCTATTTCACGTAACCTTTTGTTAGTCCTGTTCTTTGCCTTCATGCCATTTTATCTTAAAACCTTGGCATCAATGCTCACTACGTCATTTTTTTCTGTGACAACAAATATAAATAAATATAGGGTGTCCAGAAAGTATCTACAGAAATACGACACTTCTTCAAAATAATACAATTTTATCAGCATTTTATTAATCAACCAAATAATTTCCACCAACATCGACTGCTCTCCGCCAGCATTCCACAAGACTTCGAATTCCTTTGGCGTAGAAATCCGGCGACTTGGAGGTGAAAAAAGCTTGGAGGTCATTTTGAGGTGGTCACGGTCTTCATAACGCTTCCCTTCCAGATGATGCTGAAGTGATCGCAACAGGTGTTAATCACTCGGGGCCAGATCTGAGCTGTACGGTGGATGCGGCAGAACTACCCATCCGAGTTCCAAAATTTTCTGAGAAGTCGTCTTCACGATGTGTGGGCGGCCTGGGCTGTTCCTTGCGCATCTGGTCGCATTTGGGTAGTGTAGACCTCGGCAATGACAGTCGTGCTGTCAGGCAGCAGCTCGAAATGGTGGATCCCATAGACTCCCCAGCAGACGCCCAGCGTGACTTTCCTCGCATGAATTTCACCTTCTACGAAAGATTTCGGCACTTCACCACGCACGTTTACGAGCGTCGTTGACGTAGAGGACCCATTTTTCGCCTTCTGTGACGATGGTGTCCAGCCAGTTGAAGGTGCGACTTCGGGGGAGCAGCTGAGTGCAAATGTCAAGACGTCTTCGCCGGTCGTCGTCGGTCAGTTCGTGTGGGAGCCACTGATCGAGCTTTTTAACCATTCCAAAACATCGCAGTCCATTGTCCACGGTGGATCGGAAGCAGCCAGGATCAGCAGTATAATAACGCACGGATTCATATGGATGCTGCTCCATCAGTTTCCTCAGTTCATCCAAAGATATCGTTGTCGGTCGACCAGAGCGAGGCTCATCTTCGAGACTCATGTTGCCGCTTCTGAAGCGTTCGAACCAGCTATACACAGCCCGTACAGAAGGAGTTTCAGAGCCGAATACACGACACAAGTTTCGATAGGCTTCTGCAGCGGAGTGCCCAGATTCAAACTCGTAAAGGAGTGCCTATCCAATATGGGTAGACAGTTCGTCCATTGTACAGTTGAATAGGCAAGGAAGACGGGGCTGGATATGTTATGAAGATACAGCACGATAGTGTCTTTATACGGCACTTATGTTGAAATCTTCGGAACATTCTAGAAGAGACTGGAACATTGCGAAGTTTTCTGCATATGCTTTCTGGTCACCCTATTTATTTTAGGCTTGACCCTTAGACCGTCTCGTCGTCTTCAGAGGCCAAAGATGGAGATTTTTACTTGGAATACAAGCCGAAACCTTTCTCCGATCTGCTATTTTTGCCGCTAAGCCACCAACGCAATGCGAAATCATCGAATGAGCAGAACGAACTCACACGGCTTAACACCACAGAGCATAGTAATGTTACTACTGCTCGAGATTAACAGACCAGTACCGAATGGAACCTTCTACGACACCAATGTCTTTCCTGGTCATTAAGCTCGCAGGGCGGCGTCAACGAGAGCAAAGCATTCATTGTAGGTAGGCACTCGTTTCAGTAGTTTGACTTGGGATTTCTAGCAGAAATCCAAAGCGATTCGACCGTTTTAAGAATGCCAAAGTCTTGCACTGTATGTCACAGTCATTACCAACGACTCTGTGTTTGCCGGTTGATGTTAGTCGGCTACCACGTGGTTTACCCGCTAGGTGTTCCTTAACACGTATTAGGTGATCTGGGACCGGATTCATCAACGACTTACAGAGATTTGAGAGAGAAATTACGGTGGAAAATCCTGATATCGCCAACAATTCACCATATCGCTTGTTGATAAGTCGCGTTAATTCGCTTTTTTTCAGGAGTTTCCTCTGTAATTTCTCTTTCAAATCTCTGAAAGTCGTTGATGAATCCGGCCCTTGCTCCTATTTGTACAGCTTTGCGAGTATACCTGTACATTGATTAATGCTAGCCAGTTTTGTTCAGGCATTTTTACTTTATTGATTCTTTGGTTCTGCCTGTTGGAGAATCAACTAGGGTATTTTCATCTAAGAAACTACAACCATGTTTAGTCTAGCCCTGACAGAGTATCTTATTCGGTAATACCAGTATGATACAATCCAAACTCACCGTGCTCCTTGCCATCCATCGGTGCATTGACATCGAGAGTTGACACAGGTGCCATGGGCGCAGGAGCCTTCTACACATCCACGCTGATCGCAGAATTCTCCTGAATTCGTAAACATTCAACTGTTCCTGGACGCCTAAACCTAAGCAGCTGCTTATCGTCCCCACCGGTCCATCCAGCGCTACACTCGCACTCGTCTCTGGACACACATTTACCGTGGCCATGGCAGTCGAAGCGACACAACGGAGTGGAGCAGTCTGCCGAAGTCCAGCCTAGGCAAATGAATTTCTTCTAGAGCCTGCAACTGCTCCAGTTTTGTTTACAGTTCAGTGGGTCCATATGCGTAAGTCTTTAGTATCATACCAAGAATTTGAAGGATGAAATGAATACCGTAATGATAACCTATGCAACAATACACACCTATACTGATATCGCATAATAGAGCACGGTATTCATCATACTTTATATAGGAAAGCCGCTAATACCGGTTAGCACAAGAAAGAGTACGTAAGTTAGCTGACTTAAACAATTTTTAAATGGCGACAATAAATGTAAAAGTAAAAATTAAAAGTATGTATAAAAATATAAATAAATAAAAAATAAGGAACAAAAAGCAGACAAAAATAAATTAATAAAGGACGGCGTTACTCAATCCCTTCTGGGATGCGCCAGCGCATTCTACTTCTACGGGATGACGTGGAGGCGATTTGAATGCGTATTTGGCCATACAATGACTTGCGGTGGCCAGCCGATGAACAAGTCAGCGCTCTATCCTTCCCAGACAAGTCTGATTCCAATTCACCGACCCCGGAGGGATGGAGGGCTTGGTTGGCCTGGGCGAGAAATCCGAACCAGGAACCTGGTATCGGGTGCACGCGACAGTCGCGGCTCGTCCGACTGCGCTACGCGCGCCCAACTTGATAAATGGATAATTTTAAAAAATTAAATTAAAATTAAAAATGGCCATGGCCAACGACCTAGCACCAGAGCTGAGCAGGAGGAAACGAGCGGCTTGAGGACATTTCAAGAATGCGAAGAAGTCGCAGCAGACGAAGAACGTCCGACTCCGTGCCCACCTATTCGACTCCACTGTTCTTCCGGCCCTAACATACGCCTCAGAGACCTGGGATATGCGAAAGCAGAATGAACGCGCGATCAGCATCGCGCAGCGTGGAATCGAGAGGACGATGCTCGGAGTGACACGACTCGCGCAAGTGAGAGAAGGCCTCCGGGGTTCCGAGCTTCGCCGACGTTCGAAGATCAGAGACGCTGTCGCATGGGCCAAGCTGTCGAAAATTAGGTGGGCCAGCCACGTGATGCGATTCCCAGACACCCGCTGGACGAGAGCCATTACCGACTGGATTTTCCAGGATGTCAAGAGAACACCAGGACGCCCACCAACGCGTTGGTCGGACTTCTTCGTGAAAGCCCTGAACGACCGATATGATGCTCTTCGCGTCCCTCGAGCGAGGAGGATCCATTGGATCACCCTGGCACCCGACAAGGACGAATGGAGACGCTGCTGGCGCCCGCTCGAGCAAGTCGATGATCAACGGGACGACAGGTGATACAGATGAAAATTTTAAAAAAATGTGAAAATATGACAATTAGAACACCCCCTTTCTTCACTTGTGAGCCACTGAGGAGGTGTTATAATGAACATGGTTCCTCCGAAGGGAAACGCGAAACGAACCATTGAAGTTCACCTTGCTGCTATTTTTCCATAATATTCAAATACTTACCGACTTAAATATATTTAGACTTCCTGAACGCAAATTTTTAAGATTTCAAGACCATTCTGGTCTGTCACAACGATTCTTGGTCCAAATAAATGGCCCGAGGGATATTGAACATGTAAAACTCGTTCGAAACAGGCTGTCAAAGAAGCCTGTGACAAGGCGGTTGTTCAAAAATTGATCGTGCAATGAATTAAATGTTCTATAGGGTTCCATGGTCTGTTTATCCTTAGCAGGGGCCGAACCATAAAGATTCTGCATTCTGGGGAATTACCGCATGAAGAGAACTACAGTATTATAAGCCCACCATCGAAGCAGACGCATTTGTTAGTTATGTCGCACACTCCGTTACGACTGCAGTTCCCTGGGCAGCCGATCTGAATCGAACAGTCGAGGCCGATCCGATTGAGTGGGCACACGCATACTCCACCTGAAAATGCATCATTTCCGGAGATGCAGATGAGTGCATGTCGTTCTAATCACATTTGACTCTCTACACGGTTTCGTATAAACGTAGAACAAGAAAGCAACCGTTCCACAATCTTGGAGATGTTTAAAATTACTACAAACAAAGTAAATTAAGACACATATGCAAATAGCTGAATTTAGTTCCAGATGGACTCCGTGTTTGAGTAAAAAAACACACCAGCACATTTTCCAACGTGAGAACAGAAGTTCAAGTGGGAACATTGAGAGTTGTCGGCTGCATCAACTCCAGGCTCCTTCCTTGCCAACTCTATGACAGGACCTTCCACAGTACCTAAGCAGGCAATGTCGGTAGCGGATCTCAATCAAGTGGCATAGATTTCAGCATCGGATGGAAGCACGTCACATTGTGCGAAGTACTCATTCTCTCATGATGCGTTTACATTACACCCAAATTCTTCGCGGACAGAGTTCATGAATACCTTTATCACCAAACTGGGCATTCTTCAGTAACTCAATCTATTAACTTCGATTCTGTCTGTGTAATAAAATCATAGGTGAAGCAGAATAGCATACCCTTCGGTGCTTTGATTGCTTTCGTCATGTCAGTTGTTCCCCAATTGTTTCCGACGATCTGTAGTTTCTGCAAGAAAATTGATTAGCAAGAGTTATCTTTTTTTGTTTATTTTCGCCAACATGAATGATGAACGACACACATACCATAGACAACGAAAGACTGTAGACAGTGGTTGGCTCACAGCAAAAAAAAAACAACAATAGAAAAGCAGAACGAGGAAAAACAAAGAGGAAGATATCCATCACCATTTGTTATCTTATCTTTATCGGCCGTAATAAATTGTGATGATATTATAGAAAAGTTAGAGAAAAACTAGTAGAAAAGTTATATTTCTTATTTTTATTTTTTATTTTATTTATTTTTTTATTACACGAAAAATATCGTGTGGTTTATTTATTCATTTATTACACGAAAAATGTTGTGTGGTCAACCAACTGTCGTGAAGACACAAATCAAAGGACAGTGATATTTATTTTATTTTTATTTTTGGTTTATTTATTAGTTGGTATTATTTATTTATTTATTCATTACACGAAAAATATCGTGTGGTAAACCAACTATCGTAAAGACACAAATCAAAGGAACGACCATAAATTATCTATTAACAAATGCTCCGTCACGCCTATCGGCGTGCCTCGTACTTGCGCTCTTCGCGCGATGTTGTAGTATCACTAAGCTAAGACAATCACGTCAAGCTAGCTGCCCTACTTGTACAGCTTTTTAGCTACCTAGGAGCACAAAAGGCTCGCAGTACGTTGTATAGTATGATAGGGCGATCTATTGGTTCCTCACTACTGGCCTTCTCTTAGTGAACCGGTCCCCTTTACTGGTACTGGTCCCCTCAGTGATCCATCCTTGGCAGACTACGTCTCCGGCATACCTTCTGGATCCCCAGGCACATTGGACGACGTCTTCGGCATACCTTCTGGATCCCAGGCACGTCAAGCGACGTCTTCGGCACGCGTTCTGAATCCCCAGGCGCAGAAGACGTCTGATTTTCCGCTTTCTTCGCGATACGTAATTTGAACAGTATTGATTGATCGTGATCGATACCGCAAAAACGAACTTCAGATTCATGTTGTACGACCTCGACTACCCCCAGGGCTGAAGTTTCCAGGCACGTAGAAGACGTCTACGTATTTTCCGCTATTCTCCCGCACGTAATTTGATCGACATCGATTGATGGCGATCGATACTCCAAAAACGAATTTCAGATTCGTGTTCAGCTACCTCGATTCCCCTGGGCTAGAGTTCCCAGGCAGGGAGAAGACGTCAGGGTATTTTTCGCTATTTTCGTGCCGTAATTTTCCACTCATTTCTCCCCAAATTTTCTCCTATTTTATGACCAGCTTCTGCGGCCGATCGATAGTACGACTCAGCGCATAGCGCGTTATTATATAGTAAGATAAGCGGAAACTAAACAGTAGAAGAAGCAACTACTAAGTGAACCTTAAAAGAAGAAAGCAGAATAGAGATCACCAACCGAGTCGACGGACGACATTTAAGGCTGCAACGGTACTATAGCCTGAGATGTAATTTGGGGAACGTCTTAAAGGCACTGCAGCTCCTTGCCAAATTGTACTGCTAAACTTACAGAGAAGTGAGTTGTGGTAGGTTAGGTGCCGACTTGAGCAAAGCAGCTACTGAAGGCTTCGTCGAGCTGAGCATGAGGAGAAGCAGAGACCTCAGAGCACTCCTAATCCCATCGAGGACTTTCATATGTACTGGTTCAGTTCTGCCACTGCGCGTAGAGTGAAGACGATACCTTTTCTACGGCATCTGTATGCTCCTTAATTCTTCTACAAAGCAGTCTGCCCGTTTTCCCTATGTAGACCTTTCCACATTTATTGTATGACGTAGAGTGCCCACACCAGATGTTACAAAATCCTCCTCCTTCCTGTTAAGACAAACAAATGCAGACTGGGGTTGTGCAGGACCTGTCGTAGATATGGCTCAGGACACGTTGCCCCTTCAAAGACCTGGGGAGACGTCAGCAACTCTATCATGAAGAGCAGCTGTGCGCAGACACTTTCATATGTTCCCACTCACGTCGACTGAAGCGAAAATCACACAGGAATGTAAATACGTTTCCGAGGTCCTCCTCGCTAACGAGTCCGAGCTCCTCTCGTTAGTAAGCGTGAGCTGCAGCTTACGCTCATTATGCCAAGGTTGCTTAGGGTGACCATTTCCTTCTGCCATATCAACCGCCATTTCCCGAAAGGATACTTCTGCTCACTAGCTGTTTGGAACACCGTTTCTATAATACCCGTTTTGGTAACGGAGCAGAAATGTGCGGGGATAATCTTGCTACAACGCTTGCAGTTGGTCCTTTCCTAGCTCTCAGATTTCCACCCAATTGATCTGGCCTGAAGCGGTATAGCGGTGTAAGTCGTGTGCTCCCGTGCTGTAGTTCATTCACCCACGTTAGTTCCAGATACGGATGAAAAGTGGTATTCGACGGCAGCCACCTGTCAGGCTTGTGAGGTGCTTTGCAACTCCAGTCTCTAATCCTGTTTCTGTTTTCTCAATAAAATACTCTGTTAAGGGCTCCGCACAGTTTTGCGGCAACGCTTCGGCCCTACCTTCAGTCGTAAGTCAGGGACGCAGAGCTTGCCGCCGACGGCGAGCGGTGCCGTGCCGCGCTGGGACTTCTTTGCCGCCCGGTTTTGCGCGGTGGCGGCTCAGCCCACTATTGTCGCTGCCGTCATTTTGCACCACCAGGTTTCTGTTTGCACCGTAGCCAATTGCGGCAGGGATCTACGGTGGAAGCCTGTCCGTCCTTGCTGATTCTCTGCCGCTTGCCGCCGGCTCGTGAGTGGCGCGGCAAAATTTGGGAGGAGCGCCGTCATTTCAGGGCTCCGCTCCAAGTTTGTCGCACGCCTCCCACCGACTCGTCGCAAAAGTGTGGAGCTCTTAGGATGGAGTAATGTGAACATTTCCGAGTTCTCCAGTCTTCCAAAAAGGCAGAGTACACGAAACTTCAGCAGAATAAAGTGCAATCTTGGTCACAAGGTCCATCATAGCTGAAGGACGACAACTTGTGATTGTATATGGATGTTGTAAATACACTGAAGAGTCGCTGATATGCTGAAGGAGTGGATTCCTATTGCTGGGACGAGATCTTACTCACCCATGAGCCATCCGAGCGCACGTCCAGCTCATGCGCCGATAGCGGACTAGCGAATTCATTATTCTCAACGCGATAGTAGGGCGATGTCACGATCAGGGAAGCCACTGAGTTGATGTTGTCTGAATGGACCATAACAATGAAGAGAGTTTCATTACAATAGATGACATTAGATATAAGTAATAACAAACGAGTTGATTTAGCACAACCCGACCGTGAAGTTTATTCTCCGCGAATGACCCATTGGCGGCGTTTGATCCGTGCATTGCCAACATTGCTGAGTATTCACCACCGTTCTTCATAAACTCATTCTGTCGCACCAGAATAGGCAGTGATGAAGACTGGAAAGCGGTAACATTGCGACCTGCGCAGCGAAGACGAAATATTCCAAGTGAAAGGCCTCCCTAGTTCAAAAGCAACTGTGGCAAATATCAAACAGATGCGTACTAACATACCCGTGCTACAGAAGTGAAAGCACGGTGGGTGGAAACGTACCCCTTCTCTCGGAGCAGCGTTGACCATCAGAGCTCCATTACGGCCATTGTTATTATTCTCCAAGAAGCGATTGCCTTTCAGCTCCACACTTCCACATTCGCCGACGTCAAAGTGAGCTACAGTGTCCTCATTGTTTAGAAAAGTAGTGTTCGTTAGCTGAGTGCGAGACGTCTGCTCATGGCACTAAAGCATTGGGTAATGTGTAATGTGTTAGTAGAATACTTAGAACGCATCCATACATAATGCAGTAATTGTTATGTATTATATAATGTATGGTCTACAATATAAAGTATTTCTATACTTGATTGTTGCAAAAGCGTAAAAACAACAAAAAGTTTCAATTTCATTCACGCCTACATCTCTTCATTTTTTTCCTTCTTCGTTGTGCACAATGTAGGATACCTCAATAAATCAGCCAAAAGATAAGCACTCGAACAAGTTTCGTATAACATACTACTCCACTTGATTTAAAGCATGTAGTGTACTTCTCAAGCCACTGAATTATACAATGCCGTAATATAGGTGTAATCGATGGTCTCTTCAAGCATACTGATTGTGAGATCCTGTGGAATTCTGACATACGTCTACCTCCGCTGAAATTTAAGCAGGCGTTCTAACGACGAAGGGCATCCCAGAACAGAATGATCTTCACTAGCACCAACTATTATCGTGAGCTATTCACACATTTTTTCGTCCACGCTAAACAGAAATGCCGGATTGTCAAAGCTGAATCGGTGTGAAGCGCAGCTTCGCCTTTTCTGGCTTTGTCCTGATCAAGGTGTGTGCATGTGCGTAATTGTGCAATAGCCTGACCCGTAACTGGCTGTTCGAAGTACTCATTGTTGTCTGAAGCAGGGCGATGAGACTCATCGTTCCGTTCGAATCGCGTGCCGGCTGCTGTCACTATCGCCACGACTCGTCACACACAGGACACCCTGGCGCACGCGTCGCTCCTCTTGGGTCCCGACGCGAAGGGCGTACGGTCGCGATCAGCGGCGCATTATAGGCCCATGCACACTTCTGCGACACCGCGGCGCGGCAAGTGGGGCGACGGCTACCCCCGCGAAATCCGGCGGTCGCTGCGCGGGTGCGTTAGAGCACCCATTTTTTAGGCAACAAGACCGACGTTCCCGTGGATGCCGCGCCGCCAGGAATGGTTTGAACCATTCCAGCCTGCGGCACTCAGCGCGGCGTCGCCTGCGACAGCCGCCGCGACAGTCGCAAGAGTGTGCATGCCCCCTTCTTGCGACACGTGTCGCAGTGTCGCGCCGCGCCGTCGCTGTCCTATGCTTCATGGCCGCGCCGCGCTGTCGCAGAAGTGTGCATAGGCCTTCTAAACGCCTTCCCGCGCACAGCCGACACTCGCTCCTCTGCGCTCCATCCGGAGCGGCGGTTCGCCCTTCCACTGCTCTCTGGCGGCCGACGGCCGGCTGGTCCGTCGTCGTCGTCGATGGCAGCGCAGTTCTGCCACCATCAGGACGTTGACTCCAACTATCGCACAGGAGTATGGATCGACCATTACAGCCGAGCAGGACCGTAGAAGGCGGAAATCACCTCACGGTCAGGCCAACACGCCGAGCTCGTAGGGCAGGCTTCAAGGTAGAAAACGAGCAGGACTTGCAGCTTACGCTTGCTGAAAGCTAACCGGCTAAGCCGCAAAAAAAAACTCAGACTATTGACTTGTGGGATTTGTGCTCATCCCATTGGTATTGCGTGTTTAGCGGTTTCGATACGGAGGTGTGTATCTCTATATTGCACAGCACACAGTACTCAATGTTGAGGAAAGATTTATTGAGACCAAACGGCGGAGGCCGCAAGGAGTCGACCGGTTCAATTGCATTATCGGAGTTAAATGAGGCTTGAGAAACTGGGGCGAGCGTTTCAGGGCTAACGCAGAAGCTTCCTGGGGAGATACTAAAACACATCCGCACAGGAGTGAGGCGTGTTCATAGTCGAGGCAAAGGAACCCACATTGCCTTGACGTAGTGGCGGACAAGTTAAGAGCAGGAGTATGTAAGTCCTCAACTCTTGTAGTGCCGCAACACGTGGCCTCGGAAGGATGCCACATATGTATTCAACCGATGCAGTGGACTCTTCCGGGGCACGACACTGGTGACGGAAATATAAACGGTGCCTAACGTCGAACCGCTCGGCGACTGAAGCATAAACCCATTCTAAATATAGGGGGTGATATTGCGGCGCGGGGACATTTGTCGCAGAAGTTAGGTTCCGTCCCTGCTATATGTCAATGCCTGAAGTAGATTTCTGAGGCTTAGAACAGCGATCTGCTCCCATCGTAATGGAACCAATGTGCCATTTTTGGCAGGGACTGCGCCGATAAACATTTGCAGCACGGCCGCTGCCGCTTCAAGCAGTGACAACTTCCGCACTTCCACGCTGCGACATACGGTCTTCCGACCCCGCTCCGAGGAACAGAAGCCCTGCTATCAGCGATAAAAACAGATTCTCTGCGTAGGCACAGGGCTATGGTATATTCAGAAATCTTACCTCAATTCCTACGATCAGGCTTGGAACCGTGTTTCTTCTGAACAGTGATTGATCGATGTCGATGTTCTCGATCCATCCTCCCGTGACAAGAACACCGGCATGACCACGGCTTTGGTCGACGACGCTCACATTTCTGATTGTCACCGACTTTAGTGGAGCCGCTGGGAATTCGACAATGTGAATGGAGTAGGACGAACCATTCTTCACCTATACGAAAAGGTGAACTCAAGAATCATGTTGTTAAATGGCTAATAGCTGCTAAACCTTACAGTAACATTTTCGATTTGAATGTCCTCTACTGGAGAGACGAAGTCAATACCAGATCCCCAGCCATCACGAATTTCAACGTTCCTGAAAGTTTCTGCAATTAATTATTATCTACCAACGGTATGAGATTGGATGCAATCCAGTTTGCACAAAGCAGTAAGAGTAAACGTTTACTCCTAGTTTTCAGACAGATTTTTTTGCATGTCAAAGCTACTCTCCGAGGAGTTTAGAATAATTTTCTAAGGAAAACTTAGTATGATTTTTATTGATTTTTTTTAATTTACTTGCACAAGTAGGTAAATACACTGTTTGAGCTTTTATGAAATTCTTGTTTTCCAAGTTCAAAGTTCATTTTTGAAGTGCAAAAAGGCAGCAATTTTTGCTAAATTGTAGATTGCACGATGCACTCGTCCAGGACGTTACGATTTTCAATTGATTGGTAGCAAAAATTCTGTTTGCTTGGAGTTGCACACTTATAAACGTTATAGAAAATGGAATTGTAGAAGTTCGACATACTTTCACTTTGCTATTTCACATGATGTAGCAGCATTTATACCATCAATCAAATAAGAATCACAATGAGCTAGATGAGTGCGTGGCGCCACCATTAAAGAATGTCCGCCGTATTGCACTTTTGAATAAATTCTCTAATCCACTAAAGGATAAAGGGCGGCGTTACTCAAACTTTTGGGATACGCCACGCATTCTACTTCTACGGGATGTCGTGGAGGCGATTTGAATGCGCATTTGGCCACACGATGTCTGGCGGTGGTGAGTCGATGAACAAGGCAGCGTTCTATCCTTCCCAAAAAAGTCTGATACCACTTCGTCGACCCCGGAGGGATGGAAGGCTTGGTTAGCCTGAGCGGGAAATCCGAACCAGGAACCAAGTATCGGTGCACGCGGCAGCCGGTGCCTCCTCCGGCTGCGCCACACGTGCCTCTATAATCCATTATTTTTCCCAAAAAATAAAAATTCCTATATTTTTAAACAATGTATAACCCATTGGGAAATGTGAATTAAAAGGCTAAGAAGGAACTCATCATAAATTCTCCTCAATCGAGTGTGCCCGTCTTGGAGTGCCTCTAGCTTAATTCGTGAAAAGGGTATTTTGATTTTATAAGAGGTTCCGTTTGGTTTAAAAAACCAAGCTTGCTTTAAAAAGTTTTCAGTTTGACGTGAAAATTGTACAGATTTCAGCTCAATGAGCGTAAAGAACAATAGCGATGCCTGAAAATATCGCCACTGTGGTTCCCGTTCGCTCTAGCGGATGCAGCTTATGAGCCCAGGTTGTTGCACACGGACAGCTTCGAGAGGGCTGGTTGTTCATTCTGAAAATTCCTAGAAAACTAGCTCCATACCGTATTCCCAGCGATCCTTTCCGCTCGTCGACACCGATTCCTGAGCCCTTGGGTCGTTCGATGACTGAGTTTCCAAGGTCGATGTCAGAAGCCGCGTTGGATGTGATTTCAATACCATGCACCTAAAGTAACTGCTACCTATACTTTACCCCTAGAAAGCTTATAATAAGCTCCAAAAAGGTCATACTTAACATGCAGGCGGTCTAGTGAAAGCTGTGGAAAAAAATGAAGCCTTTTCCAGTATTGAACATACCACAGAATCCACAACATGTGCGCTGTCCACATCCACTTTGTCAGAGTCGATCCAGATTCCTATGGAAGCTCCTTCAATGATCGCATGGCTTAGCACAAGGGTCCCACCTGAAGCGATTCCACAATTTAGAGAGCACATTCGCCATCTGTTCTTGACTCCCCATTTATTTAAACTGCATTGCATTCTCCGTTCTGCGCCCTCTACTTTCCAGTTGATGTACTCCTTCTTTCATAGATTTTCCTATTTGGACTGCTTCTGTACTCATGAAAGTTAGGCGGTAATGGCTAATTCTGAAGATAACAGTTTTCTAGCTTACCATTAAGGGTTTCAGGTGTGTGTCTGAACGGCGAAAACGAACACCGCTACGAGAACGTTCACCCTTCAGATAGCGGAAAAATATGATTCCTTTTTTACAAAGTCTTCGAAACTGTCATGTTAAGGGGCTAATTTTACTATGGACTCGCACAGACCTACAATGCAATAGTTTCCACATATCAAAAATGCAAAAAAGCGAAAACTCTGCTTCATAGGCGCACGGTCCGCAGCTCGATTCCTTGCCTTGTAGTATTTTTTAAAATTTCTTTGCATTTTCGATGTTTGAAAGAAATTGCCTTTTGCGACTGTGTGATTCTGTAGTGAACCTATTAGGGTCGACTCAGTAGGTTTATGAAGTCTAAAAATGGGGCTACTTGAAGGCCGGAGCTTCTCGCAGCTTTATTCTATTCTGCTTCTAATAAACGTTTGTTTGCACAAAGCCTAATTTTAGCATAAAATAAATAAGCGTGTACAACTTCCCAGGCTTCACAGCCAGCCCTCTCCATGTCGATTCACCGGAAAGACGGATTGGTTTGTCGGCAGTACCATTCAAGTAGAGTTTACCTGAAACAGTACCACATCACTTTTGTCAATCAAAAAGACACAACGAATCTAACTAAGACAGGTGAGAATAGATATGAACAATTCAAATCGTTTTTTAAGCCTCAAGTGGCTGGTATCGAGGTTGTGAGCTGTGATAACGATGTTCTGTTGCGATCAAAACTTCTAGCGCCACGCGGGACTCGAACCCGCACCTCCCTCTAACCGGGCTAGAATGCTCTACGCCATTACACCAGCTATAAACAGTAAGCTCTTTGCTTATTTATTTATTTATTTCAGGCGTGAGTTGTAAGTTTCTTTAACGCGCGAAAAAAGCACAAAACAAGAACTTTTGGAGAATGAAGGTAAACCACTTACGCCCATTATTTGCAAGCCAAAAAAAAGTTGATTTAGACAAAGAGATGTTGCTGAAACGTCCAGATTCGCCATTAAGCAGGTTGAGGTCCTTAATTTTCCGGAAAGTGAGAGGCGAGACCTAATCCTATGACACTGGAACTCTTGGATGCATCCCAAGTCTTCCGTCTTCCTCTACTTCTAGTTGAAGAGACATCAAAAAGCACTATGCCTTAAAAATGGTAAATTGTCTTAAATTTTTGTCTCTCATTGCTTTTCTTCGATCAGATTGCTCTTCCATAGCTTATTTTTCTCATTAGGCATGTCACAGAAACCGGAGGCCGTCAGTTTGGCAGTGCAGAGTTGCTTCCTTTTCTTTCTTCTCTTTCGCTGCTTCACTGATGAGTCGCCAGAGAGGTGTTCTAATAAAAGGTTCGTGTGTAGGTAGTGGCCAGAGAAGCGTCAGTAAATATTTACAAGGCCCTCACTATTTGAAGGTAAATTAAAGTTGGTCCTATGAAAAGTTATTAAATGAGCCTAAGCCCCTGGATCACCACAGTGTTCCTTTGTTTAAGAAGATATAGGGGACCCATGGGTATGTTTTATTTTAACACTTTTATGTGAACGACATGTCTTCCTACATAGAAGCCATTAGAATGAGCTGCTAGACATAGCATCATTCACAACTTTATTCTGGTAACAGCACAAAACACTAATCAAAAAGCAGTAAACAAAGCAACTTGGGTATATTCCATCTGCAAATTCCCATATAGAAAAGCACGAAATCATTTGAATAAGTACCTTTCTCTTGTACTGTGAACCCAATTCCAGGTGCAAATTCAAATTCCGTTCCGGGATCGACGATGACGATTTGACCCGGATAGACAGCCACCTCAGAGCTCACGCTTAAAGAAGAAAATCATTAATGGAATCGGTTATTCATTTCTTGCGACACAATGGAAACACAAAATGTTATATTTGTTCAAAATCATTTTCGATTTTTTTGTTAAATTCAGCAGCACAACATGTAGAGCAGCTTTCAAATGCATGCCTTCCCACCTGTATGGCTGTCCAATTGCCTTCACTTGATTGTAAGTGTTTTCGAACGGCTTTAGCTTTGTCGTGGCTGAGCTAACGGTGGTTTTTATGAGGCTGGGAGGCTTAGGTAAAGCGGGCTGAGCCAATATCTTTGGCTGGATGAGCACTGATGGAGCAGTGGACACGGGTGTCATAGGTGTCGTAGTCGCTTCATTGAGGTCGTCGTGGAAGACCTCGTAGTTCAGTGAACGATTCAGTGAGCAGATTTTCGGCAGAAACTGAAAGATGACGAAGTAAGGGAGTATCTTGACAAGACCGAAATTAGTGAAAAGCGCTCATTTTTTGGCGAAACAACTGCGAAATGCCTATCAGAATATCTTCAAGCGGGTAGTAGAATCATCAATGACTCACATCTGCTTCGGATTCGTGTCCCCAATAGTTTTCCACGGTATCGGTATGCGTGGGAGATGCTCTCGATATTTCACAAGACGACTGAAATTTACACATTAAAGCTAAACTACTATTTTGAGAACATATTGTTGCCTCAACGCTAAATTTTACAACATTCTGTTTTTCCTAAATGGTCTAACGCTAAATTTTACAACATTCTGTTTTTTGTAGAACTCAAAACCAACTCGCTGAAGTGTTATACTTTGTTTGAAAGGATGTTTTCTAACGACTATTTTAGGCAGTAAATCATTTATTTGTTTGTGTTGTTGAAGAGTTTTATCTTTAGAACGATGGCCATTCAAAGGAAAAAAGCGTGCGATTTCAATTTCTATCAAATCAAGGTCGACAGCAACCCAGAGAAGGAGTAGAGCACATCCAGGGTCACCGGAAGGTTCAATTTTGATTGAGTAAATTGTTGTAGATGCTATCAGAAGTTATTTTCGGCTCAGAAGGCCAAAAAAAGGCAGTTCACTCCCAGAACGACCACCTGCCGTGAACAAAAGGAGCCTGCGCAAATCCACCAAGTCTAATCTTTCCCAAACCACAGGAGAACTGACCGCTCATTTCCATACCTCATCTCAGTGCTCCACCGCCGAGAAAACACGGCGGTGGAGCACTGAGATGAGGTATGGAAAAACCGCAATGACATCGTTTAAGTCAATTATTCGTCTGTTCTCATAATGTTATTTTTTGCTGGAAGACAAATTTTGTTGCAAAATTCATCACTCAAACTAATATTTGCCTTTCGCAAATGCAATAAACTGTAAGGTGTATATAAGAAGCGAATCACAGATATAGCAATAGCAAATAAGTGGGAACAGTCCCGCCAGATTGAGCACGTTATCGCGCTATGAATCTGATTGGAATTTTTTAGTTCAACCACTGCTTTACACACAGAATACATTGTTTGAAATCTTCGTGATTTTCGTTTGATTGCTGACAAAAATTACAAAAGTTGAGATTGCGTGACTTATACAATTATCAACAATACAACAAAAAAAACTGTGAAAGTAATACACATTTCTTTACTTCGTTGCTACAATCAAGTATTTTTTACACTATAAAATAAATGGAAATCGCCACGACCTAGACGAGCTAGACGAGTGCATGGCGCGATCTCCTACGTTTATATGCTAAAAGTGTCTTCTTGTCTTCCTGCTCAGTAAAATAAGCTTTAATCCATTTTGTTTCAATAAATGTAAAAGCATTATAAACCTTAAAATAGTATATTCGGGCAGATGAATAAAAAAGATTTCAAAGAAAGCCATAGCAAATTTTCCTTGGACAAACATTGACACAAATTTTTAGTTTGACCGAGAAATGCTCGTTCTGATTTCGATAATGTTCAGCTTAATTGATAAAGTGTCCAACATTCTCAGAAAAGTGTCCTTATGATTTAAGTAGTAACCAATTTTATTTTAAACTGTCCAGTTTGGCTTGAGAAGTGTCAGACTTGATTTGAAAAATGTCCATTTTGGTTTGAAAAGTGCCCAACTTAGCATTCAAATGTTGTGTTCAGGTGCAAAGAATTCCAAACTGATGTAGGTGGGAGAGCTCGAACGAAACTGCTGGTTGATGTTGTCAACAAAGAGCAATACAAACAGCTATTTTTACCTGTATGTTGCTGAAATAATTCGCTTTGATATCGCCCCTGGGCACATCCAACTCGATCACCGATCGCGCTAGATTTCCGACGAAATTGTTCTTCTCAATACGCACCGGGACGGATTTTCCTAAAAAGTGGTAATACATGGATAGTGCGTAACGTCTGTGTAGGTGTACTACATTAAGCCAATCTCTTCTAAGAAAGCTTTAGTTTTACGAAGTATATGGCTCATTTTTGGTGAGTCAAGGTGCTTGTTATACTCTTTTTCCTTATTGCTACTGTACACTTGTTTCTTATCTTATGAGGAGAAGGTCTCACGGTGAGATGTCTGAACCGCCAAGATGACTAGGACTGCGGAGATCTCAACCGTTCGAACAGAACCTAAGCATGTTCCATTTTTGTAAAGTCTTTGAAACTACCTAGCTAAGGAACTGTATGTTTACTTTGTAGTGGCACAGTCTCGTAACACAATCTTTTCTAGCGATTGAATATGCGGAAAAGACGAAAAATACTGCAGAGCGCAGAAAAGAAGCAAAATCACCGCAAGGCCGAACACCTGGCGACGCTCCTACAATGCAGAATTTTGCATTTCTTGGGAATATTCGAAGGAAAAAGGTATTCCCTCGAACGACTATGTGATTTTATAGTAAACCAGACATCCGTGCGGCCTCTAGGCCGCACCGACGGCTTCTTGACGGCTCCGCCATGGCAATAACTTCTCATCATCAATTGTAGCTGCCACCCATGTCATGGTTTCCTCACGAAGAACATCTTAACTACGTCGATTAGGGCAAGTTAGAAAAAAGCGAAAAAATGGACGATATCCACAAAAACGATAATTTGCCCAATATCGATTGATGACGATCGACAGTTCAGAAACAAACTTCGGATTCGTGTTCAGCGATCTCGATTATCCCAGGGCCGAAGCTTCATGCCGCTTGAACGGCATCCACAGAAGTCGATAATATCGATTGGTCGACTTCAGATTCGTGTTCAGCGACCTCGATTACCCCCAGGGCTAAAGTTTCGTGCCGCTTGAACGTCATCCTCAAAAATTCGATAATATCGATCGATATCGATTGCCTCCAAAATCCCTCCCATCGATGATCATCTAATTGCCCAGGTACGGTTGCCGACGTGTTCGGCACGTCTACAGCTCGCCAGGCACGGTTGCAGACGTGTTTGGCACGTCTACGGGTCGCCATGCAGGCTTGCCGACGTGCTCGGCACGTCTCCGGCGCGCCATGCACGGTTGCCGACGTGTTCGGCACGTCTACGGCTTGCCATGCACGGTTGCCGAGCTGTTCGGCTACTCAGTGCCTCCATTTCAGTTGTGACGGAACACACACACACACACACACACACACACACACACACACACACACACACACACACACACACACACACACACACACACACACACACACACACACACACACACACACACACACACACACGCACACACACACACGCTTGCTCCTTTATATATAGTAGGATTTTCAGAGCATTAGCTTAGTAGGGTTCAGGACTTCTCAAAATTGCGACATACTTCCATACTATGTATTTAAAGGTAGCGATTATCGCAGCGCTGTTTATTTTCGCGGTTCAGACATCTGCCTGAGACCCTTCGCTGGTGATATCCTCTTCCTTGCTAACCTCCAAGGTGTCGCAGTTCCACCACAGTGCTCATAGCGTTCTGCTCGAAAACGTTGTCGTCGATAAATATCTGCGATCCTGGAAGCTTTCACGTTTAGCTTCAAGAGAAATAGTATCCCGGTATTGCTACGATTGTTACCGGAAGTCTCGGCAAATGTAGAGATTTCCAGCACTGCTTCGTGGTCGCTGAAGTCATTCAGATGATTCGTCGTGAATGAATTGCCACGGACAATTACGTTTGTGTCGCGAACCAATGACAACGACAACGTCGAGCCACGATTTTGAGTAAAATTCGAGTTCAAAATTGAAATCTGAAAAGCACAGTCCTACATTTTTCCTCTATTAGTGAAATACAGTGGTCGGGGGTAATCTACTCACAGAACTGTTCGCTGTCACACCTTCAAAGATGACACCTTGGTTGAAGTTATCCTCTATGAAGCAGCCGTTCATCTCCAGCTCGAACTCGGAGACGTTTTCGAAGTGAGCGGCCGCACCATAGTAGTGACCGGTAATGTTCACTCCAGCAAGCTGAACCGATGTATTAAATATCACCACCTTTCATGTACTGTACTAGATACCCGACCTTGAAAACTGTATGGCTGTCAACGGTTTTTTCGAATCGTAGGCCATTCCCACTATTGGAGCCCGTTAGAGATCGCTCGATGTGCACCACTGATGGAGCACCTCCGATCTCAATTCCATGCTTGTTGTTCGAGAAGGCGTGGGAGTCCAGAATGCTGACGCTTCCTTCAGCTTCAACACGAAAGCCATTCTCGCGATTCGATGCCGACAGACAGGACTCCAGCTGTACATCGCCCTAGAAGTACAGAATTATGAGTTGAACACCATTAGAGGTTCTTTGGTGCAGTGCACTTGCAGCTGCATGTTGCATGCTGCATGCATCAAACGTGACTATCACATTTGCCCTTTTAGTCAATTTAATATCCTCAAGAAGGTTATGTATGACGTCGTCTATGTGAAGTCTTTGTCGCTCTGTTACAACAGCCATTCCTGCTCGATAACGTCATCTAGAAAATGGGGAATTTTGGCTCAGTTCTAATCCCTCTCACCAGAAACAGAATGCAACTGTTAGGTTGCTCAAAAAGCTTTGCAACACTAATATAATAAACACAATTGCAGCGGATTAATGATCCAGTCAATGTTAAAAATTTTCATTTAAAGCTAGAAGTCTTCGCCTTGCCGGTAGCATTCCGCCTCTTCTCTGTCTGAATTTTGGAAGCTATGTAGAAGAAACTGAGAGACCTATTATAGATATCCAGTTCGTACCGGCCCTTGAACTCTCTATCTCGGAGATGCTGCTTAAGCGCTCAAAGAAATGGTGGTCAGAAGCAGTCATGTCCGTGGGGCACCGGGACTGGACAGAACTTATCAGCCTAGATCCTGAGCTTTCTCGTTACTCATTTTCGCGATAAGAACTGAACGCACTTTGTCATGCGGGAGGTAGACATAATGCCGTCTTGAGTATTTTAAACTCATGCCGTCGGCAAGAGTCTGAGGCTGGGTAACGTAGGCCTACTCTGATACTGCAGTGCCGTCACACAGTAATTCCCGGTGAAGAATTCCTTCTGAGCCAGCAACTTGAAATCACCTTTTTTCCTAAAGTTCACATTTTCGGCTGCCATAGCGCCGGTTCTCCACGAGGCAGCCTTTGGCTCTTGCGAGCGGGTTCACTTAACACGTTGACGACCGCGCCTTCTTCGCGTGTCTGGCGCGTGGGACCAACCGATTTTTTGCGAAGCCGACAGCATGGCACGACATCATGTCGTACGGTCCTACGCGATCGCGGAATTCATGTCTTGGTGGAAAGCGATGATGAGGATGACGAGGTGGTCCAGGACGACGTTGATGTTGATGACGATATCCTTGTACTACCAACTGACAACGATGATGGCTCAGAAAGTGAAGTAATAGAATCCGAAGCAGAAGATGAGGATAGGGAAGCTTGGAAGAGCGATTTTGAAGCCCAAAGTCGGTGGAACATTGCGGCGGAGTCCGGATTTCATGGAGATGTGTTCGACTACGGTAGGCCGATCGATTACTATCGATTACTTTTCAATGACGTGGTTAGGTTAGTTGAAGCCACTACTCGACGAGAAGCTCAATAAATCAGTAAGCGAAACTTGTTTTTGTGGACCACGCGTTTTACGTCAATGTCTAAAGATGACACACACACATAACACAAAAAAGCTCCTCGGAAAGATCTCAATCCAACTAGAAAAATAAATTACACGGCTGTAGGTGACATCATGTCACACGGTCCCACACGGCCGAAAGGGTGTGGCCTGACACCAGGCCATACGATCGTCAACGTGTTAAAGGATCCAACTTTCGTCACAAGTGACCGATTCCCTGAGAAAATCGGGTCTATCCTAGCCGGGAGAGGGCAAACTTATGATGACAGTTGTGTCTGCTCTATCATGCCACACCGCCACCTTAACTGAGTTTGCGCAAGAGTCGTCACAATCATGGGGCAGCAGGTGAAGATTTCAAGCAAATTCAAGAGAGGGAATGATGAGTCAAAATACCACGTGTCCCCTCCGACTAGGATAGATCCAGAAAATCTCTTTTGTGCGGGAAAAGGAGCAGTGACTGATTCTTCACGCCCCGCCCGAGCTCAGCAGCTCGTGTGGTACCAAAGGCGTTAAAACGTTGCGATATCCAAGGATCTCTTAATTTTTAAAGGCAGTGCTTAGGGCACTAGTTAAAAGTTTCGACACAACTTCGGTCGAAAAAAAATTTCGCTGAAACTTTGTCTAAGGGGGTTATTTACTGATCACGAATCTGACATCCGTTTTTGACGATTCGATCGGAGACCATCATACCGTTAACAAGGCAGGATCACCGATTTCGCTAAAAACTTCGTTTAGGGGGATTATTTGGGGTGCTGATTATGCATCTGGGATACGCCTTTCACTATTCGGCTGCATAATATAGATACAAGGCACGTGATTACATTCTTAAAGTCTCTGCCAGTGGCGGCAGGTAGAGGTTGATATGGGTAAGTTGTCGATTCATCGAGTTACGAAATCTGCGATAATGGAGGGAAAAAGAAAAGGAGTGACTCCTGTTTCGAGTCGTTCCTTGAATACTCACTGTACTTCAAGCTCTCCAAAGGAATCGAAGTCAAGCCGAACTGTGTAACTTCAGATTGAAGGATATGTACGAGAAGCTTGACCTGGACAGCTCTGCTTTCCAAGAATGGTTGAGAAGTATGAATGTCGGATGTCAGATTCGTGATCAGCACCCCAAATAACCCCCTAGACAGAGCTTCAACAAAAAAACAATTTCGACATAAGTCGTGTCGGTGGAGTCGGAACTTTTAACTAGTGTCGTGCTTTGGGTGCATCTTAGTGTCGCCGATAATTCAAGAATGATTGCGTTGGGCTTGGCTTTGATTAGGGAGGTCGTCTTCTTTTACAGCAGAGGTGTGTTCAAAACGGTTTGTCTTCAGAAGAGATATATGTAGCCTTAAGGCGCTGATTTTAACGGGTAACTATGGAGAGCTGAATATTTAGCATCCTCCTTAATGTTGTGCAGGTATTGGAGGTCGCAGTCCTCGCGGAATAGCTTTGCGCGAATCCGTAGTAGACGATAAATCGATGATATTGCTTAGTGAAGCCGTTTCTGCACTCGTGACTGACGACGCTTCATATAGGGTGCTCAAGAAAGCTCCCATGTTCTATGAGATCACTGCACAACCCCCCCCCCCCCTGTACAAGCTTTGTTAAGTTTAACACGCAGCAAGAAAGGGATATAAGACTTTTTGACCAACCTAGTAGTAGGATGAGAACGCCAGCATTCGGTTAACCGGGCATTTATAAGAGTGTTTTATTACCATTTTCGCGTCAAATTCGACACTTTTCAAATCAAATTGGACACTCTTCTAAGCTAGCGTAGGAGTGTTGAAATCAAAGCGGCTCTTCCAAATTAAAATAAGCTTCTTCAGCACTAAACTAGAGGCTCTACAAAAAGATTGAAATAATTTTATGTTCAAGGAAAATTTTTGTATGACTTTCTTCGAAGTCTTAACTCACGTGCCCAATAAGAGAACACACTGTCTGAAAATTTATAAAATTTCATTTTATAAAGAAAAATAATAGATTGAAGAACAGAACAGGAGGTCGACAATTTTCTAATGTCAAAAAAAGGATTGCGCCATGCTTTCGTCGAAGGCGTCGCGATTTTCATTCGGCTGATGCTGCTTACATGGAGTTTCACACCTTCAATCAATATACCAAAAACAACTGTAATGTACATACATGATCTCACTTTGATGGTTCATGTAAGCAGAATTTACACTATCAGTCAGATAAAAGTTGCGACGAACTTTTCTTCTCGAGTGCATGGCGCGACCTGGTCTAGTGTAATGTCCCATATAATTGCTTCTTTGCTGCGCTTTAAAACAAATTTTAATTCATTTTATTATGTAAAATTTTTATACGATAAAAACATACTGGGCAGATAATCTAAAACTGCGAAGAAAGTTACATCAAATTTTCCTTGAACAAATTTTTTTCTAACTATATTGGAGATCCTGTTGTTTAACCTGCCTGAAGGTCATTCCGATTTGGAAGACTTCGCTTGGATTTCAAAAGTGAAAACCAGAAGAGTGCCCAATTTGACGTGAAAATGGTATATGCTGGTGCATCTGAAGTGGGCTTGTGAATTAGAACAAAAGAAAAAACAGTGTCGATCAAAATAGTCTAATTTGGCTGCAAATAATTGACATCAACAAAATGGTGAGTAGAAGTTTCGAAGACACTATGGTCTTCAACCCCACAAAAGAGCTATCTCTTGCGGCTTTTTACTAAACCGGGCACAGTGGACTAAGAAATAGCACACTGAAAAAAACGAAAGTGTAAGGGAGTACAATTACTATGTCGATCTGTATTAAATAGATTCAGATAATGGTATATCTCGCGTAGGTGAGCAGCGTTGGTAGGTGGGAACGCCTAAATCAATCAGGCTGCATTCAATGGGCATGCCCTTCAGAGAGAGCATGTAAAGTGGTACAATGATGGGCTGGAATGTGCTCGGTCTGTGCTATATTTGGTTATCATTGGCTTGCGTGCTCCCATCTACCAATGCTGCTCACCTGCGCGACATGTACCCCGATAATTAAAGAAATCTGATATGGTAAGGCCAAGAGCGGATGCGGAATATTTAAACGTGTACCAGTGAGCACATCTAATGCAAGCACCTGCAAGCATAGAACATTTAGCCAGTGTTATACCGCCATTACAGCATTTATTTATCAATTGCACATCATAAAAGAGTTTCAAGACGTTCAAAACGAATACAGTGATACGACCACAGAACATAAATCATAGTGCTTTATCGTCTGATGAGGATCATATGTGCAGACAGTACGAAGTGAAAATGTCGTGTCTTCAGAATCTGTACGTATGTGGGTGAATTAGAAAACTCTGGTGAGCTGATGAGTGAAGACGAAGACGTGGAACAATGACAGTGTACGGTGTAGCATGGCTGTGAATCAGGTGCACGTGAGATCATTCGATACCAGTACTGAACGGACTTCACGACACACTTCGCCACTGCAGTGCAGAAGTGCCGGCTAAGAGCTGCCAGGTGCCACTACCTTGGACGATATCCGAAAGCCGCTCTTCTCGTTGTTCAGCGCAGACGAGTTGACGATTCCAACACTGTCGGACGTCTATAAGTGGTAGGTTCAACAAATAGATATAACCAGTTATTATTCGGAATTCTTTTTATTTTAGGCACATTAAATCACACTGATTACATAATTTTACGCTTTTTCAAATTGTTATTTTTAGACATAGGACATTACAGATTTATCACTCTTACTATAAAGAGTGAAATTTGAGAGGAGCATTGAAAACCCTTTCAAAAGGTCACTCAATGGTAGCAAATAAGGATAAAGGATAAAGGACCGCTTAAACCAATCCCTCTTGGAGTACGCCACGCACCCTAGTTCTACGGGATTTGGAGGCGATTTGAATGCGCATATGGTCTATACAATGAGTTGCGGTGGTCAGCCTATGAACAAAATAGTGTTTTACCCTTCCCAGACAAGACTTGTACTAATTCATCAACCCCGAAGCGATGGAAGGCTACGTTGACCTGGGCGGGTACCCCGAACTAGGATCTTGGAACGGGATGCACTCGACGGTAGGGCTTCCTCCGACGGCACTACCGCATTGACAAACACTGGCAAACAAGTTGCCAACATTCCCTTGGCTTTCGCCACCTCCTTGTTTGTCAGCGAACCTTGAACCTCTCCGAACTTTACGAACCATGCTATGTTGTCTAAATAATGTTTTTTATCTACTTCTACTAGTTTGACCAAAAGATGAACAAAAACAAAACATCTAGTTACCTGAAAATCGAAGCCGTATTGATTGGAAGTGGATATGACGTTATCGATTGATGGAGGTACTCCGCTTCTCAAAGTAATACCTAGTACACTGCCGGTCACGTTCGCGAACGAAAACTTCGACGGAGTCACGGCTTAATATGGACTGCGATTTCAGAATCTGAATCTGTGCTCGAGCCCAAGTGGCTTACCATTGATGATTTCTATTCCTTTCCAGCGATCCGCGCGTGGCTCAAACGTCACTGGAGCCGATTTGGTTCCATTCACAATGAGAACACCTAGGTATAACTGGATGACGAAAAGCAGAAAAAGAAGAGAAAGAAGATGATTTTACGGGAAAGAGTAGAGCTTACCCCGTACGGTGAAACCAGCCTCATCGCCGAATCGAAGCGTCACACCCGGCTGAATAACAACTGTTCGATCTTCGGGAATGAGAACATCCAACGGAATCTCGTACGGTGACGCATCCGACCGATACACATCTGGCAGGACGTACTGGATCGACCTGCAATCAGAGAGTCTACCCGAGCGAATGGCAGAGGACAGCGACAGAAAATGGCACGTTCTTCTTTATGTGGATGAATAAATAAATCATCGCAGTTAAAAAAAGCACAAAAAGCTTACTCGCAATCGAGAATGGTTGCCATTCACCTAGCGTCGCGTCGCCTAATCTTTGGAGGCGGACTGACTGCGTCCAGACCTCACAGCCGATCGGGTCTCCGGTCAGTGTTCAAGTGTGGACTGGTCGTCTTTCTGTGAGCTTTATTGAAGGACCGCTACTGTCGACCAAGACAAAGCACGAATGACTCTTCAACTGCAGAAAATGCGCCTTTTATGGGCATAGATCTACCAGAGCGCGGCGAACTTTAAAACTCCTGATACAAAGGATTACCATACGGGACCAACATACGATATGAGCAAGTCAAAAATCAATTATATGTTCCATAGGCTGCACCCAGGAACACTTAAAGTGTAGGGGAGAAATCCCTTACAGTACCACATAGCAAAATAACAGTAATAATGTACCGTTTCCGCCGGGATCGATCTGGTTCCTGCACCCGTATCGCCGTTCGCTTGCCATGACGTCTTGGATGAACTCGTGACGGATGACATGCGTCACTGAACCAAGTAGGTATAGTAGATTCATGTCACTTACATGTATAGATCCAACGCTATGCACCGACAGCTATTTTTTGAAAGTAAAAAATAGTTAAATATTCCTACAGACCCAAGCTAAATCTTAAAGGATGTAATCAGAAGGGGCTATCATTTAGTGTCCTTATTCCATGAATACTTATGTGTTTCGTGGTTAACAAAAACCAGAACCAAGTTCTTTCCTTTTTATTCTCTTTTTCAACAAAGGAAGCATCTAATTATTAGCGTTAATCGACTGAATTAGGTCCTTGTCGTGAAAGTGGGCAGTATCGGAGGTAGGAACGCGCCAGCCGATCAGGCCACATCGAATGAGTATGCCACTCAGAGGGCGTGCGCAGTCAGTCGGTGATCCGGTTGATTATGATTGGCCGGCGTTCTCCCTCCTCCCAATGCTGCACACCTTTGCTACAAGGACCGTAAATTTTACTTCGAATACGCATTGCATACCATTTTCGTGTCAAATTCGACAGCTGTAAAAGTAAAAAATCAAAATTATCTCGAGAATTTTCACTAAATCAAGACGAATGTCTTCCACATTAAATTAGATGCCATCTAAAAAAAATAGAATATGCAATACTCTTAAGAATAAGTACTATGACCTTCGCTGAAAATTTTCAACTCAATTGCACCTTGATTTCTGAGGAGCAGGATTGTTTTAAGGGCTACATTAAAGTGTAAGTAAACAGCAATTCTTGAGTGTACTGCACAGCGTGTACTGCAAAAAGAGATCGCGCCATGCACTCGTGCAACTCCTCACCCTGTCTGCCTGTCTAATAGTGCAAATGCTGTTTTCTTGAAGCTGCGCAGTGGAGGCACATGTATTTCCCGCAATCAATTTTGTTGTACTGCTGATTAGTGGACAACTCCAGCTACACGGAATTTTCGCTATAAATTAAGTGGAAATCGGAACGAGCTGGGCAAGCTCATGCCGGGACCTCATCGTGTATCGCACTCAAAAATGCTACTTTTCAGTACTTTAAAATAACAAAAGCCATTTTTGTAGCTGACAGAAATAAAATTTATAAAAAATCAAGCAGTGTACTCATTGTTTTGTAAGGTGAATTACAAAAATTTAAAGGAAAACGTGATAGAGAATTTTTTGTTCAGAAATTTATTTTTGCTTCTTACAAAGTGAATAGTTGGAAATATTTAAAAAGTAAAATTAACCTAAATGCTTTTCAAATTAAAATGGAAGACGTCCATCTTGATTTGAAAACCGTTTAGGTTAATTTTACTCATTGAATATTTTCAAAGTGTGAAATGCCCAGCTTTGTCATGAACCTTGCGTTCATGGTCTATCATCTGACATGAGGATCCGCCCACTTGCCGCTTGCATGTAAGCCAGCATAGGAATAGGCTGGCTGATAGCTAGCTAGCTGAAGGCTGGCCTGCTGAATTGAATCTGGCTGGCTGAAGAAGGGTCAGGCAACAGCAGGCTCGTCGGCTCGCTTGGCCAACGGATTCGAGCTCATGCTCTTATCAACAGGATTCTGTCAAAGCGAAAGAGCTAGTCGGTAGACCCGCTGAGGCTTCAAAATCAATAAACTCAAACTCAAAGACAATACTGTTCAAACAGTCATAATAAGGCTTGGTCAATCAAATTTTTTAAGCTCTTAGTCTGCAATACCGTGCATATGATTTGGTCAATTGCCGAAAAGAACGCTTTGCAGCATTCCAAAGCGTCTTTTTAAATAACTTTTTTAAGAGCAAGCCCTTGTGAAAAAACATAAATTTGGGCACAGCAGCTCGAGCTATATCTTTTGACGTATAAATCAGTAGAGTTGAATTAGCTGCCCTGTTCAGGAATTGCTCTAAGACTGTCCAGCTCGCCTTTGGAGTGCGCCGTGAACAATACATACAGAATCGGGCCTACCAATCGAGTAGGCGCGAGAGCTTGTAGAGTGAGCGTTTAGAAAGTTCTACCGTAAATTCCTAGCTGCCCTACTCAAGAAATGCTCTAAGAGTTCCAGCTCGCCTTTGTAGTACGCCGTGAACACTACATACAGAATCGAACCTATCAATCGAGTGGGCGCGAGAGCTTGTAGAGTGAGCGTTTGGAGAGTTTCATCGGAAATCCACCAAAACTTATATTTGGGAATGATGCAACCCAAGCTGGCTTAAAATGTGCCTGTTATTCGAGCTAGAAGCCGAATTGACAAGCTTAAACCGTTTTTGTAGCTAAAAGAATTAAAATTTATAAAATGTCGAACACTACTTGTAAACACTGACAAATCAGCTTTCTCAGACGAGATTTCCTAACGGCTTTACACAGCTAACAGCCTCCCCGTCCCCACTCCTCTAGGTGAAGTGGCCAGCGTAGGCATCTTTTGGTCGCCAAGGCGCGATGATGCGATGATGTACGCCGGACGGCGGCCAACTAGGCGATGATTTGGCTGATGCGATTTACCGCATCCGGCAAAATACAGACGCGTCGCGACGTCTTCAGCCTTCCGTTTCCACTCGACGATAGAAGTGCTCGGAGTCGATGGAGCATGTACAGCAGAGGGTTCTTCGACACCAGAACAGTGATGACGTATGGATTGAAGCAAATGATTTCGATGCCACTTCTTATTCATTTTTTGTCTAATAGTAAATTATGAAAAAGTGTAGCTCTAGAAAAGTATACCAAATTATAGATACATTTGAACAAAAAAACATTTCAAAATGGATGGTTCCCTGAGCTTCATATTCTCTCTTCGATTTATGTGAAAAAACATTTCAAGAAATAAAAGAAGCAAGGAAATGCTTTTTTACGTTGCCTCACTGTATTTACTTTTTTATTTATTTCTGTTCAATTATGGACGGCAGACTGAGCCGTAAAAAAACAGATAGCAGAGCAGCTTGTATTTAAACACAACTAGCTTGACCAGAACGGATGAGGCAACATCTTAGCAGTTCATTACGTTTTTTCACCAAAGTTCCTCTTAAATTTATTCATCTTTAATAATTTTAACAGAAATGGGAAATAAATTGGATTATCGGCAGTATTGTGCTTTCGGGACTTAGAAGTTGAGGAGAGGCCGGAAAGAAAAATTTCGCCCAAACTTCGCTTACAATTAGAGTTGGTGTTTGGGGTGCTGGTCATGGAGCTGACATCCACTTTTGAAATTTCGGCCGATTACGGTAGGTTACGGTAGGTAGGGGTGACTAAGTTCCCGAAGCCCGAAGTTTGGACGAAATTGGTAGCCATGCTCTTACAATTAGTCATCCATACCTACCCTAACTTCTCTAGTCGGCCGAAATTTCAGTGTCAGTTTCATGATCACTACCCTAAGTAACTCCCTAGGCGAAGTTGGGCGTAAAATTTTTCGACCTCTCCTCGAGTCCTCCTGAAAGTGTAACACAATAGTGACCCGACCACCTTTAGGAGCTGCATGGAATTCTGAGAAAACTTATTCAGAGAAATAAGCGACTACATACATTCTCAAGAGCTCCAAAAGGAGCAGATTGCAAGCGTAGATCCAGACCCAAATCCCACTTCAAACCTTATGCTGATTTTTGGGTAATGTCTCTCGTAATTACCGAGACTTACGGAAGAAGTGTCACATTCCGTCTGCCGCACGTCTCCACCTGCACATCAATGACTGAAAGCACAATGGGACTAGAAATCGATAGTTGTCGCGCGATCACCTCCTAGAAATCAATACATTAACAAAGTACACACATCCGGAAGATTCCTCGTTTAAACAACAGATGTGGAATTCAATATACACGTACAATTAATTGTACACAGTTTCCATCGTTGACATTGTAGTTAATATAAAATTAGCTGACGAGGATGTAAAAGTTGCTGCATGCGCAATTTTTTAACCGCACACAATGGAGTAGTATGAAGGCCAAATAGCAAATCTATCGAAGCTCACTTTCTTTAAGAAGAATCGCTCCTTTGTGTTTGTGTAGTGCACGACCTTCCAGTGGCCGTGTTCACATTCGGAAAATAGAATGTCGCTGAAAATTGAAAAAAATGGAAAAATTGAAAAAAGAATTGAATTATGTGAAATACCAAAAATTCCTAGTTTAACTCACATCTCCTCAGCACCAGTAAGTGGCTTGAGACAATGCACTGTTAACGAACTTATACAGGTCGGCTCGTGAAATAGTAATCGCGTGAAGAAGCCCATGTATGGATCACCTGAAAATGAATTTGTGAAATAGCATGCTTAATGTGCACAAAACGAGCTACGAAATACTACTTCTTAGAGTACAATCAATGGTAGCTGAAAAATCGATAAAGCTTACGGCCATCAATCGATATCCGTTGATGTCCGGACTCTACCCGTAGAAATGACGCGGCAACATCTGAAATGGAATTGCTTTTGTTGTTCTGCGCAGCTGATTTTTTGGATGATCTGCCGAAATTTGAAATAAAACAATGGAGCCTATAAATGCGTATATTTATCACTGAATCCGCTGGAAGACTTTAGGTGCGATTGATTATTTGGGTTATCGACCGGTGTCTTCTTCTTGTTCTTCTTCTCTTGAGCGTTTAGTCCCGCGCAGTCGCAGGGTCCGCTTTTCTTGTGATCTGTCACCACCTCATCCTATCGAGGGCGTCATCTGCCGTGGCGCTGACCTCGGTGAGATCTCTCTTGATGACGTCCTTCCACCTTTTCCTTGGGGCTCCTCTCGGACGCTTTCAGGGTGCCTCGAAATCTAGGGCCAACCTTGTGGGGTGATCCTCTGGTCTTCTAAGGACGTGTCCATACCACCTCAGGCGCTGCTCTCTTATCTTCAGCTGGATCGGGGCTGTCTTCATCACTGCCCTAACATCCTCGTTTCGCACCCTGTCCCGACTGGTCCATCCACATGCCCACCTCAGCATCCTCATCTCTGCCGCGTGCAGTTGCCGCTCCTGCGCCTTACCCAGGGCCCAGCACTCACTGCCGTAGAGGAGGGCAGGTCTCACAATTGTTCTATAGAGCTTGCCTTTGAGCGTCCTGGAGCATCTACGGTCGCAGAGGATCCCTGTGGACTCCCTCCACTTGAGCCAGGCTGCGTTTATTCGTCCCCTGACCGCCTGGTCCACACTTCCTTCCTCGAATAGGTCACTTCCGAGGTAGCGGAATTCTTCCTCCTTCTCGATCGTTTCCCCTTGGCAGTCTAGGATCGATACAGCGCACTGCTCAGAGCTGACCAACCGGTGTATCGATTGAAATAAAGCTCGAAGGGAAGTATAAGTGCAACTACGTAACCAACGAATGAACTTGAGCTCGAAATTGACGGCTATTGGATCATCGATCGATACACTGATTAAAACTTCAGCACATAAAAGGAAGAGTGTTTAACCCTCCGTCTGGTTTTGAAGAATTGAGGCACTCTTGAGTTATTTTGGCTGATCGATCGATATAATGGTTAAAATGCCGGGAAGTTTAGGCTGTTTTGATTGATTTATTAGGGTGGACCAAAAGTAATGAGGCAAATTCCACAAATTTCTTTATTCCCTTTATAGCTCAATTACAACTCAACGGTGCTGAGGAATGTATTCGCCCTTAAGGTCAATGACCTTGCTGCCATCGATCAGCCAACTTCCTGGTCCCATCCTTCCAGAACTGCTTGGGCCTGGTGTTTATCAACTCGATAAACACTCGATAGCTCGATATGGTTGTCAAGGACTGCTTGGGTTCGCCGAACGAAGGTCGGTAACGGGTCACCAGGCCTCACCCAGACTCGCTGCATGACAGAGTTAAGGTAGAAGACGTACTCCTCATCTTGCGCTACTATTGAGTCCCGGCTGCTCGGGGATGGGAATTGGGCGAGATTTGCGCGACACAGGTCGACTCGTCAGACTGGGGTTTCGGCATGAGACAGACTGCGATTTGGCATGCTTCTGGAAAGGGCGGAAGTGGTAACTTCTCAGATGGCCTTCAGTAAGTAGCATACAAACATACAAATACGAGAAGCTCGAAACCGTACTCCAGTCACGACATATATGGGCACGGCGTGGAGCGTCTCATTACTTTTGGTCCACCCTAATAATCGTCGCATTGCCTAAGAAGAACCTTGGCGATAGCCATCATTCAGGCTGCTCGAATAGTATATCGATTGAAATAAGGGCTTGAAAGGAAATACATATACGCGCGACTACTTGATCGTCAAATGAGCCTAAGTTTGCAAGCTATTGATCGTCTTGGCTAATCGATCGACATAATAACGATCAAAACGCCAGGATGTGTAAGGAAGAGTATTTAATACTATAAATGTATTCAAAGAACCTACAAGCTGTTGACTCATTTGCCCGATCAATCGAGATTGATTGATCCATTGATTTAAATTTCATAAACAATAGGTCTGCATATCTGACTACCGAATTTGTTTGGAAGGATTCGGGGACTATTGGCTATTTTAGCTGATTGATCAATATATTGATTGAAATGCCTGGAGGTATAATCGAAGTTGCTAGATCAACGAAATGTTTTTCAAGAGTTTTAGCATGCTTTAGTGTTTGGCTGATTGATGGTTATATTGATTGGAAAGTCGGAACTACACATATGCTCGATATTTTACCAACAATTTGGTTTGGAAGAATATGGGCGATATTTACTTTGGACGATCGATCAATATATTGATTATGATGCCACGAAATGTAAGCCCCAGTAATGAATAGTCGCAGATGGTTTAAAAGACTACAGTCGCCACTGTACTAGGTACTACTTTATCTTTCCCAGACAACTCTGGTACCAATTCACCGACCCCACAGGGATGGAAGGCTTGGTTGGGCTGGGCGGTAAATCACAACGGGAACCTGGTATTTAGTGCACTCGACCTCCTCCGACTGCGCTACACTCACCCAATAATAACAATAAAACGTAATAATTCTTATAATTATAAATGATATGTTTAAATGAACGGTCTCGACCAAGGTCTACTTATGGTTAGGCTAAAGTTACCTCACAACCGGTTGAAAATGCACTAATAACTGTGCTAAGTTTGCAATTAAGGGTAGTGGAAGATGTCGCATACTCAGCCTCCAGAAGAGTACGCTCTGGAATCCAGAGGTTGCAGTGATTATATTCGCAGAAAAGTACTCACCTCGAAGTACTAAAAGGCCAACAATGACACTTTTTGCCAACATCAGATTCCTTCACATTGCAGTCGGGCGCACACCATAGGAGGAAGCGAACTCTGAACAGCTTCCACCATTAATAAAATAAACCAAAGCAACGGCTATTAGCAGCAACTATTGCGAGGTAAGCGACACGTTTCTGAAAGGAAAACAACTTCGGCAGGCCCGAGGTCGAATTCATCAACGACTTACATAATTTTAACAGAGAATTCACACCGAAAACCTCTGATAACACGACTTATCGCTCACCACATCGCTAGATAAGCCGCGCTATCAGGGAGTTCGACTGTAGTTTTCTCTGTTAAATTGCTGTAAGTCGTTGATGATTGGTGTTTGGTGTTTTTGTTTTGAAAGACGAAGAGGAAACTATTTCGATATGGAGAATGCTGGCTCGGAGAGTATTTCAAGATCAGATCGCAATTGAAAGAAACTACACCTATCCCAACGATTTATAAAGGATATGTAAGTAATAAATTAGAAGAAGATGCTGGATTCCTAGAACATCTAACAACATCATCATATAACGAACATCGAACAAGAACACACAACTCCTGCTTTCTGTTCCGCATCTATCTTCTTATTTTAATTTGGCAATTGACTCCGAAGTTGAAGCAGGAAGTTAACATTAAGCTATATCCAAGTTTGTGCTGTAGGATCTCGTGTGAAGCTGTTGAGCGAAGATTGGTATACATCTTTATACGGCTTTCGTTTCGGCGTAACCGCCTTCTTCAGAGGTTGGAGAAGACAAAAGGAGTTGGGGGAATTACCTGCCCAAGGATCATTTCAAGTTACGAGGTGACGATCTTAGCACGCGTGTCCGATATCGCAGCGCGGAAGAACTGGAGGCGTTGCGGATTCACTAGCTCCGCAATCAAGAAGATGAGCGGGTGGCCGTTATTCAGGAGGTGGCTCCATTTGCCCACCTCAAACTCATAGGAAGGAGCCAACCAGAAGGTCGTCGAACATGTGCCCCGAAGGAAGAGTCTCGTTCATCCACGTCTTTCTCCATCCGAGGGTGACTTAGCAGTCTCTCGGCTATCTCATAAGGTCATTCGGGTTGCCTTACTCCCTTTTCGTTTCACTCTATCACTTGCTTCTGAAGCTTCTGTAACTTGAAACGATCCTTGAGCGGGTAATTTCTCCAACTCCTTCTGCCTTCTCCAGGCTCTGAAGAAGGCAGTCAGGCCGAAAATAAGCCGAATAAAGAAGTATACCAATCTTCGCTCAACAGCTTCACACGAGACCCAACAGCACAAAGAAAAAACATGCCAAGATCTAACGACGGTCGAACATGGGACATTATATCCAAGTTATTTAAATGTATTGTATATTTTGAAATATTATTATATTTAACATAATCATGGTATAAAAGCTAAGGAACAGCGTCACCCAGTCCGTTCGTGGGCTGAGCCATACAACCTAATTCTATCATATCTCGTGGTTGCAATTTGAATGTGCACTCGACCTACACAATGACATGCGACGGCAAAAGGATGTACAACTCAATGTTCCCCTTTCAAAGGTAGACCAGCTACCAATTCCTCGACTACAGAGCACAGAAGGCTTGGTTGGTTTGAGCGCAACACGAAACACCCAAACCGAGAAGCTCGATTCAGGTGTTAGCGAGAGCCTGTACCTTCTCCGACTGCGCTAGCGCACAATAACAGAATGGATTTGAAAATTACTGTCTTCGCATCATGAGCTCTGTAAAGGATATCCACTAGATAGTGCACTATTTTTTGTGCCTGAATCTACTACGCCTTTTAAAGTACTATTTTGTACTGAGCAGAATATTTAATGGGCGCGTGTTAGTGAACCCGGAAGAGGCGCCGCTTGCCACAAGCGCTCCGAGTCGACGTTTAGGGTTCAGATCCCGCCCCAGGCAACCAATCTCCCCATCCCTTTGAGGTAAATTGGCATCAGATTTGGCTGGAACATCGCAATTCATCGTAAGAATCAAATACTCATTCAGATTGTACGTACACGTACGATCTTTTCTGGAAATAAAATGCGTGGCACATCTCGCAAAGGTAATTGGCCAACCTCGTCCTTTATCTTCCATCCTTTTCTGTTTATTTATGCCTACAGATAAAACATTGTCAAGTGATGGCTTCTAGCTACAAAAGCTCAAAAATTGAGAGACACAGGCGCCTAGCGATCGAAATACTGATGGCGAGGAGCATTCACCTCCACCAAGCTGCAGGCTAAAGCAGGAAGGCAAGGCCTCCAGCAGCTGGGCGAGCTTCTCATTAATTAATAAAGACCACCGGCGGGGAGAAATCTGTGTTCAGGGCTGAGCGCGCGAAAAAACAACACCACATGAAGAATGGAAACACCCAGTCAGCCGGCGCCACGACTGCACCACCGCCTGACATGGATACGAAATGAATCCATCGGCATGGGAAATGAGCACCTGGACAAAACAATTCAGGCGGCGCCTCACGAAATGTCGAGCGTGGAAAGCATGCAGATTTCTCCTAGCAACAACGCAAAGACAAAAGCGAACACCTAGCCATTGGGACCAAATTTCAGTTCTATTCCACTTCAACTTTGCCGACAATCCCTCAACGACAGATGCCTTCAACTCGCTTAGTCGCTTCATCACAACAGAGTAGTAGAGCAGTATGTCCATCTCCTTGATTTGTTATTCGAATGGAATCGCTTTGGACGTCGGTTGGGTTGAAACGGCCAGCGAATAATAGCAACATTCCAGATAAAAATAAGGCGGGAACGCTTCAAGTACTCTCAGCTCAGGGGTAAGGCTGCGAACAGTGCTCTTTTAGGGAGGGGGGGGGGGGCAAAGTAATGAGACTCTCCATGCCGTGCCCATATATGTCATGACTGGAGTCCGGTTTCGTGCTTCTCGTATTTGTGTGTTGTTGGCTATTTACTGAAAGCCGTCTGAGAAGTGACCACTTCCGCCCTTTCCAGAAGCATGGCAAAACCCCAGCCTGTCTCATGCCGAAACCCCGGCCTGACGAGTCGACCTGTGTCGCGCAAATCTCTCCCGATTCCCAGCCCCGAGCAGCCTGGACTCAATCTTAAGGCAGGATGAGAAGTACGTCTTCTACCTTAACCCTGCCAAGCAGCCAGTCTGGGTGAGGCCTGTTGATCCGTTACCGACCTTCGTTCGGCGAGATGTTCACGGCGAGAAGCACCTTCAGAGCTTTTGGGTCTGTGCCCATGGACCGGTATACTGAAAGCTGTTTACCAAAGGCACCGATGGACTCCAAGGCCATGGTAAACGAAATAGAAGTCATGGACCTGCGACTCGAACTTATTCAGTCGCAGCGCGTCAAGAAGGTCCTCCTCTTCGACAACGCCGCACACCATCGGGAGCAAGTGACCACGGATAAGCTTGGCCAGCTGGGCTACGTTCACATGCCTCATCCACCGTATTCGCCGGATATCTTTCCATGCGACTACCACTACTTCTTGAGCCTACAGGACTTCCTGGTCGGAAGGGACACAAGAACCCAAGCAGTCCTTGACAACCATATCGAGCTATCGAGTGTTTATCGAGTTGATAAACACCAGGCCCAAGCAGTTCTGGAAGGATGGGAACGGGAAGTTGGCTGAGCGATGGCAGCAAGTCATTGACCTTAACGGCATACATATTCCTCAGCATCGTTGATTTGTAATTGAGTTATAAAGAGATAAAGAATTTTTTCAATTTGTCTCATTACTTTTGCCCCCCCCCCCCAATAGTACATACCACGCACTCCGATAGTTTCACGTTTAATGGACCCCTTTCTTCAGCTGGCCAAATATGTTAGGTTGGAAACTAAGTCAACTAGTTTTTTTCCATTTTAAATCCTAAATTTCTTTGAAAATTTTGTGCAAAACGCTACAGAATGTTCCGCTTTTTTCAATTTCGTTTTTTATAGGGCGAGTTCACTTTCGATTTCTAAAGGGCACGTATAGCGCATTCGGAGGAGGTCCTGCTGTCGCGTGCAGGTTCTTGGCTCGGATTTCCCCCGCAGGCCAACTATGCCTTCTATTCCTCCAGAGTCGATGAGTTGGCACCAGACGTGTCTGGGAAGGATGAAGCGCTGACTTGTCCATCGGGTGGCCACCGGAAGTCATGGTATGGCCAAATACGCATTCAACTCCCCTCCGGGACATCCCGTAGAAGCTGAATGCGCACCCCAAAAGAGATTGAGTAACGCCGTCCTTTGTATTCTACTTTTATCGCTTTTATCAAATTTTTTATTATTACCGTGGAAGGTCAAGAAAAGAAGAATGACCTTCGCTGACAACTCCTTCTGCATAAGTTGAGTTTTTTGGGTGCTTTCTCCTATTTTTTAGATTTTTGTTAATTTTCAGAGCACTAAAGTAGAGTGTTCAGAAAAAATAAGTTATTTCTACCAGCAGCTCCTACTCTGTCCGGTTTTTCTTTGGCAGTGTTATATGTGGCTTGAAAAAGAGCGCTAGTAAATCAGACCATGTGCAGTGTTTACTTGTTTATTCAAATTTTCGTCAATTTTTTCGGGATGTTAAAAGAAAAGCAGCTGTTGACAATGGTCATTTTCCCCTTTTCTTATATTCGGCTAAAAATTGATAAGCATCATCATGAACAAATAAACGCAACACATGTTTTATGGAACAAAATATTGTCTTCCGAAAAACGCAGAACACTTTTCAAAAAATTGAACAAAGGGTAAGCATCTGTTAGTAAAAATAATTAATGTCTTCTGTACATTCCGGTTTATTGCTCAGAAAGTTGAGAAAAATTGAAATGGAAAAAGCAAGGCACACTTACTAAAGAAGAAAATCATTTTTCAAATGGTATATAGCATAATATAATACGCAAAAAATCATTTAGAGAGATTCAGAAAAATGTTTAAAAAATGGCGGGGACATAGTTTCTAAAATAGTACTTACATCAACACGGTTTGGAGAGCAGTCTAGGAATTTGGAAGCAATGAGAGGACAAATTAAGCAAAGACATGCTGAGTTTATTAACGTTGAACATAAGTGCCACTATTTGCAAAAAAAGCCAAAAAAGTTTAATTAATTAACTTTGAAAGAGCAACGCGTTCTTCTTCTAATGTATATTTGGTTTGAAAATCTTCAGCCTAATTTTTTTTAAAGTAACAAAAGAATTTGGCGTACATATTTGAGGTATCCATGCACTCGTCCAATTCGTTACGATATTTTTTTGATTTATAAGCTTACTTGGAACAGCAAAGTAGGATCTATGCGTTTTTAGAACAGTATTTGTTTAAATGGCGTAGAGCATTCCCGCCCGGTTAGAGGGAGGTGCGGGTTCGAGTCCCGCCTGGCGCTAGAATTTTGATCGCAACAAAACATCGTTATGATAGTTTTTGTCTTACTGCTAAAGGTTTGAAACTCTATGTGCTAAACCAGAATTTTCGCTCTTAATCAGAGAAAGATCGTGACGTCCTGGACAAATGCGCAGTGTAGCACTTTTTTTGGTGATTTTCTTTCCTTTTAAATAAACACTAAAACATTATTTTTCTTGCAAAATAAAGTTTGTAAAATCTCAAACAGTGGATCTATTATGAACCATGTGATTTTGAAATTCTTGAAGGAAACTGTACTAAATTTTCCATGGTCATAAATTATTTCAACATGTGATCTGAATAATGATCAGCTCCTGGTTCCAAAAGCTTGCTTTGTGGCCAGTTTGAGTTGAAAATAACATATCAGTAACGGGTATCAGCTAATGAGCTAGAAACTTCCTTGTTTAAGAAACTATATTCACTTATTAGAGGTGCTCAATTTTCTCGAGTAAAGAATGTTCTGTCTCCGAGAGTCTGTAGTTTAATTTGAAGGACGATCGTTTTGATTTGGAACATGTTCAGCTTAACTTCACAAGTGTCAACGATGCTTAGTGTATGAAGTGAAAAGTGCTGAATTTCGTTTTAAAAGTGTCCACTTTGATTTGTAAAGTGCCCCGTTTGGCATGAAAGTTGCACATGTAGCTCTTGGAAAATTCCAGAAAATAAAGTGAATTATTTTAAGCATTAGTACAGTGCCTAAAGTTGACGAAGCCTCTAGTTTTTGTTAGACAAATAAAAATAGTGTAATTATAAAAATAATAAAAGTATGAAACAAAAAGATAGGATTCATTATGGAAACAAAGAGAGTCTACTCAGACACATAGCGCTTTAACCTGCAAAGCAACTTGAAGCAAAGACAATTCTAAAAAGGAAAAAAAAGAAAAAGAAAAGAATAAAAAGAAACCCTTAAAGCCAATGCGAACTCTTCAATCTAGTATTACAATTCGTAGAAATGGTTAAAGTCAGAAAAAACGTCGGCAAAAAAATGTTTCACTAAAAGTGCCAGAATGTTTGCGTCAACGAGCACATGGAAGGAATGCCCATGGCAAGGCTTTCTGGACCTCAGACCTCGGACGCGACACAGCCACCTTGTTCGTCATTCGCTGCTGTTGCACTGCATTTTAAAGTGCTCACGTCAGCTGTCTAGGCACTGTTCTTGCAAATCGCCTGATTTGATGAACTTCGCCCGTGCGACTGTGCAAAAAAGCGCCGCGCCCCGTCACGTCTCACAGGACCCTGGACGTTTGCGAAATTCGCTCGACCCGGACGCTTTTTGAAGGGTGCCTTTCAGAGGTGTCACTAGCGGATGCTAGCACCGGAAAGAGAACTATAGAAACTGGAAGGATTCGGAGATGCCTACTACCGAAATCTGTTCAGCAGAAATCAAAGCCGGCAGAATGAAACAAAAATGCGCCCTTCTGTAGGTTGATGTTGAGGTTAGTGTTCTATACGAACGCTTGGGCTTTTTTACACTTTCGAAACCCCAACCATACCGATAGCGGTCTCATTTACTGTTTTTGTTTTCTAATCGTTCTTTTTGGTGCGTGGTAGCGCAATCGGGGAGGCGCCGGCTGTCGTGTGCACCCAGATCTTGGCTTCTCGCCCAGGCCAACCATCCCTCCTGGGCTCATGAACCAGATGGTACCAGACTTCTCTGGTAAGGACAAAGCACTGATTTGCTCATCGGCTCTTTATCGCAACTCATTGTATAGATCAGATACTCATTCAAATCGCCCCCATGAGCCCCCCCCCTCATTGAAGTAGAATACACGCCACGCATCCAAAAAGAGACTGATTAAAGCCGTCCTCTATTGGTTTATCCTTTTCTCTTTAATTAGTGTGAAGACAATGTTCATGAGGAACGGACAAGTTTCTGAAGCGTCGAAGAAGTCGCGAAGAAGACGAAGAACGTCCGACTCCGTGCCCACCTATTCGACTCTACCGTTCTTCCTGCCCTAACATACGCCTCAGAGACCTGGGCTATACGGAAGCAGGATGAACACGCGATCAGCGTCGCGCAGCGTGGATCGAGAGGACGATGCTCGGAGTGACACGACTCACGCAAGTGAGAGAAGGCCTCCGGAGTTCTGAGCTTCGCCGACGTTCGAAGATCAGAGACGCTGTCGAATGGGCCAAGTTGTCGAAAATTAGGTGGGCCGGCCACGTAATGCGCTTCGCAGACACCCGCTGGACGAGAGCCATCACCGACTGGATTCCGCGGGATGTCAAGAGAACACCGGGACGCCAACCAAAGCGTTGGTCGGACTTCTTCGTGAAAGCCCTGAACGACTATGACGCTCTTCGTGCCCCTCGAGCGATGAGGATCCATTGGAGCACTCTGGCACGCGAGAGGGATGGAGACGCTGCTGGCGCCCGCTCGAGTAAGTCGATGATCAACAGGACGATAGGTGATACAGGGAATACAGTGTGATACCCAATATTCAAAATCACGTTGAAGTAGCAGTTTTAGTCTATGACTCCACTAACAGTTTTCTTAGGAATTAAAAGTGCTCATTAACATCAGCGGCTTAGAAAGCCTATATGCCGAACAGCAACACTTCATGTAAATCACGCTCACTTTTCTAATCGAATAGACAACAGAATATGTTGGAAGAATACACGACGCGATCTCGACACAACCACATCATAGAATGTTCCCTTTTTTGTGCTTGAAAGTAAGCAAAAGCCGAAAACAGCAGCTAAAGGGCATTTTAATTGTCAGCCAAATAGGCATGAACAACAACAACACCTTTGAAATAAGTCGAAAATATCTGCGCACAATTTTGAATGCAGACCTAAACGTTCATCTGACTGCTATAGAGTAGTGAAGAAAACTTACACGTCGTTAAGTGCAAACGCCTTCTGAACATGGGGACTAAAGAATAGTTAAAATTCTTCTTTGTCACGCATGTTTGTTAAACGAGCTTTACTAAGCCTGGAGTTTCGTTTATTTCGTCGCTACCAAAGGTCTGAAAGGAGGTTGAATTTCTGCAGACTGTGGTCTCCTATCGCCAAATTGTTCTAGCTATGGGTCGACCATGGAGACTTCTTCATTGGAACGAATTATAGATAGAAGAGTGCTGAAAGCCGCCTTTAGCTGGGTCTTTGTTTTCGGTCACTTCTCCAGTCCATATTTTATGAGGCCGAGAGTCGATTAGGAAAAGGCTGCACAACAAGATGGCCATGTCACTTTAGCCACATAGATGGTAGAAGTTTCTCTTTTAGCAGAAGGAATGTGTAGTCCAGGAACTACTCTACTAGAAAAAGTGTTATATTCTAAATGATGATATATGTACAATTAAACTTCGCAACGACTTCTATTAATGTGATATTTGTACTTTTTATTTAAGGTAATATTATACATTAGTTAGCCATATTATATATTTAATTATTTATTTATATTTATATTTATATTTATGTTATATTTATATTTACATTTATTTATTACATTTATTTATGAGATCAAAAACCACAGCCTTGTGCCAATTCGCAGTTTCACTGCTTTCGATCACCCAGGTCGAGACGAATTGCGAGTGGATGCGAGGGCTTTCTAGAATTCACAGGCGAGGGTTTTGATAGTGTTCTTGGCTGTCGGTCAGCGACAGCACAGGACATATTTATATTATATTTAGACATATATTATTTATATTTATTATATATATTTATTGTATTATTTATTTTTATTTATTATATTTATATTTATTATTATATTATTTAATAATTTTATTATTTATTTATTTTTTATTTGAGCGACATATTTATATTTATATTTAAGGCTATCTAATGCTGGTCAACTGCCTATGTCAATGATGTGAAGATTTTTCCTCTAGAGGATAAAAAATAAAAAGTAAAAAGAACGGCGTTACTCAATTCCTTCTGGGACGCGCCATGCATTTGGCTTCTACGGGATGTAGTGGGGGGAGGAGGATTTGAACATGTATTTGACCGTACCATATTTGACTTGCGGTGGCCAGCCGATAGAAGGTCAGCGCGTTACCCTCCCCGGTCTGGTACCGATTCACCGCCTCCAGAGGGATGAAAGGCTTGGTTGGCCTGAGCGGGAAATCCGAACCTAGAACCTGGTACAGGTTGCAGGCGACAGTCGGCACCTCCTCCTACTGCGTTACACCAGTCCCAATACCCCGTATACTGTACAGGATATAGAGTTGAATTAATTACCCTATACAGGATACGGAAATATGAAGGAGTTGAAGTTTAAAGTATCCTAGCGCAAAAGTATTCCATCTTAGTATAGAAATTTTTAAGACACTGAATTCACCTAATGTTTCGTGATAGTGAAACTTTCACGTGTTTCTACTGCTTAATTTAGATCCGTTTTTTGTTTTCAAACAATTCTGTATTTCGTATTTGGATGAGAACAAAAAGATCTCTGTTGTTTCCCATTAATTGTCTATTTACCTTTCATTTTGTTAGTGGAAATTGAAGGGGAGTGCTGAGCACAATGATTCTGTAAGTAAGCTCCCGTAATTTACACTGCAGCACAGCTCATTCAGTCGTCCCCAGAGAACGCAGCTTTCATTTTGGATTTATTTCAATGCTGCTCTTCTCACCTATCACTTCTCTTTATCAGCTCTGGTCAGTGACAGATCTCCAAAACAGGAGCCCATTTCATGGAAGGAATTCGGCTCCGTTTCGATGGAATTTTGAGTGCAACGCTCTAAGGGAAAGAAGCTGTGTGCAAGCTGTAGCTGTTCGCTTACGGAACGAAGGGTTCCGAAGGGAACTCCTGAGTTCCAGGGACGTGTTCCTCGTCATAGAAGTCAACATGGCTGGCCACCTAGTGCATAAGCGGGGCAGAAGGAAACGAGCGGATTGGGGGAAGGGCTTTTAGGGTCATCTAAGAAGTCGTGAAGAAGACGAAGAACATCCGACTCCGTGCCCACCTATTCGACTCCACTGTTCTTCCTGCCCTAACATATGCCACAGAAACCTGGGCTATACGAAAGCAGGGTGAACACACGATCAGTGTCGCGTTGCGTCGAGTCGACAGGACCAGGTGAACCATTCATCACCTCATTCGAATTCGGTTCAGTACTTTGCCTAGCGCATTATTACTGCCTGCTGTATGGTTGTCACAAACGTGATGTGTCCGATGATTTTCTTCTGTTTTTGCACTCCTCAAAGCGTACAGTAGATAAATAAATGAGAGAACGTCCCCATAGTTCCAATCTTTGTCCACGTCAAAGGATACGGGATAATGTCGCGTGGCCCGTTGAAAATTGGGTGGGTCAGTCGCTTATCGCAGGCACCTGCTGGACGAGAGCCTTCAGCGACTGGATTCCGCGATATCTCAAGAAAGCACTTTGACACCACCCACCTATGCAATGATCGGACATCTTCGTGAAAGCGTTGAACGAATGCTACTCCCTAGTTCGAACCGGTAGATCTGCAGGGCTTCTATGACAAGCAAAAGGTACTTATATATAAATACATGCTCAAACTAGAACAAGCCTACCATGCAATAGAAGGACGAAAGGTCATTATATGACGTAAGGACTTATGTAATACAGTACACCGTTGTGGCAAAGATAACTGAAGCTTCTTTGAGAGTTCTGCAAGAGAACTTGCGGAACTGAAGTGGAAGGGCAACTACATCTCGATTAATGACAAAGGACGACAATGGAAATTTTGACGGAAGTGATGTTTTGTCCTTCTTAGTGATTGCACCAAGTCTTGCTGATGCGTCCTTGTCAGATTACAATGAAAGTTCTAGAAGAACTGAGCCGGGACAGCTTCAACAGACCAATCCAAAGGATGTTAGAGTTCAGAAGTCACTAAATAATCTCCAAACAAACTTTTTAGCAGGAAAGAAGATATCAAAATGGTGATCAAATGGAAAAACGGAACACATCCTTTCAAAAATTCGGAAAGACTCAAAGACGTCCCACAGAGCATTTGAGCTGAGTTGACTGAACTACGGGGTTCGGTCAACACGAGCCGTTCGCGAATGTGTGAAAAGTCATCAGTTTCGCTCGGAATGCACAGCACAACAGCCAGTGTGTTCGTGGCCCCGAGGGACAGCTTCATGAGGCCACACAGAGCTCAAGCTCGGACTCTCGTCGACGGGTTTGGACCTCGACCCACCATCGCCACCACTTGTAATGAGCTGCGTCTCCCATAGGAGCAGCACCCAACGAGCGTTCCGGGATCCGCCTTCCCCACCCGCTCTTCATCAGTAACGAACCAAACTGCCAAATAACAACAGCTTGGAGAGCGGCTTTTGCCTTGGCCTCAAAGAGATGGATAAATGATTAGGGATGTTGTTAATCAGAGCCTTTTTAGAATGCGCTACGCTTTCTACTTCTAGGGAATGTCATAGAGGTAATTTGAAAGCGTATTTGAACACTACAATGAATTACGGTGGCAGGCCGATGGACAAGTCAGTGCTCTATTGTTCCCAGACGAGTCTGGTGCTATCCTACCGGTACAGGAGGATGAAATGCTTGCTAGGTCTAGGCGAGAAATCCGAATCAACAGCGCTGAATCGGATGCACGCCACAGCCGGACTTCCTCCAACTCGGCTACCAGGCGCACCGCACTCGAAGTACTGTAAAGAATGGCGGAAGCGTAACTAGGCTCCCCACGTGATGGATGGCATTGAAGTTAATGAAGCAAGCACTTATGCTTAGTATTTATGGGCTAATTTAGAATGAATGAAAGGTGCCGCCCACATTAGTTCAAATCGAGGACGACAATGCCCCAGTAGAAGTTTGCCGAGGGAGAAATGAATCCTGTGGGGTCAATGCATTTTTAAAAAGTTCTGGCTAAGCAGTAGGCCTGCAAAAGTCAGAGTGCCTCTAAACATTGTCTTATTATTTCAATAAAGTCGAATGAACATTCGAAAAAATTCGAATACCCGATTATTTGATGCACTGAAAAAAGAGAAGAGCGAACGATTTCCGTTCACTCGAAAAAAAATTTAAACCGAATAATACAGTACAATAATACAGTAACACAGTAATACAGTAGGAAGCCTAAGTCTTTGCCGAGATGAGTGCTTGATCTTAGGCTTCGAACTTCTTCCAGGCCTTTGAAAACGACGAAATTGTCAAAAAGTCAGGCCGAAGTAAACGTTCCATCATATCAAACCTGCGTGGCACAGAAGTATTGAAACAGTAATGCAGTATTTTATATTCGTCATTTAAAAAACGAATAATTCGCTCGCTTAAAAGTTTTATTTTTCCAAACCCGAATCACAGTTGATAATTCGAAATTCTGTATTTTGTAGAGCCGAATATTGTTCACTCACTCGAAATTCGATAGTTTGAAAGCCCGAATAAATTGAGCCATCCGAAATTACGACTTTTGATGGACAAAGTTATAAAAACCTGTAAGTACTGTAACCTCCTCGTCGACGTACCGCCTCATTTACCACTCCTTTTACACCCTGGCACAGTTTCAGAAATAGTAATCATGGCCTTCCATTGTCCAGTATGGTACAAGAGTAGCATCTCGCTCACTGGTCGACGCTGTGCTAGCAATGCGTCCATTCATCCCTGTCGCGTGCCAAAACAGCCCAATGGGCCATACATGCTAAAGATATACGAGCGAGCGTCATACTTTTCGTCCCCCGTGAAGAAACTCGACCATGTGTTGGTGAGCATCTTGGTGTTCTCTTGACAGCCGCGAAATCAGGTCGATTACGGCTCTCGCCTCTGTGGGCGCAGGATCAGCGCATTTATTACATGGATGCCCACCTAATTTTGGACAACCTGGCCCATTATTGATCATACCATATTCACACAATGCCTGCACGTGCCTACAGTACCGCGCATATGATTTAGCCAATTGCCGAAAAGAACGCTTTGGAGCGTTCCAAAGCGCCTTTTTAAATAATTATTTTTTTAAAGCAAGCACTTGTAAAAGAAAACATATATTTGAGCTTAGCAGCTCAAGCTCTTTCTTTTGTCATATAAATCGATACAGTTGAACAAGACATCTAGGCTGGACATTAAAAAATCGAGTGGGCGCGACAGCCTGTAGAGTGGGCGTATGGGGAGTTCTATCGGAAATTCCCAGCCGCCGTACTCAGGAACTGCTCTAAGACTGTCCAGCTTGCCATTGGAGAGCGCCATGAACAATGCATACAGAATCGAACCTATCAATCGAGTGAATGTATGGCTGACCCCAAGTTGCAAGCAGGAGCACAAACTAATTAGTTATAAAACCCTGCGACTCGCAATTAATTGTGAGCCGCCGCATGGACGGATAAAAATACAGGCGAATAGCTCTTTCACACAGGTGGTAGTGAAGAATCGAAATCCGCTTGAAACCAGCTATCACGCCTTCAAACTCATTTCGACACGTGGTATCTTCCAAATCCACACGCCACGCACCGCCGTGCTCCGTGTGGCTTCAGTCGACCAGTATGCTTCGGTCGGTGGCGCACCAAGCATATAGGTTCGTACCGCTTTTCTAACCAGTCCGGTCAGTCTATTAGGCTCGTTTACTTTCTTTTTGTGTGCTGTGACAGTGCTACGTCTTGTGCACATATTGCGAGACTTCGTATCGCCACAATCAAATAGTCGAGGGTTATGTGTTAATTAAAGAGCAGGGGTCAACTATTCTGTTCTTCACAGCATTCGAAAACCTTTGGAAAAAAACAAAATTCCAGCTTCACGCATGGCTAGGTACGCGTTATAACCGAAGGTGGGGATAGATTTGTATGAGTAGGATAATATTGCCAAGGTTATCGAAGAGGTTCAGAGTCTGCGTCTTTCTAGCCTAGAGTATCTCTCTTAAAAGAACAGCAAAGCAATTAAAATAAACATACTCACGTCGTGCATATTCTTCCTTAGCCGGAGACGAAGTTCTTGAGATGACAGACGAGAGGAGGGTTTTTCTCGTCTGTCGTCTCAAGAACTATTCTTTTTCAAAAGAAGAGGGATAATTCAAAGGAAGATTTTTCCTTAGCAAGAAGTTTTAGTTCACATAAAATTTCCAAACCAAATGGACCACTTCTCGAACCAAACTCGCGGCCCTCCAAGTAAAAATGACTCTTTCGAGGTCAAACTGAATGTTTTTAAAAACAAAAGATGTGCTTTTCCAGTATAATCTAACACTTTTTAAGATGGTCAATGTAATTCTTTAACCAAACAAAAACATATGAATTTATTTGAAGCGCCTTATACCATCAACCCACAAGGTGAATACTGTCTTTAGACTTTGTAAAATTTTTATATTTCAATGAAAAGTAGGATAAGGATAAAGGATAAAGGACGGCGTTACTCAATCCCTTCTGGGATGCGCCAGCGCATTCTACTTCTACGGGATGTCGTGGAGGCGACATGAATGCGTATTTGGCCATACAATGACTTGCGGTGGCCAGCCGATGAACAAGTCAGCGCTTTATCCTTCCCAGACAAGTCTGGTACCAATTCACCGACCCCGGAGGGATGGAAGGCTTGGTTGGCCTGGGCGGGAAATCCGAACCAGGAACCTGGTATCGGGTGCACGCGGCAGTCGCGCCTCCTCCGACTGCGCTACACGCGCCCAATGAAAAGTAATGGTTGAAAATGTATTATGAAGTACAAAAAGGCAACATTTCTCAATATTCTCAATGTAGAAAGATTGCGTCATGAACTCGTGCATCGCAATTTTTCTTCGAATAGAAGCAAAATTTTATACGGTTCCAATGCTGCACCAAGACAAAATGTAAAAGTCACTAATATGTTCACGTCGCATTTTTAGGTGGACAGCATTTATACTATTCAATTAAAGAAAAATCCTGACCAGCTAATTCTGGCACGATCTCCTCTTTTACCATTGTAAATTGGGATGTTTGCATTTCTGCATTTTTTTTTTTGAAAATCAAGCTTTCAGCCATTGTTTTTCTTAAAAAAATGAAATTTTTATAAAATTTCCTACAGTCTTCACTTTGTGGCAAGGTGTTTAAGATTCCCAAAAGAAAGTCATTCCATATTTTTTTCGGACAAAACAATTTTAGTACTGCTGAAGAACATTATTCTGAAAAAACGCTTGTCTTAATTTGAATAATGTTCAGTTTATCTTCAAAAGCATAAAACGTGTCCAATATGACATGGGAAAGTGTGTAGGTATTGCATATCTGTCATTGCGTGAGCAGGACGTTTATTTGTAAAACAAGAATCATTTGCAAACCAAGGGCTTTGTTCTAAAATTCCCAGTGGAAGAGTTGCCGCTAGAAAACGAAGTTGAGCGTAGAGGATCCATTTTTTGACCAAAAAAGATACAAAGCACACTTAGTTCATGGTTTGAATCATGATTCTTTACTTCTACATTTGTCGTCGTTTTCGAAAAGACGAAGAGAGTGTCTCCGGACAGAACGACGCAAAAATGTTGAAGAAGCGAGGAAAAAGCTGCCAGTGCTGGTTATGCCCATTATTGAGAGGACGGCAAGGACAAGCGGAGCAGCATAAAGCGCATGACGAGTCGTCGTTCATGGCCCGTTTCAGTGTCCTATTGATAGCGCGGATTTATGGCAGTCGTTGTCACAGAACGACCACTGCATCAACCCCAAAGGCGAGGCAGAACATCGACAACTCCAAAAGAAAGAGTCGGCTAAGATCCAATAGCTTCAAATTTTAGAAGCATTTAAAAACTGACCATATTTTCTAAGCTTCTCAGTTTTTGCAAGCAAAGGTGAAGGAATTCTGAATAGGTAATTATTGTAGTACGAGCAGTAATTCTTCAAAAAATACGAAACGTTTTTGCTTACAAAGAAAGGGCCCATTTCTTATCCATAAGTTGATTAGCCGAATATTATGTTAAAATATGACAGAGGTATAACATTTCGGAATACACCTTTCCAAGCCAAATTGGACACGTTTTTTTAATCAAATTGAACGCTCTTCTAAATGCATTTAATTCTTCTGAAATCAAAGTAAACGTCTTCCAAATCGAAACGAGTTTCTTACAGGTTAAACTGTAAAAAGAGTTTAGAACAGTCTTCAGTTCAAGGAAAAATAAGGATAACTTTCTTCGTTTTTTATTTCAGCTTCCTGAATGGGTGAAGCTATTTTATTTTATTTTAATTTATAATTAAATAATGCGTTTAATTTTAAAAGAGCAATAAGGCATTTGCTACAATAAAGCAATCATAGTGCATTAGAGACTAGATCGCGCCATGCACTCGGCAAGCTCGGCGCGATTTTTCTGTGACTGACAGTGTAAATACTGCTTACATGAAGCATCAAAGTGAGGATATGTGTATTCTTCACAAATGTTTTTGTTCTATCGTTTACAGGTGTTAAATACCAAGTAAAGAAAAATTTTGCTATCAATCAAATATAAATTGCGTCGTCTTGAATGAGAACATCGCGCAATCTCTTTTTTGGAACAAAAAACGACCGCCTTTCCGATCTTTAGGACATGTTTTGAACTATTGTTTTTTTATTAAAAAAGAATTTTATAAGACTTTAAACAAAGTGTTTACCTAGCCGATAAGTGAATTAAACTTCAGAGAAAGTTATGCTAAAATTTTACTTGGGCAAAAAAATATTCCAACTTCTTTGAAGTCTCTAGTTTAACATGGTAGCAGCTCATTTTGATTTAAGAGATGTAAAATTTGATTTGAACAGCGTCAGGCTTGTTTAAAAGAGTGTTCAATTTAAATAGAGAAGTGCCTAAATTGACGAGAAAAGTGCTCAGTTCGTTGTGAATATGGTATATTTTATTTTTTAAGTTTCATAAGCTAGAAACTGACCCTCTTATAACTAGCACAAATAAGGCTGTCGTATCCCCAATTACTTCACAAGTAAATCACGCCTCTGGTGCTAAATCTGATACTTTCAAAGAAATGAGAAGCAGTTGCTTCAAAACTCCCTAACAACTGCGAAGGATGCCTAAAGATCAGAGAAAAGGGCGTGGGCACTAGGTGAGTGTGTCCATCCGCTGTCGCCTAATGAAATGACGCCTAATGGAATTTATAATGCACGACAGCACTGCGTATGAGCAGAAGCTATCGCCAGCCGCGGCTACGTGATGTTAATCTACATCGAAGCGGCCACCAATTCATAGGCAACCCCCACGACACTCGGGACTACAGCACTAGCACTCAATAGAGGACGAAATATTTGAATGCATCCTCATGGAAAGGGGCACTCCATTCTGACTCTCTGACTCGAAGTCGAAACTTTTATAGTTTACAAAGACAGCAGGGTGAATTGGCCCATCAGAAGACAATTCTTTGATATTTCCTATCTATCGGGTCGGAGGTGGCGGCTGGCGTGTGCACTCGATACCAGGTTTCTGGTTCGGGTTTCCCGCCCAGGCCAACCAAAAACCTTCCATCCCTCCGTGGTCGGTGAATTGGTATCGGTCTCGTCCGGGGGGGGGGGGGGGGGGCGGGAACTCTGACTTGCTCATCAACTGGTCGCCGCAGGCATTGTATAGCCAAATACGCATTCATGTCGCCACTATGTGCGACATCTCATAGAACTGGAATGCGTGGCGTTTCCCAAAAGGGTTTGAGTAACGCCGTTCATTATCCTTATCCTCAAGAGGCACACTTAGGTTTACATTTGTTTAGTTTTTCTAGCGATGCACCCCTCCGACTAGGATAGATATAAAGTTCGTCAGCACACCTAGCCGACGGTATGTGCGTGGCGCATCCAAAAGAGGATTTTCACAAGGACCGTCTTCATATTTTTTAATAAACGGTGCATACGACCTGGATGGTTATCAAAGTTTTTAGTTGAAAAGATGAGCTAGAATTATTGCAAAAACTTTAAGAACGCACACAAATATTCTGCTAGAAGCACTCCATTCGATTCAACGTTCGTCAAAGGGTCTTCTACACATTAAATGCAACACCGTATTTATCCATATCGTCAGTATGCGCCGTGAGTTGTCATTTTTCTGTACTTGGTGGAGTGAATGTATTTGAAACGGGTAATGGATCCTGCGAAGCTGTCCAATAGATTGGATGTACAACGTCATTCCGGCCAAAGGAAAGTTGTTCAGTTAGGCTGAGCTTGGAAAAATTGACTTGCATGGCAGCAACACCGATCGATTTCAACATAACGGCACCTACTGCTACTGTTCAAGGAAAGTTCTAGTTATGCTCTATTTGAAGTATTAAATCACCCAATATGTGAGCACAGCGTTTGAAATTTCTATAGAATTCCTATTTTTCGAATTAAAATGATGGCCTAATGTTTAGGTTGAAGAGCAGTGAGGTGGTCATTTTTTAATGCCAAAAGAAGAAAATGCGCCATGCCCTGTCACACCATTTTGTTCGAATGATGGCAAAATTTTCGTTCTTGCCTGTAAACGATAAAACAAAAACAATTGTAAGTAACAGAGTAGTTGATCCACAGTTTGATGTTTTATCTAAGAAACATTTACACTATCAACCAAACAAAAATCGCGACAAACTTTTCAAGTGCATAGCGCGATCCGGTCTTTTAAGGCACTAAAAGATTATTGTCTTATTGCGCTTTAAAACGAAATTTAATATATCACTTTCACTTAAGAATGGCAAAAATACCAACGATATTATCACTATTCGGGCGGTGAAGCTAAAAAAACCAAAGAAAGTCATATCAAATTTTCCATGAAGAAATTATTCTAACCATTTTGGAAAGTCTGTATGTCAAGATGGAAAAAGCTCGTTCCGATTTCGAAGTCGTTCACTTTGAATTCAGAAGCATGTTGCTTGTTTAGAAGAGGTTCGATTTAACGTGAATATGGTACATAAATACTTTCCATGGTTCAGGTAGCACTGCTCGGATCAGACATGGCCCTTCGCTTGTGCATTCTCACAAGAGGAACTACGAGAGTATTGGCCCGTGGACTGGCCGATCGTCATGGCAGAGGCGTTGGAAAGGGAGGCGGCGCTGGTGGTGCTATTCGTGAAGCTGGCGGAGCATTCGGTGAAAGGCAGGCAGCCAAGGAGGAGGACTATTTCCGCAAGAAGACCAGGGACGCCGTAGAAGCGTATCGTCGTCAAGCTGGCCGAGCGGTCGGCAAGCCCCTGAAAGAGAAGGCAGCTGAAGCGGAGCGTTTCTGCGAGAAGATGAAACGACAGTACGGTGAGCTGAAAGCACAGATTCAGAAGGAGATCAAGCACTACGAGGCCGAGCTGGAGGACCACAAGGCGATCCTGGAGATGCATCGACGCCACGTGAAAGAAATCGACGACGAAGTCAACAAGCGCAAATGATACTCGTGCTCTCATGAAATGGCAATTCTAGCAGAACTTAACAAAGCTCCTTGTCAGTTGCTTGCACTGCAGTCTACATTAGCTTATTGAAGAGCCTGGAGCTGCTTGTAAGAGAAAACAAAAATCAAAAATTGGGCGTGATTCAAAGAAATTGAGAAAGATTAGCATAGCCGACAGAAACTGTGAATTTGCCTAAAGAGATTAAAGTAATCGTTGAAAATAACTTGGAATGGAATAACGACAGATATTCGCGGCATGTAGTCATTTTCCCAATTTATTCTGTCGAATTTTCTTGCGGCTGGGGGTAACAAGACAACGACCACATACGTCCTCTATTCCAGGGGCCAGATTCATCAACCGCTTACTGCTCTCTAACGGTGAAATAGCGAAACCTGATGCTGACGAATGTCATATCAGGGGTTTGGCGATATTTTCACCGCTAGAGGGAGGCAAGCGGTTGAATGATCTGGCCTCGGTATGGTTGTGCTGTTTGGCGGCAATTACATGATTCTGCAGACTAGGGTTCGGATTCATCAACGACTTACATAACATTAACAGAGAATTCACAGCGGAAATCTCAGATAACGCGGCTTATCGCTCACCACCTCACTTGATAAGCAGCGCTATCAGGGATCTCGGCTGCAATATTCTCTGTTAAATTACAGTAAGTCGTTGATGAATCCGGTCCTAGGATGCTTTCGCCGCTCGAATGAACCAGCTGACATCTACTACGCTCAGGAGTCAACCCCGTCGTCAGCGTCACTGCGTTAGGATGAAAAATCAAGCGGGACGTAATAGTCAGTTAGCAGAACACTTTGAAACGATGGGATAACCTTCACGCTGAGTGGAAGCGGATTCTAGGTAGCACAGCCGTAGCGCCAGTCTCCATAGCTATAGTGATAGATGGTGCTAGCATTTCAAAGAACTAATAATTTCATTGCATCAGTTCAAGAGACTCATCGACAAGTACCTCCTACTGTTACGATAGAGAATAAACATAAGGGGAAGTGAACATTCCTGTTTGCGATGATCCGCGCATTCTTCCACCACTGGATATTATGGAGGAGCGTTGAGGTTTTAGGCCTATAACATGACTTATGGTTGCACGGAGACTGTCAGATGTACCATTACCATGTGCTTGGTTCGATTTCCCGCCCAGGCCAACCAAGCCTTCCAACTCTGCGGGACTAATGAATTCAGGCCTGACTTGTGTGAGAAGAATAAAGCGCTTACATGCCTAGGCTGGCAACCACAAGTCGTTGTTAGACCAAATACGCATTCAAATTGCCTCTAAGATATCCCACAGAAGTAGAATGCGTAGAGCATCCCAAAAACGAGTTGTGTAACATCGCGCATTATCCTTTATTTCTGACATATTTTAGTCGCCGGTAGACAAATTAATGATTTATCTACTCCAAAAGTCAGGAGGCAATTCGACGGCCCGGAGGCATGCAGGGTTAGATTACCCTAGGCGGGATCCATTTAAGGACCTCCATTCGGGATGCGCGCGACAGCTAGTGACTACTCTGCCTTCCACGCGGCCTTTCGAATAGGCAATTGGATAAATAAGTAAGTAAATAAATAAATAGATAGGCAACAACCAGTTCAAACGGAGAACAGTATTTCAATGAACACAAGCTTAACACGCCAGGAGTAAAAGATAGGTTAAGTTAGATACATAAAACAAGGAACATTAAGATACCTTTAAATTTTTCCAAAAAAAGTCGCAACAAAAAAACGATTCCCTTTCTAATTCAAAATTTTTAGAAAAGTTTTAAATGCATTCTTTGGGCCAAAATGCAGGTATGGTTGCCAACATGGTGACCTTTCAGATAATTCCTTTCAGTGCATGCAACCAAAACTAAGTGAAAAATGCAGTGAACATATAATTGTGAACTCTAGGCAAGGATCGTTTAGAACGACCTACAGCTAAATGAAAACCTTCTTCTTAAAATCGCCTATGACCGAAATATTGAAATTAATGAATCGAAAATGTCCCATCGTAGCTATATTAAGGCGAGAACAGACTTTTGTCGAAATTGAAAAAACTAATACAAAACACGCGGGTAGAGACTTTTAAGAATTCCATGTGAATTCCAACCCAAGTTTAAGGGCCTTACTCTTAGCAAGTGAAAGCGGCATAATAAATGAGAAGCTAAAAGTCTGCCCCTCGCATGAAATAAACTCGAATATATCGCTAGGGATGAGCTCAAATAAAACCCACATGAGCATCCTCCATTCATTTGGTGAACAAAGTCCCAGGGGAGGTGACGAAAAGCCCTCTGTTCGATGAGCTGTGATAAATCACGACGTTTTAGAAATTGATTTCAAATATGGGATCTAAAAAGAAGAAGAAAGCCGCCGAACAGCTGCCATAACTCCACTGTACGATGTGGCTCTATTTCGACAGAGTGAGCAACATTTTCCCTTGAGGCAGGCAGGGTCATCAAGAAACTTCAGAACTTTCGCCACAGTTTGTAGAGATCCATCAGAAGGCAAAATAGCCTCTTGATAGACTGCTTCCATACGTGCTTTGCGCATTCTTTCCAGGAAAATTAGAAGCAATATAACCTAAGGAGAGGAAGATCGGCAGCCCTTAGGCAATGTAGATTTTTGAGCATAATAACAACTACCACCGGCGGCTAAAGAAACTTCAACGAGCAATCTTCTAACTTTTTTGAGAAGTAATTATGCTCTGAGCGCATAGTGTACATAGTTTCATGATAAGAAGGCCATTGAGTGCATTCAGTTACCCTCGTTCAGTAAGGAAGGATAACCTTGTAACCAACAGGTTTAGCAAATCACGGTTTCATCCTTCTTCATTCTAAAATCCTGGAACTACTCCCAACAGAAGAAGACTTTGTACATCATTCTCCTATACAGGAGTTTAACGAAACAGGGACTTCTAAGTAAAGAAACCTACTGCTTGCAGCTGCAAAGAATTACCGCAAAAGTAGCAGAGCTGTAGGCTGCTATGGAGACACGGAGAGAGTACTTCGGAAGTCGCTGGCGATAAGCGCACAGCGATGCGGAGCCCACGCATAAGACTCGTACCACCTTCAGAAACTTCCTTAAAAGCTTGCTCTTGTTCCATTTGTCTTCCGTCTTAACAGCACTGCCGAAGAGACTACAGATTCTTCGGGACGACTACATTCACTGGAGCACATCTAATCGGTGAGGGGGTCACCTTGCAAGAATCGTGGTTGGAATAAAAAAAGCATGCAACTTAAAGTATAACCACTTAAAGTACACCTATGTTTTCTTGCCCTGATAGTCAAATGGGTTCCCCAAACTGCATTCCTAGCTGAGGGGGAGGAGGAAGAAAGGTCAAAAAGAAACGGAGAAAATTCAAACAACTGCGCTATCGCATAGTCAAGCAGTCGAAGCGCATTCGTCTCGGTCAGGACACTCGAAAGGAGATGAAGAGAGGGTTCATTAAGTTAAACGACATTATTAAGTGGACTCCCAATTGGACTTCCTTTTATTTATTTATTTATTGCATTTAAGGCAGACATCGAAAAACACAATCAAAACTCAACATCAAAAACGGATCAGACAACTGAGCTAATAAGCTATCAAACTATCACGTACATATTCGGCTATACTGGACCAATAGGAACGCAGGTGTGGCTCATCGACAATAAACCTGGATAACGGACAAAGGTTAAAGGCTAGCGTTAGTCAATCCCCTTTGAGATGCGCTACGCACTCCGCTTCTAGGGGATATCGTGGAGACAATTTGACTGCGTCTTTGGTCCATACAATGGCTACAATGGCTAGTCGAGGAGTAAATCAGTGTTTTATTCCTTCCAGACAAATCTGGAACTTATTCACCGACCCAGTACGATGGGACGTTTGGTTGGCCTGTGCGGTAAATCTGAACCAGCAACCTGGAATTGGGAACACGCGACAGCCTGCGCTTCGACCGACTGCGCTACGAGGCGCCCATTGGCAGCATCTCTAGCAAAGAGTACAGACAAAATAGGAGACCGTGCGAAACCCAAATTGACACTGATCACGAGGTGGGGGAATGTCAAATAGTTATTAGTTGAAAAGCTTACTTTTCATAAGAAAAATCCGTCAATCAACAGGTACTGAATGGAAATTAAACAGAGAGAATGACAATTAATTAGAAAGATCTTTTTAACAGTTAACCATGCGTACGATATAAAAAAAAAGTTTGGAAAAGTATATATAGATAGAAAACAGTGCTTCTGAAGTTGAAGATTTTTAAGAGAGATAGGAGTCCATTTACTTGAAAAGTACTAAATGTTTTATGGCAGAAGTAAAAAAGGTATTAAATGGTTGCTGCATTCAACAAAACTGGTGCTGGAAAAGACTTATGTGCTCTGAAAATAGGACTAAACCGCTTTGAGTATGGCTTACGGTAATATTTGGAGGCGCCAAGGAAAATTGCACATTATTGTGCAATTACTGAATGCAGCCATCCGAGCAATTGCATTTAAATCACTCTATTCAAGAATGATAATGAACGACCAAAACGAGCAGACGAATTGCATAACCAACATCTAGTCGTTGTAAGCCTATGTATCGCTACCGTATCCATCCTCTTACAAGACATAGCGAAGGAGTTGGAGCTCCAGAAACCGGCGGAGAAAATGTCAGTCCATCTAAGTAACAACTTGAATTATATTCGTCTCCATGCTTTTCAAGGCTTCTAAGAAGTCGTGAAGTAAACGAACAACGTCGGGTTTCGTCTTCGCCTATTCGAATCCTAGCGAGGAATCGAGAGGACGATGCTCAGCGTTAAACAATTCACCCAAATGAGAGAAGGCCTGAGGGATTCCGAGCTTCGTCGACGTTTGAAGATCAAAGACGCGGTCGAGCCAAGCCGTTGAAAATTAGATGGCCCGACCACGTAATGCGTTTCTCAGACGCCCTTTGAGGAGAACCGTCACCGACTGGCTGCTATGGGATGTAAACGGAACACCAGGATATCCATCAAGGCGCTTGTTAAACGTCTTCATGAAAGCGCTAAACGAACGAGATGACCCTCTTCATGTCCCTTGAAGAAGGAGGACCTATTGGAGCACTTTGGCACGCGACAGGGACAGATGGAGACGTTGCCGGTGCTCACCACGTCTCCATCTTGATGATTAACAGGAAGACAGGTGACATAAGTTATACAGGTGTGCATCGGACTTAAAAGAACTTCCAGCTCTAAAAGATACAGTACGTACGTAGGACGTCCTTAATGTTTATTGAAGTAACTATAATGTCATCCGAAGCTGAGCATCGAGATTTTTACGAGATGTCACAGTTATTCAAGGATTTTTCATGCTGTGAAAAGTGGTGTAAAAGTCTTGGCGAATAGCTTCACGAAAGCGAACAGTGGATAGTATGCGGACCATAGAAAGCCAGAAATGGTCTCCTCCCTAATTTGTTCAAAGGGTGCGCCATGCATTCTACATTTTAGGGACACGGTATGTAGAGGCCACGCTGCACTAGCCCAAAGATGTTGGAAAATCTTTAAAAACACGTACGGTTAGAAAGAGCAAGTCCTCTACTTTCTAACAAGTACAAAATATTAGGAGAAATCCAAAAATAAAACTTCAGTTTATATTAATAATGGACCAAAGCTATTTAAGAGCGCTGAAAAGCTGCGGTTTTTAAATGAATTAAAAGAAAGGATTAACTAAGCTATCGACCAACATGTCACGATTATAGTCTGGTTGATAGTGTAAATGATGTCCATTAATGTGCTCAAAAGTTGCTGCTTTCCTCACTTTACCGACTACTCAGTTTATTATTTTTGTTGAAAATAAAATGATCACAGAGTTTCTGATGTTTTTAGGCTCATTGACCTCGATTGTACTTTTGTAATAAATAAATAAATAAATAAATAAATAAATAAATAAATAAATAAATAGATTATTTTTCTTTGAAGAATAGAAGTTTCGCAAAGTTCCAAACACTGCGCTCCTTATTTCAAGGAAGGTAAATCAATTGAATTATCAATTTTTACCAAAAGAAAGTAATACTTAATTTTCCTAGGTCAAGAAGTTAAGAACAACAACGAACAAAAACCCTCATTTTCATAAAACAATTTCTGGCATTTCGAATGCTGTATGAAGTTTATTATCTCCTTTGCCTGTCAGGTTTGATACAAATTCGTTAAGTTCATGAGAACAGATGTGGCATCGTCTCCTAGCACTCCTGGGAGCATGTTGTTCAGGGTAAAGAGGTGGACGCGATGTTTTTGATCCAGTGAATTTCACGGAGGGGAAAGCATTTCGAGCTTTCTCACGCCCTGTGAGCAAGACGAGTTCGTCGAAACGTCGGTGGCAATAGAGAATTTTATATCAAACCTGGCAGGCAAAGAGGGTTGAAAAAAGTTACTCAAAAGATGCCCAGCTTGGAGACGACTGGTGTTATGCAAGAAAACCCCAAGGACGAGCAGAGAGAATGAGCTGTCGGTGAAGGCCATCTCTTGCCTTCCATTTTAATGGCCCAAAAAGTTGAATAGATGAATTCAACCTTAGAACGGCTTTCACATCAAGAGCTTGCAAAAATTAAAGAAATTTTCCTTTTAATGAAATAAGAAAAAAATTGAAGATAGCAGACAAAGGGAGGTGCAGGGCCGAGCTGCAAAAGGTGACGGAAGAGTCGTCCGAAAAACAGCGCAAGGCATGCACGCAAGTGGCGAGAGGGCACTCGTGGCCGCTTCTTTCGGATCTGAATGGAGCAGATTTTGGACGACGTGCTTATAATCTAATCGCCAATGTCGTATGCACCAGTGGAGCGCCTCACGTATTCGATCTTCGCTTTTTCAGCGAAATCTCATCCACTCCACAGTATCCTCGTTTGCTGAGAGATTCTTGACCTCTGAGGACTATCTCTCCGCACTTCACAGAGAGCTTGGTAGAAGAACAGGGAATCCTTTTCCAGTGCTAAGGACACAGGTTGGTTCGGTCCTCGATGCGAAGAAGAAGTTTGATAGGCTTGGAAAAAAACTGCAGCCGGCCCAACAACTCAGAGAAGGCCAGAGTTGAGCTTGATTAATCGGTTCAAACAATTGCTCAAACAATTTCGAATGATCGTTCATCCATCTGCTGGAAAATAAATGGCAAGTCGCTGCCGTTCGAACATTGTTAGAAATCGAAGATCATGGAAAACCATTGTTCGAATATTGTTCGAAATCAAACACTGCGAGCAGCCTCTTTCTTGGCCTTCCAGGTAATAGCAAATTTTCTTAGAACAAGTAGTTATCTTGACCTTCTCGCTCCGATTTGGATCCTATTTGCGTAATGCTATGGAGCTGCTTTCTCTTCCAAGCTTCCACCTTTCCATGCGAGTGGGTAACAAGAAAAGCAAAATTCAGAATGACCAAAGAGCAAAACCTCTATCCTGATCGAACCAATCATTCACTTTTAAATGACATATAACACTGTACAGAAAATGTTAAAGTTATTCTCTGTTCTTTAACATTCCACTAAAATTAACAAGTTCAGCACAAGCAAATGAGTGCACCACAGTTGGATAGAGCAAAACATTCCCTTTCGAAAGACATATAGCACTGTCGAAAAAATTAACCAAAGAGAAGAAGCTGTTCGAGTGTGGAAATTAACCAAAGTCATAAAAACAAAAACCGACATATTCTCTTATGGAACAAATTATTGCGTCTTGAATATTGCTCAAAGTTACGCAAGAAAAACATGAACGAACGCAAGCAGAGAGAATAAACTGTCGGAGGAAGACATTTTCCTTTTTTTGGATTTCCGCTTGAATAACTCAAAAATTGACAAAAGGTCGAAAAAAGGTTGAAAAAAGCAAAACACACTTTCTCATAAAACTAATCAATTTTCTCTCAAACGGTATATAACATTACTGTAAAAAAACCTTAAAAAACCTTCAGCGAAATTCAGAATAAATGGTTACAGAAACGACGGATACTTATTTAGTTTCCAACCTAATACACCACACCTCAGCTAGGGCATATAGACTAGTACTAATGAGCTAGCCAAGAGATGAGCTACTGCAATTAGAATGCAGCTTTCGTTATTTGTTTGTTTTGCAGCTACATAATATAACTGATCCTTACAACAGCTTAGGCACGCAGTACAGCCGAAGAATTACCTATTTGCTGCAGCCGGCTAATGGTTATGCACAAAGTCGACATAGGAGAAGCTGCCAATTGCTATGAACTTTATGCCAGTAAGAAAACATCTGATAGCAGCAGAAGACGACAATGAACGACACTGGTCAGCAGCAAAACGAGGTTAGAGCGTAGTGTGTATGTAGTTAGAGTGTGCGAGCAGTAAACACACCCCTCCTTCAGAATCTTGAAGACTTCGGTACCGCAGACGAATACCTGAATTTCTCTGTAAATGTCGAAGCAGTCAAAAGGAATGCGCTGAAGAGAAAAATTCCGCGACATAATTAGATCGAAACACTCGCTCAGAAACAAGGAACGAAAATGCAAAAGACGTCGTAGACGACGTCGACAAAACATGGCAACCACCAGCGCCCTAGGCTAACCTAGGTCGAGCGGAGACTGCGGTGTCCGCCAGCAGTGCACGTTGGACAGTTAATGACCTAACGATTTTAACGATATGACCGTCAATTTCTGTTAAAATCCGATCCAATAAGTTAAAGGAAATTTTCAGAAATCTAACAGAATTTTCAGCAGATTTCTCAATAATTCTTGATATTCTCGAGAGTTTGCTTTTAAAACGTGTTTAAAGCGTTTCCGCTAGCTTCACTGTGCTTAGAAGATTTAAAGTTACCGAATATCACCTTCTTCCTTTCTTCGCTTTGAGAGGTAATATTAAGAAGAGTTTCAGCTGTGTTAATGAGGCGAGAAGAGCACTCGTTCAACTGCAACACAGGAAGCGTAGCGCTGTCGTCGCCGTCGTTCTCTTCCGCAGGAGAGGCACAACATCCGTTTCAATAATGACTTAGCGAGCGCCATGCATGTTCAACCAACATTAATAGCCGCGCCGATAACAATTCTACGTCAAGGACACATCTGAGCGCTTATGGAAGAAAAGGGAGGCAGGGAATCGCTATGTACTTAGGCATTTTCTGAAAAATTGAATTATAAATATTTTATTTTTATTTTAATTACTTATTTAAAATTTTTCCTCTTTACGTCAACAGTTCTTCCCGCGTACGCATAAGAGACGCGGCTTCTATGAATGCATAACAAACACGTGATGAGTGTCACGGTGCAAGGGATCGAAAGGATGACACTCGGAGTGACACGAATTCAAAGAAGTGAGAGAAGACGTCCTGGGTTAGTATGAGCTTCGTCGACGTTCGAAGATTAGAGACGGTCTCGCATGGACCAAGTCGTCGAAAATTAGGTAGGTCGGCCACGAAATGCGCTTCGCAGACACCCGCTAGATGAGAGCCGTCACCGACTGTGCTCCGCGGGATGTCAAGAAAACATCAGAACGCCGCCAACGCGTTGGTCTGTCTTGTTCGTGGAAGCCCTGAACGAACGATATGACGCTCTTCGTGTCCGTCGGGGGAAAAGGATCCACTGGAGCACTCTGGCACGCGACAGGGATAAATACAGAGGCCGTCTTGCTGACGCAATTCGACGATTAGCGGAAACGCGGATGATGCACGTAACTTGTACAGCATGAAATTTCAGTTCATCTAAACCAAAGTGAAGAAATTCACTCTTGTTCAGAATGACGAAGATGAGCCACACATTCTACTTTTTGCGAACAACAAGAAAGAAGTGTGAAAGATTAGCAAGGCGTTTCCTCGTAGTGTACCGTCTGTTGTCAGAACAGCGTTGGCGGCGTAGTGGACTAGCAGCCTGTGTGGAAAGCAGATGATATGAGCTGCTTTCATGCAATTTAGTATGTGAATACCTTCTTTGATACTATTCTGCAGATATTTCAAGCGAACGCCTTTGAATCGAGAAATGAGAAAATAACACGTACAGTCTCAAAAATTCATAAGCAATTTTAACCACACAAAAATTGCGTTTACAACAAGGGTCAGCCAAAGGCGAGTGCGAAAAAATCGCTTTTTTCTAATTCAAAACCATGCATAAACTCCACTAACACTTCCAGTTAGATAAACACAGCGACACATTGGACAGAGACATGATGCGATCTTAACACCAACCATTTCAGAAGACCATCACCTTCTAGATCTTGGAATCAAGCCATAAAACATTGATTTCGAAGAAGGTGATTGTTATAACTCTTAAAATAGTATGATCTCCTTGCATCGGAAAAAAATTCGCGAAAGCAAAGAAAATATGGAAAACATAAAAACGAACGATGTAAGGAAATAAACGCAGCTTCGGAAACTTTCAGAATGCTATTTTGCAGCATAAAGTTTAAAAAATGCTAAGCAGAGGCCATGTAAGCCAACTTCTGCTGAATACGACTCCCCGCCAGCATTCTGTGGAAATCGGAGAGTGCTGGCTGAAGTCAGTCGAAAGTGCAACGACAATCAGGGAAAAATGATAGCCGCACAGACAACGACAACGGCCACGGCTACAGCAGCTACTCAACACGCTTGCTCGTCGAGACAGAATACGTCCGGACACTTCAGAACGAGTGAGGCGTAATAGGCGTGTTGAATTCGCCAATAATAAGCATGTCGCGGAAACTATTCCCATTCTGGAGAGCCTCTCACACCTCATGGCATCTAGCATGTAGAGCCCGTTCAAATCTTCAATTGCATAGTTGCTGTAGACTTGTCGCGCAAAAAATTCAGTGGAAGTGTGAACAGAAGAAACGCGTGGAACACCATGCAATAATAAATCACGAAATCCCAAAAACTACTTCAGAACTAGTCAGTTCCAGCACAAAAAAATGATTGATGGCCAAAAGCAGAAAAAAATTACGTGGTGAATAAATTTTTACGAAATAATAACGAAATAATTATGCAGAAACGACAATAATTACGGTAGAATACAAGGTAGAGAATTTGGGTACGAGTTGCATATCTGAGAACCACAGCGAGTTAGGCACGCGGCTGCCCAACACGCCCCATCGAATTGGTCTGTCATTCAGAGAGGGCGTGTATGGTCTTTACCTTCATTGCCTAGCATGTCTTCGGATGGTGTTGATTGGCTTGATTGGCTGAAGCGTTCTACCTCCTAATGCTGCTCACATTCACGACTTCCATTGAGGATTGTTCACATTAACAGAAGGTCGATTGGTCGAAAAAAAATCAGATGACGATAGTGAGGTCAGGACAACTTCACTTGAACGTAGAGCAAACATTTTGAGTTCCAAGAGGACCATATATACAGCTCACACGTCACACACTTCGGTATGAGCAAAAATACTAATATTCACTATAATGTGAATACGTTATTCAGGAAAACTTTAGTATGATTCTTTAAAACTTTTAATTTACCTACCCAATTAGCGAACACATTGCATGAAATTTTGTAAAAGTATCGCTTTTAGGGAAAATATATTTTTAAGAAATTATGCAAAGTTTTAACACATTTGCTTAAGCCTGAAGCGGCTGGTAGAGAGGCTATATGTTGTTACAGGATGTTTTGTTGCGATCAAAACTCTTGAGCCAGGCGGGACTTGAACCCGCATCTTCTGCTTTCCGGGCAGAGATGTTCGCCCTACACCACCGGCGCTGTTTGACCATGCTGATATCAGCGACCGGCCCATCCCGTATCAGGGGTGAGTGCTGACAGGCCTCGAGGGTATCGCGGATGTTACGTGCGGTCAAACGGCGCCGGTGGTGTAAGGCGAACATCGCTGCCCGGAAAGCAGAAGATGCGGGTTCGAGTTGCGCCTGGCGCAAAGTTTTGATCGCAACAATACATCCTGTAGCAACATATGCAAAGTTTATTCTAAAAAGCGTGAAGGCTGCCTTTTTAGTGTAAAAAAGATAGATTACGCCTCGCTCTCGCCCAAGACATCGCGACATTTGTTCGATTGATCTTTCTTCTTGAGAGTGAAGCTCGAAATAGCAAAATGTTTATTGACAACGTTTCGGGCCTTAAGCTCTTCTTCAGGTTTAAAAGAACTACGACGCTTATGCAAACATCAACACCAATCGACGCATCACAGGCCTGGGTTCCACCGACAGGAAGGAGGAGAACAAGAAGTTACAGTGGTGCGATTTGGTCAGAAATGAAGTGCAGGACCTCTGGGCTGTTTATATGGATCCGCGAGCAGAGACGTGTTCGATCGATGGTAAATTTTCCGCTCGCGCTGTCTGTAAACGATAAAACACAGACAGCTATCCTCACTTCAATGTCTCATATAAGCAGCATTTACAGTATCAATCAAATAGAAATCGCGACGAGCTTTTCAAGTGCATGGCGCGATTTTATTTTTTAGAATAAAGTTCATTTTTTAATATTAAATTTTTATTTCAGATAAGTTTTTTAAACACAATTTATCTTTTGAGCATTACAGTTCATTTTTTCTCAAAAACTAAAAAATTTGTATAATAGTTATGTATTAATTGTTTTACATGTAAGAAACTGCACCACGCATTCACTACGCATTCCAAATGCCTTCACGATATCCCGGATTCCTCTGCAGGATATTGTGGCGGCATTTTGTGTACGTATTTGGCTCAAACAGTGACTTGCCGTGGCCAGCCGATTGACAAATCAGTGTTTCGTCCTTGCCAGAAAAGTCTGGTACCAGTTCTCCTGCACAGGAGCGGGGGAAGGTATGGTGGGCGTGGACGGAAAACGGGAACCAAAAGCATGATGCGGCGTGTATGCGAGAGCCGGCACCTGCTCCTAGTGCACTACAAATGTCCATGAGGTACAGAAACACCTCCAGTAATTGCTCTGATCAACTGAGGTGAGCTCCCATAATACTCCAAAGCCCATTCCTAGCGGAACTGAAGTGGCGTATACTAGGTGTGGCACTTAGAAGGAAGGTGAACATTTCGCCGTCAAGGCCTTTTCATCGGTTGCAATTGATTTTTCGCTTCAGGCTTAATTGGCGTCAAGAGTTGAATAGGGGATAAGAGCACGCAGGGCAAGGTGCACAAAGCTCACACCGGACACGCCACGGGCCACTGACGACGAAAACAGGCCCATTCGGCGGGTGGGTGGATTACCCCCGCTCACAAGTGCCTATATGGATGCGATTATCGCGTTGAGCAGCAGGTGTTGGCTGACAGCAGGCCAGGGCAAGGCGTGGGGGGGGGGGAGGCGGGAGTGAAGGAACGGGGCTGTGGCAGGGCTAGGTGGATTGAGCTTGCTTGAGCGCACACCATTAGTCATTGCTTCATCGCTCACACGAGATGTTGAAGGCGCCAATTGAATGGCCGCTACTACACCTCCACCTTTAAATCGAGCTGCAAAGCATTTTCAGAGAAGCTGTCGCACGGGCCAAGTGGTCGAATATTAGGTGGGCCAGCTGCATGATGCGCTTCGCAGGCACCCGCTGGACGAGAGTCGTCACCGACTGGATTCCGCGGGATGTCAAGAGAACACCAGGACGCCCACCAACGTGTTGGTCGGACTTCTTCATGAAAGCCCTGAAGGAGCGATATGACGACGTTTTAATGCATATGTTGAAGCCTGAAGCGGTTGGTATAGAAGCTATATGCAGTTACTGAATGTGTTCTTGCGATGAAAGCTCTAGCGCGAGGCGAAACTCGAACCCGCACCTCCTGCTGACCGGGCGGGAATGCTACATATACCCGCTACACCACCAGCGCTGTTTGATCGAACGCAACATTCACACCTCGTGGGACCGATCAGCACTCATATCGGTATGAGCCGGCCGCTGATATCAGCATGGAACCAGCAAAACAGAAGACCTTGATAGAAATGATTCCAGTCAGTTTCTTTAAGCCTCAAGTGGATGGTATCGATGTTGTAAGCTGTTGCAGCGATGTTTTGTTGCGATCAAAACTCTAGCGACATTGCTTACATTCTAATAAATCTTGCCTCTTGATCTATTTCTAAGTTCAATAGTTATTTATTTATATATTTTCTGACTTGTTCGTCGGATGGCCACCGCAATTAGTTGCTTAGGCCAAATACGCATTCATCAGGTAGAAGTGTAATGCGCATTACACAAATCCTTTACTTTTCCATTATCCTCTATTTAATTATTTATTTAATTATTACTGTAGCACATTTTACTGATGCTCAGGCGAAAAGAAAAAATGGAAACGCACAAATTACTCAGCTGTTGAACAATGGATGGTATGGCAAGGCAGAAGCAGATGGACGGTTCTCCTAGAGCACTTAAGGTCCGTCACTCATGGCTCTTGCTTTGATAGAACGTAAGCTTAGATCTACTGTTTTTAGGCCTGACAGAAAGCATTTCGGCACATTTTGATTGCTGCGCAGTTCCGCACTAAAAACCTGATGAGATGCTTGGAAAAGTAGTAAGGAGTGGGCGAGAATTCCAGCCGAATCAGCCAACTACCGGAATCCAAGCACCGCTCAGCAAGAACGAAGCTTTCGGGAAGTGCGCCGTAGCCATTAGGTAGGCTTAGGTACTTCTCAACGCTTTTGAGGATGAAAAATGTAAACGACTGTATGCCTCCATTCATGGCATGCGCCATCCAGACTGTTTGTATATGATACCAAGTTGGCAAATTGAAGGCATTTGTGTTGTGCAGTAACTTGCGGCGGTCAGACTTGTTGAGAACTATCGGACCGTGGAAAAAATGGGAAGGTTGGGTTAAGTTGGGTGGGACTCGAACCAAGTACTTCCATTCTGGATCCACGCAACAGCCGGCGTCGCTTCCGACTGCTCGCGCTACAAATACATATTTATTTAAACAAAAGGCTATTCACATTTCCTTATAGATTCTAACTTGATACCTATTACTTTAAGAGAACAACAAAGCGGTTCAATAAACTATTAGAATTAACATCTTCGGTACCAGCCAATTGGGGCTTAAAGAAACTGATTTGAATAATTTCTATTAGAATTAACGTTACTTTCATTACAAACCTCTAATCAATGCATGACAAGACCAGTTTTTTCTTCTTCCAAGTTTCAAACAGAATAAAATACCCCTATATAAACGCCCAATAAGAGCCTAAAGCGACTTAATGAATGCGAAGGACTTGATGGAGAAACGGACTCAAATTACAAGGATGAGGAGAAATTCGAGAGAAAGGTCAATATACAGAGCTCATAGCTGAGAGGGCGGAAGATATGGAGAACTCACGTCTTTCAAGAAAAGCAGAGGACAGAAGAATAGGATAAAACCATCAGATTAAATTAAACACTTGCTCGGATTGACGGATAAGCAGTGGTGATGAACAAGGTTCAATTCTAGTGAAATTTGCAGGGTATTGATGAAAAAACAGCAAAAAGGGCAATATTTACTTTGCTTAGGTTTTTCTAGATTTGCAGAAGCCGAAGTCGTCAATGAGGAAAAAAAGCCCAACCGTCCTCTTCAATTTCTTAATTCTGTCTTCTTCTTAGTCCTTTCCAATTCGACATATTGTGCCATTTTAGTTACTCAATTAGGTACATGTCAAAAAGACCATTTAATTCGAATATGCAGAAAATGTTTGGAATACAAATCCCTCATAATAAATATTAAAATCCTTTACAACAACAAGTTCATTCATGGCTCGTTATGCCTTGAGAATAGATCAACGTTGGCGTCATACAATCCTTTTACGGGATGCGCCAAACATTAGACTTCCACCTGGTCGATGAGGTTATTTGAATGCGTATTTTGCTTATACAACGATTTGCTGTGACCAACCAATGGAGAAGTCAGTGTTTTCGTCTTCGCAGACAACTCCAATACCAATTCACCAATCCCAAGGTAAGAAACTTAGTTGGTCTTAAAAGAACTCGCACTAAGAACATGGATTCGAGGTACACTTGGCAGCTGAGAACTCCTCCGACTGTGCTGCGAATATCCTAGCTTATAAGTTGAAGCGGCAAAATGGCACTAATAGCGCAGTAGAATGAAATACTTGCGCACTTGAATCTACTCAAAGCTTGAATTCCTTCTAGGACGACCAAACCTTACACAGCACATGTGTTTTGAAAATATAAAGCATTGACTTCTTCAACGACTGGCCCTGTAGGCCATGTGTCCCCACGATGGCACATGGAAGTAAGATGCGTTGTGCATCCCACAAGTTACTCTTCCCACAAATAACTGAGGACGACCTTTATCTCACTCCTTATCACAGGAGGAGTGCATAGGAATCGAACGAAAATAGACCGTTCCATTCAGGAGAAAGGATCTAGTTATAACACAGCGTGGACATGAATATGGGTGGGACTAGGAATGTGGGTATGGGAAGCGTTGAGCTCAAAATAAAGCACAACACAGAAGACCCCTTCTTAGGGTCCCTTTAGACGGTAGGTCGTGGAAGCGATTCGAATGCGTAGTTGCTCTATAAAATGAGTCGTGGTGGCCAGCTGATGAAAAAGTCAGCTCCTTTTCCTTCCTAGACAAGTCTGGTATCAATTCACCTATCCATGATGGATGAAAGGGTTGGTTGGCCATGGCGGGAAAACCGAACCAAGAAACTGGTATCGGGTGCAAGCGACTCCTCCTCCAACTGCGCTACACGTACCCTTGCTACAGATTTAAAAATAGAAAATGTGACATTTTAAGATACGGTGGCAAACCCGCACATATAATTAACTACCCCAGAATCCTCATCAAACGAGTACCTCGAAATAGGAATCTGGACAATGAGTCTTTATCGAAAGAGTAATGTTATTTTGGGAAAAGTAAGACATTAGTATGAGGTTGGTACGATCTATCTATTTAGAACGAAGGGAAAAGGGTAGGCGTTAGTCAATTCCTTATCGGAATGCGTATTACATTCTACTCCACAAGTCAACGTGAAGGCATATTGAATGCGTAATTGGCCCATGCAATGACTAGTGTTGACCAGAGATGGAAACGTCAGTGTCTCATCTTCCCTAGAGAACTGTGACACCAATTCACTGACCCCGAGGGGATGGAAATCTCAGCTGGCCTGGTCAGCATGAGAAACGAAGACCCAAGTTCCCAGGGTGCACGCAACGGCAGCCGCTTCCTATAACTGCGTCCCAAACTATAAAAACTAGTAGGAAATATAGAATAAGCAAAAAGTAGAATTAGCTACGTACAGTTAAGAATACGTAAAAATAAATAAAAGACTACGTGAGTCAATCATTATTTGAACATGCACCAAACACTTCACTTCGATGAATTATAGAGGCAATTTGAATTCGTATTTTCATATCAAGGCTTGCGGTGGCCAACCGACGGCAAAGTCGGGGCTTGCTTTATCCTTCGCAAAAAAGCTTGGAATCAATTCACGTACCCCGCTGAGATTGGAGATTTCGTTGGCCTAGGCGCTAACATCTGAACTATGAATGGGTCCACGGTGCATGTACCTACAGCATTGGCTCCTCCTGCGACAGTGATACATGGCCATGACCTCAAAAACCTATTTTTAAATTTCACTTGGAAAAGCTTCTAGAGGACAGATGTTGGCATGATTAGGAAGATGTCGTTTTCGCTTTGGCAGCCATATCACCACTAATGGAGGACACTTTAAGTTTTGGCACATCAAGAAAGATATGGGGCCGGATTCATCAAAGTTACTGCAGTAACCTTAACGGAGAATTGTAAGGAAATAGCTCAGATAACGCGGCTTATCAAGCGATATGGTGAGCGATAAGCCACGTTATCTGAGCTTTCGTTTACGGTTCTCCGTTAAAGTTACTGCAGTAACTTTGATGAATCCGGCCCATGGAAGCAAGAATGAGCGATAGGTCGACTAAGGAAGATATCGATGCAGTGACACTCGGTAGCTCTTAAGATGGCGGCAAATAGAGTAGTGAAAAGTACGAAGCATGAAGCAGGAGCACCAAAGAGCCACCTACTGTGTAGCTGCTGCCCTGTCGTGCCTACCGCCGGCTCGCCCACATAATAGAAGTGTTCTTGAACAGCGAGCGGCCTCCGTCACCTATTCAGAAGCGGAAATTGCCTCCTGGTTTCAGAAGCTGCAAAGAATTGCTGCTATAATTCTCGGAACGCCAGCAGAGATTTGTTGAGAGGGGCGTATGCAGGAGGCGCGGTCAGGTGTAACTGACAGCTTTCCACGGACATTTCGAGAACGAGCTTTAACCACTAGAAAAGGTCTCTTTCTAATGCCCTTGAAGGACTAAATGCTTCGGAAAACCAGAAATACGAAGTTAAAAGATAAATAAGACAAAATAAAAGATAAGATAAATGTCAGAAGTCGACAGTCGATGACTAAAGAGCCACTTACATTGGGGAGATCGAAAAAAACTTTGTCAGCTGTTGCAAAAAACTCCAGCTTCAGGCAGGACTACAACCCACACCCTCTGCACCGGACAGGACGCTACACTCTACACTACCACCGGCGCTGTTTGGCCTACCAGATTGTGCAGGTACTATTCCAACTTGGCGCTGGAGTTCTGATTGCAAACAAGCAGCGTAGCTAACAGTTATAACATCACTTAAGCTTCTTGAGAGATAAATAAAATGATTTGAACCCTTCTGAGGCTTCATATTGACATAACGTGCAAACTCTTGTATTAATAAAAATTGTTAGATTATCGACTTGTTTTCAATGGTCCTGTTTAATGTGCGCACCTTTGTGCAGTTATAAATAAATAAATAAATAAATAAATAAATAAATAACTTTCGGATAAGCCATGCACTTTACTTCCATGCGAAATGGTGACGCTGCATTAGATAACTACAAATACTGGATTAAAACGGAGGTTTTACTCTTCCTTAACATGATAGGGTGAGAGGCGTAATCTGCCTGGACGGGAAGTTAGCCTGACCTGGTTTTTCATTGCTGTAGTGGTGCATTGCCACAATTTCCAACGGAACCAACTGAATAGCGTGATCTCTTCAGACCTAAAGATTCAGACTCGAACAAGTGGAGTAAAAATTGTAGTCAGATCGTATAGGCCCACCGATTCCATCTAAACACGTTTATTTCCTTAATTTGAGAGGTTGAATCGCATTTTCCTTCTAGGGGCAATCCCCACATTTTATGATTAGACAAAATTGAAAAAATGTAACACTTAAAGGTATAAAAAACGAAATAAGGATAATGCATTCTTCTATGGGGTGCGCCACGCATTCTGCTTCTACGTAATGCTGTGGAAGCAATCTGAAGGAGTATTTGGCCGACACAATGGAAGCAGGCGGACAGCTGATGGGCAACTAGATATTTTAGAGGTTTAAGAGGATTCGAAATGTTGTCTCACAAACTTTGAGTGATGTGTTTACTTCTACAGCTAATTGTCCGCGCTGATGCTAGTTCCGAGATGCGTCCAGCGTGAGAGAATGCGTGATGGAGTAGCATAGGGACGTCACCCATTAGCCCGCTATCTTCTCCCCTGATCAAATAGCCGAATTGTTCCAGAAACTCTCCACCACGGAGAACAAGTAGAGGCCTCTAATGGAGGCGGAATACTGACGTCTTCTGGCTTTCGTAGAAGAATGCGTTAGTTAGCTGTCACACGTGGTAGCACAGTCGGGGGAGCTGTCGCAAGCACCCCGAATCGGGGCTTTTGGTTCGGGCCTGCCTTAGCTAGCTACTTCTAAGTATTATACAGGATATAATAGTGTGAAGAATAAAAAGTACTACAATAAGCCCCCGGAGGATTGTCAGTAGCTGGCTAAGGTAGTAACCTCTCAGGGGTGGCTAGCTAAGCCTTCCATCTCTTCGAGGTCGGTAGATTGGTATCATAGTTGAGGGGTAAAACTTGACTTGTACTTCAGTTGGCCACCTGCATGTTATTGTGTCGGCTAAATATTAGGTTGAAAAAAAGTCTTTTCATTTTTCAAAGATTTATTACTTTATAACTACAACGTGAAATCAAATGAGATAAACTCCGTTTTGTTCCACTACACTTCTCCAAAGACTGGGTAATTTTTCTAATTCCTCTCACGTAAAAGACTGCAGTTCTAAAGTCGATCCATCGCTGAATCCAATTTTTGAGGTCTTCGTCCGTTTCAAAATATTTCTCTCCAATTTCTTGCTTGAGAGCGCGGAAGAGATGGTAGTCGGTAGGGGCGAGGTCAGGGCTATACGGTGGATATGGCATTATCTCACAGCCCAGCTCTTTTATTGTTTCTCTTGTGAGTCCTGCAACATGTCGCTTTGCATTGTCATGCAGGATCATCACCGTCGACTTCTCAGGCCTCTTTTCTTGGAGAGCTGCGGCAACTTTGTGGAGTTGGCCACTATACATGTATGTGTATGTGGCAGCAGTGCCTCTCGACTTCTGAGAGTTCCTCCCAGTAAATCACTCCTCTGATGTCCACCAAACACTGAAGAGAATCTTTCTTTCGTTAACACTGGGCTTGAGATCAGGCTTAGGGTTCTCTCTCTTTTGTATCCATTGCCTTTTTCTTCGGAAGTTGACATACAGAACCCAAGACTCATCGCCTGGCACAATCGCCCCAGAAGAGAAGCAGCAATGGAGAGCCGTTGACCTTTCCGAGTGTCTGACCGGGCATGTGGAATCCAACCTCCGAATTTCCATGCAAAGCCAAGATTCTTCAGATGGATTCCCACTATCCTATGAGACACTTTGAGCTTCTCTGCCAGTAGACGTGTCGTCTGCCTACTATCGCCGCGAAGAAGATGGAGTAGTTCAGTGTCGTCCAATTCATTGGCCTTCCTGACCTTGCTTTGTCCTCGAGTGAATAATCGCCCTTTACAAACTTTCCGAACCACTCATAACAGGCGCGATTAGTAGTAGATCCCGAACCATATATGTCGTTAATCTGGTCGGCCGCCTGACGTGCTGAAGATCCTTTAATGAATTCATAAAGAATGCCGTGGGAAAAATGGCCATGAGGTAGATCTGGCATTGATTCCGAAAGATTCGATGGATAATGAAGTACAAGAAGGAGCTTGACCTGTGTCCGCGTGCAAAGGATAGACAAGTGTGATAGGATTACGAAGTTTTCTATCAATAATGGCTAGAGCGTTTACAAGGAGAACGGTAAAAAAATTTCGAGGTGTGAAGAGACTTTTTTCGAACCTAATACGCCTTCAGACTGATTCATGGACATTATGTAGAAGTAGAATGTGCGGCACATCCCACGGAGGGATAGATTATCCTTCTTTTGATTTTTATTCCTTTATATGTCACGACTTCTTCGATACCCCCAAAAGCTCCCTAAGGCACTCGTTTACTACTTATTACAATTAGCTCTGAAAAAACAACGACAGTGCTCGTCTTGACATTGTGGCCTTGGTACGCGCAGCTGTAGAATTCGGACACTTTCGCTCCTTATTAATCCACAGAAATCAGTCGACAGCTAACGCAAGATAAAATGTCTGAAGAATGAGCCGAAAGAAAGAGACAACCTTGAAGTGCTCCACCTTCCTTTTTGCATACGCTTCGTCAATGTGGTCTCCTTTTCCAACAACTATACTTCGCAGACCCTGGAAGGATATAAGAAATGTTTTGCTAGGGCGAAACCGAACCAAGAGCCTTGATACGGAACATCCGCGCCTCCACTGACTGCCCCACCATTCAACATCTGCAAAGAAACGTACCTAACGGAAACGCAATTTGACTAAGCAAGATCGCCAAAACGAACGGTTCATCTCCGGCCAACTAATTTGTACTTTTACGACTCCTAATTATAGCAAATTAAACCATAAATGGGCTCTGAGCGATTTTAATGTAAAGTACTATAATAGGATTAGATAATCCTTTTGCAAGTAAAGCTGTTGACATTTCATTTGCGCTCTTTATAAATTATACATTAAATTATCTATACATTATAGCCCTGAACAAACTTTATGACACTTTTCGTATCCATCGAGCGAGGAAGATCCATTGGGGCACTCTGGCACGCAATAGGAACGAATGACGACGTCGTGGAGAAACTCAATGGTGAGCGGGACAAAGGTGGCAGAAGATATGTTAATGGAACCGAATACACCAGCTTTTACCTGTTTTTTTTTCTCGACGATCAAAAAAAGTTTTTTAAAGTATGCAAAAAAGCAGCCAAGGCGAAATACTCAGCTGCGCGCTGAAGTGACGGCAGCATGTAATTTCGTCGAATGTCCACAAGACTAACTTTAACAACCGCCAAAACAAACTCTTGCCATACCACCAACAACAACTCAACGAATTCAATTAACAGCGAAGTCTCGCTCGACCAGAGTTTTCGGCCAACACTCAAGGACAAGAGTGATGCAATCATGCGAGGTAACGTGTGAGTTACTTCCTGTGATATCCTGAAGTGGAGTTCTGTTTCGGGAAGCGGTAGCTATAGGTAATTGGGCGTGCGTGAGCGTAGAAGGTATGCTTCGTTTGGGCTCTGTGCTCCACTGCGCCAATATGGATGAGAGGACAGACTGAACAAGGAAAGGAATTCCAGGATGTGGCCAATTTTGCCACAGCTAAGGTAGATGAGCGCACTACTAGTCCGCATAGGGGTCATCACCCCATCATAATGAACAAGACGAGGAAGAAGGAATGCTTTCTATCTCGTTCATAATTTCAACACTGTCTTGAGGGTGAACTTACCTGGCCAAGTAGATATTTTTATATATATTTAGCCATCGATGACGTTAGAGCGATCAAACCTGATACGCCTCATCGAACCCCGCGCGGACAAAATGTGCATTTCAACGGTAGATGCTGCTATAGCAGAGGAAGCGCAGCTTCCTCTTGCTTGACACAACATCTGGCATCCGCGAGCGTTTCTGAGCGTCCTGATTTCGAATACGTGTCACCGATGTCTGCCGTGAGCATGGGAGACCACCAAGGGGTTGTGGAGACGGGAAGTAAGGGGGACATCTAGGGTGGACCTGGAGAACTATCGAGAAGGAAAGAAACAACTTGGAGGAGGGACCGGGATGGGGAAACCAGCAAGAAAAGACCAGTTGGGGGTCAGTAGTGGAAACAAGAAAGTGGGCCAGGATTTGGGACCAGGAGGGTGAGGGAAGGAACGGGGAGCGTCTGGAGTCAGAAAGAGTGTCAACGACATCTGGAAACACAGCACTCGGAGTACTTACCAGGTTTTTATTCATTCCTATAGTCGTTTTTCATTTTTACTTTTTAACGTTACATTTTTATTTTGACGATCTGATGTGAAAAACTCACCCAAAAATATCACTATAAAAAGGGATTGGAAATAAGTCACTATAGATTTGCCCTTTCAAGCAAACAACTTTTGATTAATATTCTAGTGAACAATATAATGGGCGACATATTAATTAGATGGACATTTCTATTCCTCCACGGTGTATCCTGAATGCGAAGTCATAGCTACACAACGATAATGTGTAAAGAGAAACAAGAAATAAGAAATGAACGACATTTTTGAAGGCAATAGAAGGTGCGCCTCATCGACCACCTTGCCTTGTTCTCGAAAAAAAAAAGAATTCAAGACTCTTCTCCCATCCTAAAAGATGTGCCGCGGGCTGGAGAGCTGGAGATCTAGCGAAACTGTTTTGCTAGCAGCAGCAAAATTGTTCCACAGTGACATTGCGCTCAATCTCGCCGCCCGGAAGCCACCTCTCCAGAAGTTGAGAGGTTGCGCGAATTAGAATGATAACGGGCGGTGTCAAATCAATTTCTCGTTGACAGTGGCCATACATACAATTTCTACAGGAGATCGGGGAGGCAAATTGAATGCGTACTTGGCCAATACAATGACCTAAGGCGCCCAACCGATGGACAAGTCATTATTTTCATTCCCATATATTTCCCAGACAAATCTATTACCAAATTGCCAACCCCGAACGAAAGGGTGGCCTAGTTGTAATGGGCGGTGCCCGAACCATAAACTTCCATCTAGGGTGCGTGCAACAATGGTGCTGACCGCGCCGCTTATAGTTGGTTAACCCCAGTCATTGAACTTTATTTATTTACAAAAGAAGAAGCGTCGTAAATAATGGTCACGATCAAGGTTCATGGAGGACTGCACTGCAAGTGTGAAAAAAGACCACGTTCGAATTCAAATCTTAAGCAACGATCTATTCAAAAGCGTTCACGAGGAAATTCCAAAGAACGCACGTCGCAGAATCTAAAAGCAATAAAGTCATCATACTCGTACGTCATCTTGAGGTCGTAAAAATGAAGACAATGTGTCGGCGGTTGCGACGAAAGGTTAACGCTTTTATCCGAAAGGAGCAGTAGCTGTGCTAGAGTCGCACTTTCTACGGAGGAGACAAGGAAATGACCACTTTCCCGACTGGGCAGCAATGAGCGCTGGAAACCGACGACGACGACGACCCTCTTGCTGTCGCTGTGGGAGGCAGATGATGATCTATAGTCGATAGATGACAGGACCACCATAACGACGGCGATTAATTCGGGGTGGTCCACCGCGGCGGCCGCCGCCGCAGCCGACAACGACCCAGCTGGTCCCGGCGTTCGGAACACGGTTAATCACTGCTGCTGCTACCTGGAATCGCGTGCTCCAAAGGGTAGCGGTTGCGCGGAGAGGTAAGGTCCAGATGTGCGGAAGCAAAGACTTGACGATGCTATGGCAACCGAGATGTACACGGTGGATTGGGGAAGGGAGGGCTGAATAAATAAACCGCGCATCAGTTGAAGCGAAGAGATGATCAACGGGAGGAAGCAAATCAGTTGATGCAGTTGTGCTGGTTGCTGAAAAAGAAATAACCGCCTTTACCCAGCAGATAAAAAGCTGACACTCCTCATCAGCGATTTTATTTAATTATTTACTACATACAGGGCACGCATTAATTATGGGCCTCAAATAATTGAAGTACATATGTAGTAAAACAAACATTTCAAAAACGAGAAAAACCGTTCTCAATCTTTATTAAGGTCCTTAACAATCAAAAATAAATCTTCAGTTAAAGTGCCCTCCTCTTGCGCATATGCAGCCTCTCAGACGAGTCACGAAGGCGTCGCAGGTGGAACGAAAACAGTCCTCATCGAGATCATTGCACGCTTCGGTAAATGCAGCTTTAAGCGAATTTAAGTTGTTGTATATTGTAGCCGAGATCTTGCGCTCTAAACTGACCAGAGCAGAAGTCAACTGGATTCAGATCTGGTGAATTTCATGAGGCAGTGACAAAATCTGGAAGCTCGCGTAGACACCACTGCTGAACAACACTCTACTTGTGTGCAAGAGATGAGTCTTGCTGAAAGCACCATGGCTTGTCTCCGAAGTGAGAAATAGACCATGGCTTCAAAACGTTCTTCAGAACCGATTTCAACTGTATTTCGTTACTGATCTCCACTCCAGCATTGACGAACACCAGTGGCGTCTTCCCATCTGAGGTTATCACACCCCGAACCGTAACGGAGCTCGGAAGTGCCGTTTTGCTGATGACTTTTCCTCCAGATATGACCTGCTTTTCATCTGCTGCAAGAATCCAATCGATTTGCGGATTCACAAAAGATTCTGTTGTGAAAATTTTCTCGTCACTGAAAACAATGCTTCGAGGCGTGCCACCTGCGACGCCATCCTGACTCGTTTAAGAAGCTGCATACGCGCAAGAGGAGAGCAGCTTAAATGAAGATTGTATTTTTTGATTGTTAAGGTCCTTAGTAAAAATAGCAAAGTGTTTTTCCCCGTTTTGAATTGTTTGTTTTACTGTGGTACTTCAAATATTTGAGGCCCATAATTAATGCGCACCCTGTATACACGTCCATACGAATGTGTCAACTCAGTGATTCTGGTAGAACACGAACATCACTTAAAAACACAAGCACAATCTGCTCAATGGTCAGATCTAGCATAGTGAGAGCATTGGGAAAAGGCTCACTATCAGTGACGTTGCGCGGCAAGGGGAGAGAGCCAGAAGAAATCTAGGACACCACGAGCAACATGCTCCCATAAAATGTTTCACATTAACATGGCCGTGGTTAGTTTGAACTCAAATTGCACCAAGATACTTGAAGGAATGTGTAATACTGCTAAATACTTAGTGCCAAGGAAGATGACTATCACATGCCAGTCGTTTGTTTGTGCGACGGAACATTTGCCCGATAGACGCATACGGCAAGCTGTCAGAACTGGTAGTACTTTTGACAGGCAGCTTGAGGCCCTAGAAAAGATGTAGCAAGGAGTAAGTCGAGGTCAATGAAGTTCTAGTGGTCCAGACCTCAACTGCGGAACCGCAGCAAGGTGTCCGTTTTTGAAAGAAAGCAGGGGCGCATTAGGCTAGTGGATGGTAAATCAAGCCTTACACTCACTTACCCTCACGAACAAGCTTATAGAAGTGCTCTAATGTTCGATTTTCGGATCCATCCCATTGGGGGGAAGAGATTTCACTCATCCGTTTGATACCGGCGGCAAAATTGAAAGTAAGATACATATTTTAGAAAGACGGCACACAGAACAAGTTTATACGCGTATATTTCTTTTGCAGCTCCGAGCTTCATCGACCTTCGAAAATCAGAGACGCTGTAGCATGGACCCGTTTGTCGAAAATTAGATGGGCCGGCCACATAATGCGCTTCGCAGACACCCACTGGACGAGCGCCGTCACCGACTGGATTCCGCGGGATGTCAAGAGAACACCAAGACGCCCACCAGTGTGTGGTCGGACTTCTTCGTGAACGTATTGAACGAGCAACATGACGATATTCGTGTCCCTCGAGCGAGGAGGATCCATTGGAGCATTCTGGCACGCGACTGCTTCGAAAAGAGACGTTTGTGGCGCCTGCTCGAGAAACTCGATAGTGAACGAAGCGATAGGAGATATAGATGTTACATTTCTTTGCAATTTCATAGATAGTGGAGGCCATCATATTTGTGCTGGAGCCTATTAGAATAGACCTATAGATTCTCTGGTGGAATGCGGGATGAGCGGCAGGCCACTCATACTTGTCTGGCAAGGATAAAACACTGTCTTGTCCATTGGTTGGTCACCGCTCTACTCACTATGTAGGCCAATTACGTAATTAAACTGCCTCCACTATATTAGCTAGAAGTAGAACACGTACATAGCGCATACCAGGAACCCATTTGTTTATTCCAGTTGAAATTAATATTGCATATCTTAAATTCATATACCTACATCGCATGAGGGCGCGTGTAGCGCAGTCGAAAGAGTGCTGCCTGTCACCTGCACCCGATACCTGTTTCCTGGCTCGGATTTCCCGTCCAGGCCAAACAAGCCTTCCATCCTTCTGGGGTCGGTGAACTGGTACCAGACCTGTCTGGGACTCTGTTCATCGCCTGGTCATCGCAAGACACTGTATGGCCAAATACGCATTCAATTCGCCTTCATAACATCCCGCAGAAGTAGAATGCGTGGCGCATCCCAAAAGGGTTCAGAAACGCCTACCTTTATCCTTTTTATCCTTTATCGCATAAGGCAAGCATTGACGATTTTTTTGGTTCGCCTTGGCTATTTTTGCCTATAAAACTAGCTTGGAGCATTTCTTTATAAAGCAGGAAAGTGCAGATGTTGCGAGGTGGAATGGGCTGGCGGCCATTACGTGCACCCATATTGATTCAGTGTTTGGGTACCGCCCAGGACAAATACGCCTTCAGCCCTATTGTGATCCGTGATTTGGTAATAGGCTTAGGTACCGGGAAGAGGAACCGACGTCTCTATCGGCTATGGCTTTGTATAGGCCTTATGCGCACTTAAATTGCCTATACGACATGGCATTGAGATAGAACGCATGGCGCAGGATATGACTGGCGCCGTTCCTTTTGGCTTTACACTATGTTTTCTATATTATTATATTATAAGATATTTTCTCTGTACTTCTTAATATTTTAATTTTTATACTGTGAATTGTGAACCACTTTCTTTTTAAACATGACCTTTTTCACATCAAGTTGGGCATTTTTTTCAAACTGGACCCTTTTGATTTTAAGCCATTGTCTAGGCCAAATATACTTTTATATTTCTCACAACGTCAAATGTAGAATGCGTGGCACATCCCACAAACGTACTAGTTAAGGGCAACATTTTTACAATTATGCCTACGACGTGAAGTGAGGCATGTTAGATTATGTCATCCCTCCCGGGCAAGTAATTTTTGCTTAATTAATGCTCTAATAAGGAATAAAACAGGCGACACGGTTTTTAGAAATGTATGGCGTCGCCGTAAGTATCAGTTTAGTCCCGAAATCGAGCCAAAAGAAACGATTTCGCTCAGAAAAACGCTGTTTATTCCGTTGATAGGCAGCGGTTGCTATACACACGCATTTCGAACACTATGAGAACTTCCAGGACGAACTCTACGATATCATTGTGAGAAATCTCAGGTTAACAGGGCAAACTGGATAGCAAAGAAGATGCTCAGCAAAGAGAGACGTTAGCAGCTGAGTGGGTGAGACCACTAACCACTAGAGAAGGAGACTTTACCGTTGGACGACTGGGCATGAGCCAACGGCCGTCTATGGTGGTGGTGTACGAAGGACGCAGTTGTGGCTCTCAGCTTCATGAAAATATAATCGACTGTGAAAGGCCGTTGGTTCTTCGATTGTCCACGTGGTATCGCATGGCACCGAAAGGAAGTCGAATTCTCTCCAAAAGGGCCTCTGCAAAAGTGCACAAGGAGCATTCGTTCGAACACGAACTTTTCTGTCTTGAGGGTGATGCCGGCGGAGCAGAAGAAAAATGAGATTTGGCCCCAAATTGTTTCCCGATAGAGACTGCCAAGGAATGGCATCAGATTTCTGACAGAAGTCTGAATTTGGATTTATCCACGAAAGCCCTACCCACTCCAACGTCTTCAGATAAAGGCCTTTAAAAAGCATATTCTCATCAGGATTTGTGAAGAAAAAAGACAACAAGAAAAAAAGCTCAGGCAGCATAACCCTACCAAAAACTAGAACATGAAAAATGTAAAGAATAAAAGTATAAAATGAAACTAGGATAACAAAAAAGATTGAGAATTGGGGACATCATATTGTCTATATGACACCATTTTCCTTTTGATAGGCCGTAAGCAAACTAGGAACCTGAATGTCACTGAATCAGTACTGCACAGGGATGTGCGGAATTTCCGTTTCCGTGTTCCGAATTCCGGTTTCTGGTCATTTTGGGCTCTTCTGTTCCGTTCAGCGTTCCGCTTGTTTTTGGGCCGGAAGGCGGAAACGGAAATGGGCACTGTTCCACACTGTTTTCTACTGAACGCAATCAGCTTATCAATTAAAAAGAGTTCTCCTTCATACAATTGCGACAGAAATACTGTTTGACAACTCTAGTATAAATAATCTTAGATTTGGTTAGACTACCAAAAAAGTACTCAAAAATGGCAACGGCTGAGTGCAGGGCAAAATTAATGTGCCACAAAGGCTATGTATGGCATTGTATGCTAAGAAAGTGCACTCAACATCTGAATGATCATAAAATTCTTGATCCATTAGTTACAAATAGCTACAAAAACTTAGTAAGCATCTAGCGCAGTTTCATGAAACAAGGGATTCAGTGAAGGTTGCAGCATGCGGTTGTCTGCTCCAAGATTACACCAGTGTTGCTGATCAAAGGTGTAAAATTCAATTTTTAATTTCGTTAGGTGTGGTACTCATCCATGTGGAGTTATGCGATTCATTTTTTTAATGAAGCATCTCGAATATCTACCATGAGCTGTTATTTTGATTGACTATGGTGACTTGTTGAATTCTGACATAACTACTGCTTCGAGAACCACCTTGGAACTGTCCAGCTGTGTCACCTTGGGCGTAGGGTTTCTAGGCTGGCACAGACTGAATATTCCTTTGGAAGTGTGGACCCACTATGACTAGTCGGTCATCCAGTTATCGTCTTAGATTACAGAATGAATTCCGAGTACTGGTTTGGGTGATTACAATGTAACTGTTAATGTTGAGTATGCAGATTTCTTTGTAGCCACCACGCCATCCATGATGCCACAGATTTCTAAAAGTGTTGAGAGGAAACTCTTTCCTGGTCGGGAAATGATCTAGTGGCTACTCCAGTTTTAGACTTCACCCGAGTCAGTTTTTTTTAAATCCCGTCTGTAAGTAACCTCAAGTGGTTAAGTCGGTTAAGTCTACCGTTCGAAATATATCAGCATCAAAAAAGTCAGCGAAAAGCCCGTCGTAGGAACTAGATATGGAAAGACTGCATGCTGAAATAGTGAAATAAGCCGCTGAATTTGTTTTCATTCATTGCTCTAGCCATAGCCAAAAGGTTATCTTCACAATGTTATGAATTCATGCTTCGTTATGTTATGTTGTGATGATGAGCATTAAACTGCGAAAGATTCTGCTACTTGTAAAGTTCTAAGCAAGAAAAGTGCAATAGGAGCCACTTCTGACGTCGTTTCAGATGCACTTTTGAAAAAATGGCGAACATATGTCATTTCCGTTTCCGCGTTTCGTATTCCGGTTTCAGAGCATTTTTGAGCGTTTCCGTTCCGTCTTCCGCTTTTCCCAGAAAAATTTCCGCACATCTTTGGTACTGCAGCTCGGAGCAAAGCTACGCCCAGAATTTCTTAGGAAGACTCGCTAACGTAAGCCATAGTGGTAACGAAGCAACTGTGCTAAAAAAATAACAACTTTGCGTGAGATAAGCTAACCATAAGGAATAAGTCCAGTAGAAGCAATTTTTTCTTTGATTCGCCACGCATTCTACTTCTACGGGATGTCATGGATCCGATTTCAATGCATATTTGAGGAAAGAATGTCTTGCCGTGGCTGACCGATGAACAAGTCAATGTTTTGTCCATCCCAGGCAAGCCTAGCAGCAACTTGTTAACCCGGAGGGGTGGGAGGAATGAACAGCTTGTCGACTTGGGCGGAAAATACGAACCAGGAACCTGTAATTAAGTCACACGACATCCGGCGCTTCTTCTGACTGAGCCCTGAAACAATTAACAAAGTCAGCAATGAGAGGGAAAAGTTTTCCAACAATGTTTTGAAGGAGCGTAGAAATTGATACGAGTTTTTGCTAGCTTAGATACAAGAATATATCGCCTACAGTTTGCGACAAAAAAGGGTCTCACGACTGAGCCTAGCTTTCATAAAAGCTAACTTCGATGCACTATCTCGTAATGGACGGTCTCAGAAGCAGGAATCCTTCGGGTGCAATGCCGAAGCCTTTAGACAGAATTTTATGGAGCATGATTAGGTGAAATTTTATTTTACGACATACCAGAGGGGAAGCTTGAGATTGGTATTCCTAACGTTTGGTCGAGCTACTTAATCTTCAAGGCTTCATAATTGAACCCAGGCATCCTAATAAAATGTCTCCTCGTAGAACTGTACTGCAGTTTTTTGCAGTTTATCCAATTCCACACTATAATGCCGACAGGTTTCTCAAGTCAACTTCAACGTCGTGCTGCAGAATGACTAATAGGTTCTCAGCAGCTGCTGAACGCTTCAGTGAATATGCAACCAAGCGCGGCGCAGAGGAAGCGTCGCAAAGAACAATAGTCGCTGAAGGTTCCCACCGGGCAAAGTTCAAGCGGAAGCGATCCGTGAAATTCGCCGTCACATGCTAAGACTACTGCGCATCAACCTCGGGATGGAGTGCTTGGCCTCGCTAATCCAGTAGACGAACCTCGAACTCCTCCAGTAGAACTGCACTGCTGCAGAGCAATTATTCCATCGTAAATATACCACCGTAAGGATTGCTATTCTAAAAAAGGACATTTGTTTGTGAATAAAAAATATACGGTTAAAAAATAGACGTGTGCATAAGCTCAGCTTTTATCGCAGGATTTGAACTATTTGAAACCCTAATTAAAGCTAAATAAACAGAAAAAAGTGAACAAATAAAAACTAAAAGTCACATAATAAAAGCTCATAAACAAGTGGTGGTATTATTTATCCTACTATATACACAAGAGCTAAATCGTGCTAGGTGCATGGTAGTGCAGTCGGAAGAGACGTCGGTTGTTGCGTGCACCCTACTCCATGTTCCTGGTTCGGATTTTTCGTCTGAGCCACGCAAGCCTTCCATACCTCCCAGGTCGGTAAATTATTTCAGAACCGGTATGGAAAATAGCGAATGATAGGAGTGCTATCTATCAGGCGGTACTCTTGAAACTTCTTCAACGACGTATATGGGTGTCAACATTAGATATGCCACAGATTGAACACAATGAATTTTTCATGATGGCGTGCTAGCTGCAGTGGTAAAAACCGCAGAAGAAGGCAATTATTAATGAGCATCCCATAACCTGGCCCAATCTTCGCCCAGAAGTACTACTTTTGACGCAAGAAGATGTTTAGTCTCGTTCCAATCCCAAAATGGCCAGGAAGTGGAACACACTTCATGTAATGCAATTCCGAAGCCGTCACTTCGATTTTACACATGCGATAAGAACATTGAAATGTTTAATTGAACACTTTCTAATGTATCAAAAATCTGGCCCTATTCATATTAATTGCTACTGCTCTACACTTACTATGGGTTGTGCGATAATTGATGTAGTTTTTTAACGTTTTCAAAGTGAATTTTCTTATATTAATAACAAACATTAATCAACAATATACTGATAATTTTGTTGGATGTCCTTTTGCCATCTTTCGGTAAGTTGAAAGATTCCATTTTTGAAGAAGTCTTGGTCTTTAGAAGCGAAGAACTGGTGCAACTCATTCTCAGCAAGTTGATCGGCATCAAAAGATTTACAATACAAACAGTTTTGAAGGGAATAAAACAAACGATTGTGCCAAGTCTGGGCTATAGGGTGGTTGTGGCGTCAGTTCCCAATCAGGCTCTGTTAATTTTGCGGCTTATCAAGGAGGTGTGTGATCTGGCGTTATCATGAGGGAACATCACGCCTTTGTGATTTGCCAGTCCAAGGCTTTTTTCTTGAGTTCTTTGTTCAATTTTTTTAGCTGATGACAGTAGCCATTCGAATCAATATCAAATCGGTTTCTTGGAAGCAGCTCAAAGTAAACGATGCACTCGCATGTCTAGGAACCCTGTAGGTAAGGCATTTTGAAGTAGATAGAATGCATGGCGCACTCCAAATAAGAAGGAGTAGGTTTTCATTAAGAGACATAATCAGAATATTCGCTGTATCAACAACGCAAGCTCGTGTGGTGCAGTGGGACACTTTCGCTATATGAAATCGCGAGTTCTGTTCCGCAACTAGGCAGCCTTGCAATCTGGTGCAAAACTTGTCTGAAACGGTCAGACCTCTAAGCCCTTCTTCAGTACTCATGCAAGTGTCTAGCAAAGTTAAATTTATATTTTTTGAACAAATTTTTTATCAAACAGAGTCTCTTATGAGAAAATAATGACATTGATTGATTAAACACAAAATATTCATCATCTGACCTCAATCAATATTTTTGTGTATATTCTAAGGTGCTGAAAACCAAAGAATTTAGTGGCGTGTCATATGGAGAGACTACGCCTCGCATTCGTTCTATCTATTCCATGTTTTTTGGAGTAACAGTGTATTTGCTGTTCTCGTGCGTATGAATCTAGAACGAGCAAAAGCAATCGTAATAGAAGGAATACACAATCATTCTAAGCTGCATAACTTCAGGTGAAGTACATCTACACTATCAATAGAATAAGCATTGCAGTGTTCTGGAAAAGCGTACGGCACAATCTTTATTCACGACGAACGCACTTAGGAATGAAACTAAGATGTTCTTAAGGAAATAAAAATCCTGCTTTTATTCAAAAAGTGGGCACATTTCTTCTTGAGACTTGACTTTTTCACACAACTGTTCCTAAAACGAAAGGTTATTCTCATGTTGTTGCATATATCAGGTTGGAAAAAAGTCTTTTCATTTTTTTCAAAGATTTATTACTTTACAACTACAAAGTCAAATCAATTGAGATAAACTCCATTTTGTTCCACTACACTTCTCCAAAGACTGGGTAATTTTTCTAATTCCTCTCACGTAAAAGATTGCATTTCTGGAGTCGAACCTCCACTACACATCCCCAAGAACTGGGTACTTCTGTAATTTCCCTCGCTTAAAGGATTGCACCAGTTCTGGAGTCATGCCATTGTTGAATCCAATTTTTGAGGTCTTCGCCCGTTTCAAAATATTTCTCTCCAATTTCTTGGTTGAGAGCATGGAAGAGATGGTAGTCGGTAGGGGGAAGGTCAGGGCTATAGGGTGGATGTGGCACTACCTCCCAGCCCAGCTTCTTTATTGTTTCTCTTGTGAGTCAACATGTCGCTTTGCGTTGTCATGCAGGATCATCACCTTCGACTTCTCAGGCCTCTTTTCTTGGAAAGCTGCGGCGACTTTGTGAAGTTGGCCACTGTATGCGGAAGCAGTAAGTGTATTTCCACTTTTGAGAGTTCCCAGTAAATCACTCCTCTGATATCAACCAAACACTCAAGAGAATCTTCCTTTCGTGAACACTGGGCTTGAGATCAGGCGTAGGGTTCTCTCCCTTTTGTACCCATTGCCTTTTCTTCGGAAGTTGGCACACAGAACCCAGGGCTCTTCGCCTGTCACAATCCGCGGCAGAAACGATTTTCTTTCGTATCTGGACAGAAGAGAAGCAGCGATGGAGAGCCGTTGACTTTCTGAGTGTCTGACATGGCATGTGGAATCCAAGCTCTGAATTTCCATGCAAAACCAAGATTCTTCAGATGGATTCCCACTATCCTATGAGACACTTTGAGCCTCTCTGCCAATAGACGTGTCGTCTGCCTACTATCGCCACGAAGAAGATGAAGTAATTCAGTGTCGTCCAATTCACTGGCCTTAGTGATCTTGCTTTTTCTTCGAGTGAATAATCTCCCTTTAAAAACTTTCCGAATCATTCATAACAGACGCGATGAGTTGTAGATCCCAAACCATATATGTCGTCGTTAATTTGGTCGGCGACCTGACGTGCTGTAGATCCTTTAATGAATTCATGAAGAATGTCGTGCCGAAAATAGATATGAGGTAGATCTGGCATTGAGTCCGGAAGATTGGATGGATAACGAAGTACAAGAAGGGCCTTGATCTGTGTCCGCTTGCGAACGGAAGACAAGTGTGATAGGATTACGAAATCAGCTATCAATAATGGCTAGAGCGTTTACAAGGAGAACGGTAAAAAAATTTTCGAAGTGTGAAGAGACTTTTTTCCAACCTAATAATGTGTCTGTTTGCCTTTGGACATGACTGACTTTGTTTGAAAAATGTTCGGTTTAGAACAAAAAGTGCCCGGTATAAAACGAAAGGTGTCTCCAATTTAAGGTGAATATATTATTATTATTATAAGGTGAATATATTATAGTATGCACATACATTTACTCTGTCGTGCAGATTTCTATTACGTGGCGCACTCTGGAAGTAGGACCGACAAAGAACGGAGAGGTTGATGTGGTATAACTCCACAAACACTACTGCGCAGCCTCCAGTGTCGCGTTAGGCAGCTTTAGTCCAATAGATTCAGACAAGCGTCAACTTGCGAGGCGTGGCCGGTCGTCAGACGTAGGCCTGGCTCGCGCTTTTTTTATGTGAGAAGGCGTCGATGAGCGTAAACAACTTCACGACCGATAAACGACGCGGATTAGTTTATCGAAAAGCATCCGGTAATTCGATGGAAATCCCCCGTCGGACCTCGGCGACTCTCTCGTCTCTAGTCGTAATCCACCGCAGCCGATTTACTATACGAAGATATTCGCAGCGGAAAACATGCATCACACTTGGGATATAAGTAAGTTTATCCCACACCAAGCATCAAATGGGTTTTTAGCCGACGAAAAGCCGATAGGTGGCAACCGAGTTTCTGTGGCGATATGAACAAAACGGAAGCCAAGGCACTGCTCTATTTTGTTAGCAGGTTATCACCTGCATCGTCTGTAGCGTCCACTTGGTCGCCACGTTGCTGGAGGACGTCTCGTGGTCAGAAACCTCTTCATTCGTCCCTGTCGCATGTTAAAATGGTACAATGCGTCCTCCTAAATCTGTAGTTCGAGGGGCACAAAAAATGCATCGAGAATCGCTCGTTAAGGCTTTCACAAATGGTCCTGGTGTGCTTCTGATATCTCACGGAATCCAGTCGGCAATAACAATTGCCCAGCGGGTGTCAGCGAAACGCTTTTGGCGGCCGACTCAACTAATTTTCGAAGACAAACACCATATATTTCTCATCCACAAATGTTAAAGAAGCTCGGAACTCCGAAGGTGCCCTAGACATAGTTAAAATAGCAATTCCCAAGCGACACTGGAACTCCATTGGAAACCCTCAAGCGCTCCCACTTCAAGCAGCAATGCTCGCTTAAGTTCTCTTTTTTCCGCCGCCACAGGTCTTATACAAGATAAAGCCTCAACTTCATCTTTATAGCGAGCTCAGTAGCTCACGCCTTCTTCCTGAAAGCTGCTCACTTTCCCTATCTAACGAACTGAATACTAGGAATTAAAGGAATAAACTCGACTTTACTAAGCCCAATGCTGGATGCACCAGGAATAGTGCATTCAAATTGACCCTACGCAACATCGTAGCGTCAATTTGAATGCGTATTTGGCCTACACAATAAATTGCGGTAGCCAGCCGATGAACATATCAGTGTTTTATCCCTCCCTGATAAACCTGGTACCGATTCACCAACTCCGAAGGGATAAGAAAGTAAAAATGATTAGTTAACAAAGTTTTTTATCCATTTAGATATATGTATGATATGTTTGTTGCGCATAATTTTGAAAAAAAAAACTAGGGTAGACGCATCATTCCTGAAATTTTTAAAATTGTCTAAAGGTATATAAAAGGTAATTAATACTAAAATAAAAAATTACTTAAACTTGTTAGTGCATCCCAATGCAGCTTTCTAGACATTTCCTCAAAAATAGTGGACGATTGGTACCAGGTGCTTCAAGAAGAAAACCAGAAAAGTCATAAAAGTGTGACAAACAGTGGGAATTCTACTTGGAGGAATTAGAAGGGATAAGGGCAAGGTGGACCACTGTTACTGTAGGACGAGGAACTCCCTTTTAAATACGCGTGTTCCTTATGCATTTCCTCGGAATACAGAGCAGAAAGAGCTTAACAATTGCAATCTACGTTACATGGATAGCAAGGACAAAAATACTCAAGGCAATGGAATTCGATTGGCCTAAAATTTGGTCAACGGTCCGTGGCTGCTTACTGCACTCTTCGCTGTTGTCTGCAGGAAGAACTGGACCTTTTGGGACAAGAGGGATTATTTCATGAAACAGGTATTAGGTTGTAACGAAATAAATGGCACTGAACCACTGTAAATTTAAACAGTTAATATCTCGGCTTGTAGGCAAGTTTATTAAACGAAATAAAAACATTCTGATTCTACACATCTTTTCCTACGTGACACAAGCTTTTTTATACCAGTAGCATGAAAATCAGAAGTTCTGGAATTGACGAAATCTTCGAAGGCACTTTCGGCATCCTGTTGGTATTTGAATATTTTCCCTACCAAGAAGTCGCCAAGATGCTTGGTCAAATGGTAGTCTGTTGGGGAGAGGTCGGGAGAAAACGGAGGATGTGGTAGAGTTTCAATGCTCAGCTCATTCAATTTCTGCAACGTCATTCGTGCTACATGGGGGCGAGCATTGTCGTGCAGAAGGAGAACTCGCCTTCGGTTTACCAAGGCCGGCCGGATATCCTTCAACTTTTTCATCATTTCTTCAATTTCAATGCAGTGCTTCTCTGCCGTGATGGATTCACCGGGAGGGAGGAAGCTGTGGTGAATAATTCCCAGCGAACACCACCATACTGTCACCATTACTTTCTTTCGGTGCAATTCCGGCTTCGCAAAAACCTTGGGGCTCTCATCGCTGTCCACCCACTGTGCCGATCGTCGCCTGTTGTCGTACATTATCCATTTCTCGTCACAGGTTACGATGCGATCAAGGAATGGGTCCGTTTCGTTCCGTAGAAGCAGTGCGGACGAGATCTCATATCGTCGGTTTCTTTGCTCCTCAGGCAGCTCGTGAGGCACCCATCTTTCCAGCTTTTTGGTCTTTCCAATTTCCTTCACATGCCGGGCAGCTGTGTTGTGACTGACGCCAAGAACCTTCGCTACCTCCCTGGTACCTTTGTGTGGATCCTCCTCTACCACATCTCTCAGCTTGTCCTCATCAACATCGCTATGCCTCCCACGACCTTCATGTTCTTCCAAGCTCTCACCTCCATTCCGGAACTTCTGATACAAACGATACGCCGTCCGAATTGTGGAACATGCATGACCGAATGCGGCGTTGATCTTCTCGTCCGCCTCCTTAGCTGTAGTGCCCAGCTTGAATTCATACAAGTAAATGCCTCGGATTACCCTTTTGTCCATCTGAAAAAAAAGTCAATAAAACTCTAAAGTTTTCTCACTTTTACATAGAAAATTTGGTACTCACCGGTAGAGCAAAGTTTGCGCTTCTAAATGATATGCCACATGTTACGGTTTGTTCTTGACCAAACGCGTAAAGACGAGCCAAAAAATGGCGCGAGCCAGTGCCATTTAATTCGTTACAACCTAATAGATGTATGGACTTCGTAAACACCTTGCAAATAAACGAACTGTACCGAAGAATTTGCTGTGGTCACTACATGTCTTATCTGAATTTTGATTCCAAACATTCCGCAGCTTTCTGAAAAAAATATGGCAGTATAGAAGGATGTTGGCCCGTAGAAAACCACTTTGAGAGCGCAACTTCTGTAGAAGGTTCTGTCAGAGGAAATAAAAACGTCCAGGTGATAAATTGGTTATGTTAGGGTCTTTTTGTTACTGTTTGGCTTCAGAATCTTTAAGATTTTTTTCGCATAGCAATGTTGTTCATGATAGAAGGACTATTGCTATTTGTTGTGATGATGAATACAGTCATATAATTGCCACGTAGATGGAGTCGTAAAAGATCAATAAAGAAAAAGATTTAGGTTTTTACATACCAAAAAACGGTCAGATCCACTGAAGCTGAGCGAAATTTTATTTAACGAATTGACCGATTTTAACGCAAAAACTTTTCATTAAAAAAATGGTCGTTAAAAATGTAGCGGAAAAATTTAACGCACACCCCTGCGCGCTACCACGCGCCGGCTTCCTGTACCTCTCAATAAAGCTAGCTCTCTTCAGAGATCGAATTAGAGCCGGATACATCTTGCAAAAGGTAGGACACCGAATTATCCTTGCTTTTACGCTGCATAACTAGAATGCCTGGCATGTTCATAACCACCGACTATCTCATTTATCATTTCATTCCGGCTCCCTTCTACTACACCGCCAAATAACGCCAAAACAATCCGTCATCTCTCCAATCGAATAGCTGAAAAAAGCGAAGCCAGCGGCCCTCCAATGGCCCTGTTCACATGACCTCATCGGCGACGTTAATGACCTTTCCCCGACGATTCATCTACACCTAAAGGCTGAACCAGCATACATCGAGCCACTAAACAATGCCCATAGCGATAGGTAATAAATGCTTTATGGTGTTCTAATTATAAACATCTCAATAACAACAACAACAACAACAGAAACACAGCACAATTTTTGTGAATCTGTAACCTTTGCACGGAACTAACACAGCGAGGACATGGACTTTGAAAGAAGATGGAAAAACGTCGGTAGTTCACAGAACAATGAGATATGGAGCATGAGAGTAGAGTTTCCCTCGTTGGTGCTAGTCGTTGAAGTGGTCTACATATGCAGGCGTGAGGGAGCTTTCGACTTACGCCACATCAAAGGGACATGTCACCCTATATGATACGTGTATTGTCGCTGTCTGGCTGGCCGTTTTCAGCTCACTATGTGGTCGGCATTAGCTAGAAAAACGTCTGAATTGCATGAAAGATCTCAGAAACGGACCTCGCTGCACGACGATGGTGACAGAGTTCGGGATTGGGACACAAGGTGCACGAGCCTTATCTATACCCTTCACTGTGTGCCAGAAACATATGAAGCGGCTGCCAGGGCTATCTATAAATTTGGTTGAAATACCCATGGTTAAGCTCAAAGGCACAACCGGCTGGAACACGGCGTACTGCCCCCCTCCTCTGACCTCCCCTGTGACTTACTTGACACACGAATTCACTGAATCGTGTATCATGTTAAACTGGACAGGACACTCTTCTGAGCAAAACTGACACTTTGAGATCAAACTCATCGTCTCCAATCAAAACGAGCAAGCTTCTACATTAAACTAAGCTTTCCAAGAGGGTTGGAATAATCCAAAGCATTAATGATCTAAATAGTTTAAGTAATTTCTCGTTCAAGAACAATTTGGAATGACTTTTTTGAACTTTTTAATTCGCCTGCCTCAAGAAGTTAGCACAGTGCTTGAAATTATATTTTTTATGCTCCAAATAAAAATAATGGTTAAAGAGTATTATAGTTGTTGGCGTAATAAGTGTACGGAAAACTCTTTCCATTGAAGCAAACGAGAAGTCGACGCGTAGGGGGTGGATCAGTGAGTCGGCTAGAGTACTGCACCAAACCAAAGAATTTGTAGGCGGAGTCGTTTACTCTTGGAGATGTCTGTTAAAGTAGCGTTTAACTTCATCGCAGATCTTGTTGCGATCCATTCAGCGCGTTCCGTAGCCTAATCCACTGTTGAGTGCTTTGTGAGCCGATTCCTTTATCGATTCCTTGTAGAGAGGAGAAGGGGGGGGGGGGAGCGCGGTTCGGGAAAATATTTCTATTGACGCAATCGAAAGGTCGAAGCATAGGCCCGCCACAGCTATATCAAACTATAGGATTGCTAGAGGGAGTCGTTCACTCCTGAAAAAGTCTATTTTCATAACGAGCAGAAGGGCAGTAACTTTTAGTGTCCTATGGCTAGAAGAAGCAATCGTGCCATGCATTTGTCTGGCTCGTAGCGAGCTTCATTTGATAGATAGCGCAACTGCTGCTCACTTGATACACTGAAGTGATATTCACAACCGCTTTTGTTGTACCATTAACAACCCTGCAACTCCAAGCAAACAGAATTTCTGCCATCAATGAACCGCGACGTGCCTTGCGAGCACATGGTAAAATGAATGAGTGAAGTGGCCCTCCCCCCCCCCCCACATTAGGATGGATCCGACAGGACCTCGTTTTAAATTACAAAAATTGCCAGCCTTCTGCACCTCAGGGCGCGTGTAGCGCAGTCGGAGGAGGCGCGGCTGTCGCGTGCACCCGATACCAGGTTCCTGGTTCGGATTTCCCGCCCAGGCCAACCAAGCCTTCCATCCCTCCGGGGTCGGTGAATTGGTACCAGACTTGTCTGGGAAGGATAAAGCACTGACTTGTTCATCGGCTGGCCACCGCAAGTCATTGTATGGCCAAATACGCATTCATGTCGCCTCCACGACATCCCGTAGAAGTAGAATGCGCTGGCGCATCCCAGAAGGGATTGAGCAACGCCGTCCTTTATCCTTTATCCTTTATCCTGCACCTTAAAACAAACTTCAAATCATTATTTTTAATGAAAATAAAAGATCATACTCTATAATAACGCGCTAAGCGCTGAGTATGCTATCAATCGGCACCGCCGCAGAAATTAATCATAAAGTAGGGGAAAATCGGGGAAAATTTCGTGGGGAAAATTAAGGATGAAGGATAAAGGGCGGTGTTACTCAATCCCTTTTGGGATGCGCCAGCGCATACTACTTCTACGGGATGTCGTGGAGGCGACATGAATGCGTATTTGCGGTGGCCAGCCGATGAACAAGTCAGCGCTCTACCCTCCCCAGACAAGTCTGGTACCAATTCTCCTACCCCGGAGGGATGGAAGGCTTGGTTGGCCTGGGCGGGAAATTCGAACCAGGAACCTGGTATCGGGTGCACGCGACAGTCGCGCCTCCTCCGACTGCGCTACACGCGTCCCGGGGGAAAATTACGGCACGAAGCTAGCGAAAATTACCAGACGTCTTCTTCCTGCGTAAGAACTTCAGCACTGGTGCAATCGAGGTCACTGAATAGGAATCTGAAGTTTGTTTTTGAAGTATCGATTGCCATCGATCGATATTGATCAAATTATCGATTTTTTGTTGACGTCGTCCCCGAAACTTTAGCCTTGAGGGTAGTCGAGGTCGCTCAACACGAGGTTCGTTTTTGTAGTATCGATCACTGTCAATCGATACTGATCTAATTACGGGCGCGAAAATAGCGGAAAATAGCCAGACGTCTTCTACGTGCCAGGGGATTCAGAAGACGTGCGGAACACGTAACATGACGTGCCTGGAACTCAGAAGACGTGCCAGAGACGTCGATCAACGTGTTTGGGGATTCATGCCTTGGATTCAAAAGGCGTGCCGAAGACGTTGCCGGCTAAGGGTGGATCATTGAGGGGGACCAGTACCAGTAGTGAGGACCTAATACGTCGCCCTATTATACCATGCACTACGTACTACGAGCCTTCTGTACTCCTAGGTGGGGAAAAGGCTGTACAAGTAGAGCAGTTAGCTCGATGTGATTGTCCTTAGCTTAGTGATACTGCAACATCGCGCGAAACGCGCAAGTGCGATACACGCCGATAGGTGTGCATCGCACTTGTTCATTTATAAAATGCGAAGTGTGTTCACTTTTAAAGCACGTGAATTAAAAAGTTCTAAAGAAAGTCATAATAAATTTTCCTTGGAGGAAAAATGAATCAAAGCTTCTTGGAGAGTCTCTAATTTAATCTACAAAACGATCGTTTTTACTAGGAAAACGTTCAGATTCATTTCAAAAGCGTCAAGGTTGCTTTCAAGTGTTCAAGTTGTCGCGGGTATGGTAAATATAGTATGATTAGGTTGTATAGACCCGCATGTCGCGCTCCACTTATTTTGATCTCTTTTCTAATGCACCCAGAGCGACGTAAGACTGCAGACCCGTCGAGCTTGAAATCTGGCATTATACGACCACAAGGAAAGCGGTCCCTCCAACTTCATAACTCCAAAAATTATATACGACCTCTATACATTTAAGTAGTCTGTAGTGCAACGATAAACACATACAGAGAAGACAGCGCAGATCTACTAAAAACCCTTCACCGGGAACAGAACATAGAAACAAGAAGACGTACCCGTACCCGTTCAGCCTAGGCATTTAGATAATTGTACTCTGTATTTTACACGTTGGGAATCGGGTGCAGTTACAGTTGGGTGAGGTGAACCTCCATGACCTGACCCACCTTGAGAGAAAGACGAGCTAGCTATGTGATGAAGCTCTCTACCAGAGCAAGAGCCTTCCAAGCCTGGCAGTGATCATCTCGTTCAACCAGAACCGCACCATAAAATGTACCGTTGCCTTGAAAAAGCACTAGGACCTTTAGAACTCGTCGAGTTGGCTCAAGCCGACGAATCGTTAAGTAGTTACAAATGTGCTGCTGATAGGTGGGCAGAAGACTTCTCAGCTGATGCTCCCGTTGCGCTCGCTCCTCCCTGGACGGGGTGCTTCAGTTCAAGAAAATGGCCTCGAAATGCGTCTTGATGATGCCCAACGTCCGGCTTTGCACATCGGCAAGTGACTGCTGACTCGACGACGGCGGTAGAAGCAGGCATAGCAGCCTCGAATTCACCTAAAAGACATCGCTATTCAGGATTGACGACCCGTCAGAAAACGTATCAGATCACCAGTCAAACAACTACCTTTTTGAGAACAATCCACCAGTCGGATTCCGACTTAGAGAAGCACTCTCCGAATTCGTCAGCGTCAGACAAGAAGCTGGTCAGCGAACTACATACCAACCTGAAATTGGCGCTTGATATTCTTCGCAAAAAAGCAGGTTCGCCAGAAGTCCGTTACAGCGAGTGGAAGTGAGCACTGCTTACTTTGTGCTTACTTTACACCTGTGCACCATGAGGCGGTAACTTTTACAAGGGAGGACCATGAATTTCCCTAAAGATTCTCAACGTAACCTACATGGTCTCGGACAAGGATCACAGAACTGTTTCGCTTTCGCTAAGTGCCCCTGGGTGGTCCAAAAATGGTAAAAATGGTACCACTTTAGGGCGTGCTGATAAGGCAAAAGTGACACCTGAAATGGTCCTGTCATGCTCAGAACTTGAGCTACAAAGGTTTGCTGCTCAAATTAAAGTTAGATTATAGTAATACGATAATTTCCTACGCTTCCTTAACGAAGCTACAGTGCGCATTCAAGTGATTCATTTGCAACTGCGCCGGCAGCGACTGGGTGGACGAGCGGTTATTCTGCACCCCTTAACAGTTGAAATGCCATATCGGCGGGGTGAACCATTATACCCCTTTACGACATTTAATGTCTGCGATGAATCACAGTCGGGCACACAGCAACAGCTTCTCGGCTCACATGTTGTAAACACTCTCCCGCCGATAGCACAGGTATCGAATTCCAAAGTTCCATTGACGAAACCACAAACAGTAAACAGGCAGACATCTGATTTCCCTCTGACTCTCAATCCTTTCAAATTTCCTACTTAACAATGAACTAACGAAATAATCCGCACCTGCTAACTTCCGGAGGTGGCAGAGCTGGCTTAGGAGTGTCAGCAGATTCCGTGAACGAGGATGTGAGACTAAGCGAAGCAGGATTGAAGTAGATGTAGTGAAAGTCAGGCGTCGACAGCACATCCGGATTCTGAGCGCCGATGCTGAACAGACTTGTGCTTTAATATTTCCCAAAAATAATATTAGGTTGTCCCATAAGTCCTAGCCGTTTTTTCAACGATTCACTGTAGATTCCGCCGGCGGGCTCTTGCATAGCGCTGCATAGCTTTCGAAAGAGAATAATTTGCTCTATCAGAATGTGTATTGCATTTCTTTTTTCGCCATGAATTTTGTAAATTTATAGGTTGTTGAAGTGAAAAGTGAAAAGTGAAAAAGTAGCCATTTGCGCACTTGTTCTCTCCGCTTAGGTTTGTAATTTTTTGCACATTTTTTTATAGCGCTTGGAAGACAATGTTCTATGCTACAAGAATATGTGTTGGTCCTATTTTCTCACTTGCCCTTTATTGATTTTTAGGCCATCAAATTGAGAATTCCGACTTTTCCGTCCGAATTTTTACCAAAACTCCGGTTCGTTTGGACTTTTCTGCCTGGTGTTATATGTCGTTTGGAAGAGGATGTCTTGCTCAGTAAGAATTTGTGCCGCGTTTATTGGCTCACGCTGATTTCTGTCGAATATCAACAACTGAAGAAGGAGAAGGAGTTGTTGGTGAAGACGATTTTTCTCTTTCTGGCATTTTGCTGATATTCAAAAGAAATCAATAAACGCGACACATATTCTTATAGAGCAAGACATTCTCTTTCGAATGACATATAATACCAACCCAAAAAGTCCAACCACGGAGCAGGAGCTGTCGGCAAAAATAACCATCCTCCTTCGGACGTCCCAATTTGATGACCGAAAAATCAATAAAGGACAAATGAGCAAATAGCACTAACACATATTCTTGTAGTACAGAACATTATCTTCCAAATGCTATAAAAAACTGTGCAAAAATTACAAACGTATGCGGAGAGAACAAGTGCGCAAATGGCTACTTTTTCACTTTTCACTTCAACGACCTAAAAATTGACAAAATTCATGACGAAAAAAGAAATGCATTACATGTTCTGATAGAGCAAATCATTCTTTATCGAAAGCTGTGCAGCGCTATGCAAGAGACCGCCGGCAAAATCTGCAGTGAATCGTTGAAAAAAAACGGCGGGGACTTATGGGACAACCTAATACATACCTAGTGCAATCGGTTGGCTTTAGAATGTACATGAGAAACACACTTACCAATCACCTATTTGCGAAGCGACTTTGCTCAGCTCACTCCCCAGATATCCGTCAATATTCCTCAGTAGCTTCCTGGTGACTTCTTGATTGGTAAACATACAAACGGTGGCATTCAGGCAACGATAAACGATCTAGAAAACATGTCATACAAAAATAAGTATAAAAATTATAGAAAAATGTGGAACTATCTTAGTCGGGCGGAGACATGTATAGCCCCACAATGCATTTCTTCAAATTTGTCCAACAGCTGCAACTGCAGTCTCATAGGCGTGAGGAATACTCCCGTCGACACTCCCGCGGCAAGCAGTGGGTGTGGCGGCCTGCGACGAGGGGGCCAGGTGTAGGGTACTGGCACGATTCGTGCTCGTTGGGAAGATAACCCGCGGCAGTATACCTTAGCCCTTAATGTGATGAATCTTGGAGAAGTTTAACGGTGAGAGGAGGGGAGACGAGGCATGAGAGAGGGGACCACAACGCCACCTTAGCTTTGCCCCTCCCTACTGGGAATCATCATAAAACGCTTCCACACCATTTGGTATTTTATCAGCTCCTCATTGTCCTCGTCGTCATCTGAGTTGAACAAATGCACCGTTGGGAGAGCATCATCACCGGCCAAAGGCGCATCTATGGTAAGATCCGTAGGCCCACGTAGAAAGCGACCTTGTGATGACCTGAATTAGAAATGGAGAGGTCTCGATGAAACGCCAATCACCTTATCACCTACCGAGTCTGGTAGTCTAGCTCGTCACCAATGGTCATCGGTAAGAGGCTCTGGGTCAGGTAGCGAAACAGTGACGGCAGGTCTCGGCGGGACAGCGAGTAGTAGAGCACTTTGTCCTTTAAAGGTTAGTTACAGAAATGAAGTATAAATGACCATGAGACGACACAAACTAGTATAATACCGCGCTCTGGACGTTATCGAAGTCCTCATTCGGCACAGAAGCATTGGCACAACAAATAAGAAGATACCCATGCTTTCAGAAAACAAAACTTGGAGATTCAATTCAGTTTATTTAAGCTTCAAGTGGCTGGTATCGAGGATATAAGCTGTTACAACGATGTTTTGTTGCGATCAAAACTCTAGTGCCAGGCGGGACTCGAACCCGCACCTCGTGCTGACCGGCGGGAATGCTCTACGCGATTACGCCACCGGCGCTGTTTGATCGAGCGCAACATCCACACCTCATAGGACCCATCGATACTCACCCGTATATCGAGATGAGTGCTGAAGGGAAAACATGGAGAACTGCCGAAAATGTTTGTTTTAAAATCAAATTTCGATCAGTTTTAGTGCATAACTGTCTCCACCTTCTTGTTACGAAAACACCATCTTCAGGTAAAAAATCAGTTAACACATATTGTGATTTTTTGGTGCAGTTCAAGTTGGATAAGGAGTGGCCTGTACCCCTAGCGCCGTTGAAAGGGATGACAAATAGTGTCTGCGCCTCCATACTTTCGTAAGGCCCCGTCCATACTTTGACGCAGAGCGACGCGACACCAGGTATGAGGGCCACATTGATCGAGCGACGCGATCGATCAATTTGGCCACTATGCATGCCATCGCGTTGCTCGGCGTCGGAAGTATAAACGGAGCCTAAGGCTGTCATTAGACTCTTGGGACAGGGCTAAAGGGTTGAAGATCAGTGCGCCCGTAAAAAAGCGCACTCAACATAACCACTTTTTTCACTTTTTTAAATTTTGACGATTATAACATTGTTTTTCTTTCATAAATGCAACGCATACCAACCTGATAGAGGATTAACACTTTCTGTATCAGCGGGAACTCCTCAATAAGTTCAGAAGTCATCGATACGACGTTCAAGTAGGTAGGTCCATTCAATGGAAGAAACGCTGCTCCATTGAGGTAGTCCAGAAGTGGCATCTAAACGAAAATGGATGTGGAGAATCGACATCTGTTGCAGTCAGTAAACTATGTACTCTGTGAAGTTTAAGTAGCGGTAAGTATCGGCCGAGGAAGTATTCAAGGCGCTCTTTGAACTTCTGCTCGTTTCTTTTCCTGCAAAAAAGAAGTTTGGATAAAAAAGAGGGTGTTTCAAAACTACAGTCCAATCGTAGCCGCCGATTAGACAAGAGACGATCAAGAGGAACAAAAACATAACTAACCTGAACGGACTAAATTCCCCGAAGAATAGTCGGAACATCTTGTAGACATTCGTGAGCACGTTTTGAATAGCAGCCAAGAAGACTGAGTACTCAATAGCGGCATACTGAATTCTGAACTCGTATTCGATTAATTACAAATAAACTAAAATCAGCACAGATGCAAAATATAGCGTAAGGGGCAAACTAATTTTTCACTTTCACGATATTTAGCCATTTCCTGCTCTTAAGCAACCATCCGGTAGCCATTGGCACTCAAGGTAAAATAATGAAAGGCCAGCGCAACGGATGAAGCAAAAGGAACATTCTACAGGGATAAATCGCGCTATTGTCCCCTCTCAAGTGATAAGACTATGGCGCTGATGGATACACTACAAGGCCTAAAAATCCTTCCGATCTTTTTCCTACGGAATAAGAATGAAATGACAATGCTTAAACTCTACCCGCCCTTTCCATATAAGCTTCGAGTAGTCTCCCTGTAAAAGTTCAACCTTTATCGAACAAAATACCTCGCAGCACCCGTCAAAGCAGTGGATTGTCATACAGATAGAGAACACAGCTGGGAACGTTCACAAATCAGGGAACTGAGGCGAAAAACATGGTACCCTCACCAGATATTTAGGTGCTTTAAAGCTGTTCATAATAAGCAGCAGCCAACGTGAGAGGAGCGGCTTATCTTATGGGTAAACCAATAAAATCAAAGTATAGAAGTTGTGTGCAGTAAACCTTGTATCTCCTCTGCAACCATGGAAGTGTAAGAGAGTGATGCGTTCAAGTCTACATGGTGAACACCGCTGTACGAAACTGGGAACCCAAATGAAGTCGACTGTATCGTCAACTAAGAGCGTAACTGTCAATATTAGGTTGTCTGGAAAGTTTTTAAACTAATGTAGGGGAACAATGTTTAGTTAATAACTTTTTTTAACAACTATCATTCAACAAAATATTTACCGTTATGGTCTATAACATATTGCCATCTTTCCGGTAGAGAGCGAATACCACGAGCGAAGAACTCCGGAAACTTGGGCCGCAAGAAGTTGCCGACACTACTTTTGACCTCCTCCCGAGCTGCGAAGTTTTTTCCAGACTGCGGCGAATGGAAAACGTGGTAGTCACTGGGTGCAAAATCAGGTGAGTACGGAGGATGGGGAAGCAGTTCAAATCCGAGTTCTTCCAATTTCTTCTGCGTATTCTTTGCTGTGTGAGGTCTGGCGTTATCCATGAGAAGAACTTTTCCTCTTCTGGGATTGCGATTACATATGATTTCGCTCATTTTCTCCAGCTTAGCGCAGAACATGTTCTAGTCTATCGTAAAACCGGTAGGAACCAATTCCCAGAATACTGAGCCATTGATATCCCACCAAAAGGAAAGCAACGCCTTTTTGTCGTGCTCAGGACGTTTCGGCTGTGGTTGAGGCAACTCATCGAAGTCCACCCAGTGCTTTCGACGCACCAAATTGTCGTATACGCAATACTTTTCATCCGTCGTCACGATCGAATCGATCCAAGCAAATGTACAGCGACAGTTGAGGTGAGAAGTGTATATATCAACACGCTTCCTGAGACCTCAAAGAATGTGGTACGACTCGAGGCAACTTCGCTATTTTGCCTGAAGACCGAAGGGCATCGTGTATTGCGGACTTAGGAGTATTTGTAATGTCTGAAAGATCGTATACAGAAAGATCAGATCGAGCACCGCAAGTCGCGAGTACGAGCTGTCTGTTCTGCGTATGTGGTCGACCTGTGCGTCGATATCCTAGAGCGATTCGTCACCGATGTCGAACTTGCGGTACCAATTGAAGCACGTCGCACGATAGGGGACTTGCTTCTTCATTGTCTCCTGTAGAAAGCAATGGGCCTCGTTCGCGGATCGGCCGGAGCGGCACTGTAGAAGGAGATCTGGTCTGTAGAGCATCTTCTCGTCGTCCATTGCGAACGCACCACTGGGAACTGGAGACGATATCACACATGCTGCTGACAGCTACATACACAGGACATGAAACACAAGCCTTCTATGTCCGGCCCGCTCACAACCTCAGCTTTCAAAGATATGTTATTTTGAATCTTACCATGCAATTAGTCTAAAAACTTTTCAAACATCCTAATACATGACGGCTATCCTAAGGGCATATACCGAACCAGAAAATGTAGAAAGAACAATCGTTGCCCTCCTGACCAAGATCGCCCACTTGATGTGAATCTGAATCCAACAGCGTCTTGATTTCAGTGCTGGTAGTAAAATACCGACGCCGAAAGTACAAGATAATTGATAGCCCTACCCAGAAAAACGCACCAGAATAGACTTATCTGTGTACAAGTGACGTCTCAAACCCCGCCCCCTCCCCCGTGCTGTCACCATTCGAGTTTAATAAAAAATAACTAGCAAGAGGCAAATCACTCACTTGGACAAAGCGAGGCCAATGAGAAACTCGCAGTTCTCCACTTGTATGTAGACATGCTCGGACTTCTGTGTTGATACCGTCCGAAAAGGAAACTCCGGTTTCTGGGCTTGTTCTTCTGGACTGACAAAATTGTCCGTGAAGTTCACCACTGCCTCCGCGAAGCCAGTAATTTCTGCCTATAAGATTGTGGCGTCTGTTGCTTCAGAATTGTATCCACCTCCTGCTCAGTGGGCGACATTTTGGTATTCACTATGGAATATGGCAATCCGCCCGCTAACGCAGACGAGCACCAAGGTCTACCCAGCAGTAAACGAACATTATCCAACGGCTATGCTCCGTTGATTAGCTTTCGTCGCTAAGTAGTGAATACTCGTGAATTCCACTTATAGTGTGATATCACACAAAGTGCTCAACGGTTGAGGTCACCCTGTCTTCGGTGGTAATACACCTCCAATAGAATACCCACCTCTATTAGAAATGGCCTAGCTCAGTCCAAAACAGGAACACGTCACACCTATGGCGCAGAAAGGATAAATGGTAAACAAAGTTAATCAATCCCTTTTAGGATGCTCCACGCAACCACGCATTCTACTTCTACGGGATGTCGTGGAAGCCATTTGAATGCGTATTTGGCCATATAATGACTTGCGGTGATCAGACGATGTCAGCGCCTCACCCTTCCAAGACGAGTCTGCTACCGATTCACCGAACTCGAAGGCATGGAGGGCTTGGTTGGCAAGGGCGGAAAATCCTAACCAAGAACTTGGTATCGAGTGCACGCAACAGTCTGCACTTCCTCCGACTGCGCTACTCGCGCCCTTATCAAACAGTAATGATCTATTAGACTTTTTGGATCTATCCTAGTCCGGGGGCCACATAACTAAAAAGTATGTAATAAATCTACCGGACGACCCCTGCAGAACAAAATAGGACCTAAACTATTAATAAAAATATTATAAAATTAAAATACTGTTAATAAACTAATAGAAAAATACACGAAAAAAACGAAAAGTTACATTTGTTTTCGTCGCAATTGTAAGCAGGCAAAGTTATGCGCCCTCTTCACCATGTTAGACTCCGGTTATAACATGTCAGACGGTGGTAGCACGGGGCAAGCCTTCATTGCGTTGCTGTTTGCCCGCTGTTTGCCCGCCGAGACGGTTGTAAAACCGCGGCGATTTTATTTGTTCGTTTGTCCGTTCGTTTTTTCTTTGTTTCGGTTGGGTCCTATTTTCTTCTGCAGGAACTGGTCGGTAAGTCTCAAGTCGATTTATTACATGTTTTTTATATGTGTCCCCCGCCCCCCCCCCCCCCGGGACTAGGATAGATCTAACTTCTTCTCATGTTCAGACCTTTCGGGATTGGTTCTATCCTACAACTTCAAGGGCTAATTGGCTCCGGGGCAGTGGAGTTGATCACCGTGTAAGACAGCTCCCCATGTACCTCCCGTTGTATAATATTACACACTACTGGGGTGTCTAGTAGCGCAGTCAGTAGAGCCGCCTGTTGTTGCATGCGCCAGATTCTTGGTCCGGATTTTTTTTGTTCCTGAGCCTTACATCATTTCGAGGTCGACGAATTGTACCGAACTTATCTGGGAAGGATAAAACCCCGACTTGTTCATCGGATAGGAGAACTGGAAGCAGTCTTGCTTGGGAATGAACAACACTGCTTTGAGCAAAGAATGTCCACTTCAGGCCATTTCATAGGACAAACAAAGAAAACATGTTGTCGGTGTTAGTCACCCTTTGCGGGACGCGCCACACATTCACTTTCACGGTATATTGCGGAGGCGACTTGAATGCGAATTAGGTCGACACATTGACTTGCAGTGGCAGATGGTGCGATGCCGGCACCAGCCCGCTAAGAACCGTTTATCGTTTCCGGACAAGTCTAATACCGATTCATCGACACCGAAAGGTTGGAAGGCTTGGTTGGCCTGGGTGGGAAAATCCGAGCCAGCAATCTGGATTCGGGAGCACCTCCTCCGGAGTGTTTGATAAACTTACAACCGGAAAAAACCCGCCTGAGTTGTTGACCGTAGTTTCGGAGTGAAATTCAGGGAAATCGTCACGGGACTGAGTTGCCTATCCTTCTGCTAATCAGTCGCTGCAGCTAGTGATATTTGCTTGCATGCTTCTCCGGCGCAAATAGGGTGGGGGGGGGGCTTCTGATGGGCAGAAAATCCCATAGAGCGTCGTAGCGTCGTTAATGTCATTCAACCCTGGCTCCAAGGTATTAAGCCTGTAGTAAGGGCGTTCCATGGTTAATAAAAATAATGTTTGAATCGGGCGGCTGTGGGCGTTGCGCCAATGAATGGCGAATTCCAGAAAGCAATTGAATAACGTCCTATACCTGACCATTGAACTGTGCGTAAATTCTCACCTGTCTATCCAACGTTTCTCCTTTCGGATAGAAGTACATTATACGTTGATGCTCTTCGCCTTCACGTCGTCCTGATGACGGGTGCGCCACGAAGAAGAACTCGAGTATGTCTGCAAATATTCGAGAATCCCTTCCCTTTCGTGGCCATCTAGCACCGCGACCGTGACTAGTCAGACTCACCCGGAAGACGGACCCACATCTCCGCCTGCGTGACATTGGACGTGTTCGTGGCGAAGAAGTACAGAGGATTCGCAAACGTACCCGCCAGCATCGTCCAGTGGGCGATCATGAAAAAAGCCGGATTTCAAAAATTGTCCGCAAATGTGCGCCGTCTCTGAGTATGCACTACGCGATCTTACGACTCATTAGTTTGAACGGGTTTGTTCAGTGATTCATTGCCTCTGGTTCTTTCGCGTTGAGAGCTGGTAACTTGGTAGGAAATAGTACTTGTGATTGTTGGCTTAGTTACTGATCTAGGAACTGAAGGTCTGGAATTCTGTGTGTTTCGCGGGATTTTGTGCAGGATTCCGCCATTTAGCAGCCTTCTTTCCTTGTTTTCTAGTAATAAAATGTACGGGGATAGTACGTCGTTCGCTTACATTGTTTAAACGACGAACACTTGTTGAATCAGTTGCTGAGTCAGTTGTTGGGCGTTAGCTGCTCATTGTTACTTGTCTGTTCCGCATTTAATTTGAAGACGAGGTTCTTCACAGCAAGTTCTGTCTCACGTTCTGTCGTACAACTTCTATTATGACGAGTCGCACTATCCCAGTTTAGTGGGGTCAGCCTGATTAGTGCAGTAGTCTACGATCCACTATGACGTCTGCACTTCTGCACACCAACCCTCGAAACTTGAAGGCCACAGTGTTTTTGGTTGGTTTTGATAAAGTTTACCAGGATACTATCTCAACGGTAGGTCAGAACGGCCCAAGCGTTGTAGATGGGCAGAATCTCCTCTCTCTGGGAAACAAGAAAATGCAAATATCTCGATCCCAATACAACTCTGCGCAGAGTTAGGGAAGAAAGAAGTTGGGCCGTTGGCGACGTTGGCCCTATGCCTGCAGGCGGAGGGCGGGCTTAAGTTGGTTGGGAACAGCGTTTATGGGGATGCTCTACGCACCGCGCCTCTACGCACTGCGCCACCATCGCTCGCTCGCCATCGCTGTTTTCACCTAACTTGAGCCCGCCCTCCGCTTGCAGGGATAGGGCCAACGCCGCCAACGGCCCAACTTCCGTCGCCCCTAACTCTATGCAGACTTGTATTGGGGTCGAAATATTTGCATTTTATTGTTTCCGAGAGAGAGGCTGCCCATATACAACACTTGGGTCGTTCCGACCTACCGCTGAGATAACTTCCTGGCTAGGTGTAGATGCAGGCCGATTGGACGTCCCACCCAACTAGGAAATTTCAAGCCAATAGCACTGACTAGTTGAAGCTTAGCTATTCTTATTAATATGATTTACATGAAACACTGCAGGTACCAACTACCCAAAGCTTGCGCTTCCAAGTGCACTGTAATAGACGTTTCTATACCCCAGCGGCTTTGCTAGAACTTCCAAGCTCACCGCTTATTTTCGAATTTTCAGATATGGGCAGCGAGCCAAGTCCCATGTGGGACTTTTGCGGCTTCGCGAATGGCTCGTCCTTCAGAACGAAGTATTTCATGGACGAGTCGACGATGACATTGACTCCATGTGGAGAATTCGCACTGGTCATTCCGCAGACGCTGCCACTGCTGTTCTTCTCCGTCCTAAACTTCCAGATGATACCGGTTAGTTTTCATGCTTCGTGCCAATCTCAATTGAGGGGACGGAGTGGGCGCCTGATCGCGAGTGACGTTATCGGTCGGTGTTATGATTGGTTGTGATTGGCTGGCTCGTCTGCGCCTTCAAAAGTAGGCCACTTTAACGACAAGTACCATAAAGCATCCGTATATCGTGTTTACAACTTGATTACTAGCCACTTAAGCCTAAAAGAAACTGACTTGAATCATTTCTATCAAGACTTTCAGTTTAACTGGTTCCATGCTGATATCAGCGGCCGTCTTATCGCGATATATGGGTGAGGTGTGGATGTTGTGTTCGGTCAAACAGCACCGGTGGTGTAATGGCGTAGAGCAATCCTGCCCGGATAGCAGGTGGCACGGTTCGAGTCCCCCTAATGCTAGAGTTGCGGTCGCAACAAATCATTGTTATGAAACCTTGAAATGGTTCATGTATACTCGATGCTGCTACATAGCAGCGTTATATACCATTTTCAGGTCGAATTGAACACTTTTCCAACCAAATTGGACACTTTTCAAATCCAATTGGATACTTTTCACGTCGAATTGAACACTCTTCTAAACTCTTCCAAAACTGTTGAAATCAAAGAAAACTCTTTTGAATTAAAACAACCTTTACACAGGTTGAACTACAGACTCAATAAGATGGTTAGAAAATTTTTTTGTTCAAGGACAATTTAGAATAATTTTTGGAATCTTCTTTTTTATTTAACTGCCCGAATGAGTGTAATAATTTTATAAAAATTTTACCTTTGGAGAAAAATAACACATTATATCTTGTTTTAAAGCGCAGCAACCATATGGTACATTAGAAGACCAGATTGCGCCATGCCCTCGAAAAGCTCGTCACGATTTTTATTTGATTGATAGTGTAAATGTTGTTTACATGCAACAACGAGGTATGTGTGTTCTCAACAGTTGTACTTGCTGCACTGTATACCGTTTTTTGTTCCAAAAACCTTTATTATGATTTTTTTAAACCTTTAATCCACTCACCCAATAAGTGAACACTTTGTTTGAAATTTTATAAAATTCACTGTGCTCACTTATTGGGTAAGTGGATTAAGGTTTAAAGAACAAATTTTTCTCGACCAAAAACTAAACAGTGCAACAAGTGCAATTGTTAACAGCACATACCTCGTTGTTCCATGTAAACAGCAATTACACTATCATTCGAATAAAAATCGTGACGAGCTTTTCGAAGGCATGGCGCAATCTGGTCTTCTAATGCACTATATGGTTGCTGCTTTGCTGCGCTTTCAAACAGAATATATATAATGTTATTTTTCTCCAAAAGTAAAATTTTTATAAAATCATTACACTCATTCGTTCAGTTAAATAAAAAAGAAGATTCAAAAAAGTTATTCTAAATTTTCCTTGAACAAAAATTTTTTCTAACCATTTTATTGAGTCTGTAGTTCAAGCTGTATCAAGGTTGTTTTAACTCAGAAGAGTCCTCTTTGATTTCAGCAGTCTTAGGCGAGTTTAGAAGAGTGTCCGAGTGTCCGAGAAGAGAGTAACGTGACACAGCGTTTCCTGTTTTGTAATGTTTTGACCTGCGGCGATCGGCGACACCATATGGCGTACATCAGTTCAAGCACCTTTATGGCTATTTTAATTGTTATCTTATCTGCTGGCAACTTTTTACATTATTAACCAAGGCCAAGTATAAGTAATGAGCTGATCGTGATTGGCTGTCATTCCCATCTTCGCAGCTAGGCCACATAAGCGACAAGTATTATTTGCTGTTTTATCAAGTGTTAAACATTCTGTGGGATTCTGTTTAGACCTCTGAAGACGACGGAACGTCGAAACATCAGGCCCTGCTGAATATAGAAGTACATCTAAAAAATCTCTTGTGGCACAGTAGATTTCTAACACTAGCAACTGATATTGCCGGAGTTTCAAGAAGAGAGAAGATGGGAATCCTATGGGACCTTTATGTTAAGATAGGCGTCTTTGGTTTCGGATGAGGAATCCATATGACCGACAAGTGGCTTTGTCCAGAGTGTTTCTAAACGAGCTTAGTTTTATTTTCTGCACACGTTCACACTCCCCTAGACCCGTTCCCCTTATACTTGGAAGGTTCCTAGTTTTACCAAATTCCTCAAAATGTTATGATTTCAGGGAGGATTTCCTCCGTTTGACAGCGACGCCGTTTCACACATATTCACTCTGAAGATGATCGTCTGTGCGATGACGATCTTTCCGCTGAGCATCTCCTTCGGCATGGCCTTCTTTGCGCAGTTCTATTTGAAGCCAATATTTCTTATTGAATACAGTGTAATGGCTATAGCCTGGGCCTCATTCGCAGCTGTACTGTTCTATTCGAGGTGGAGTAGGAGGTGAGAATCGTTCCATTTCTCGGTCATAATTCTAGTTTGACTAGCATTTCATGGGTGAATGGAAACAGAAGACGCCATGTGGTGTGTGCCATACCACGCTATTCCAATTGGTGTCTGCTGTAATATCTTGTCTTGGCTTGATTCTGGCGCAATGAAGGCGTGTCTAATAGATTGAGAACAACAGATGCCATGTGGCGTCTGCGGCAAGGAAAGCTTTAATATATTCCATATTGTACGTTTTGTTATTGCTGGAAGGATCCAAGTATGTGTGTTTTCAGTTGGACTCGCTCGCGTGGACAAACCGTGGCTGCGTTTTTCGCTTCAAAAGCGTTCATCCTGGTCACTGTGAACAGGTGGTTGCTGTACGGGTTCAGCGACCCGAGGACGTATATAGTTTTCGCCATAGCTCTGCTGCATCTATTGATCGGGTCGGCGTTAAACTACGCCGAATGGAGGCAATACAAGTGAGTTTGTTAGTGATCTTCGCAGGGATTTGAATTTCCATTTATTTGCATATCTCAAGGCATGGGTTAGGTTTTGTTCGCTGCTCAGCGAGCCGCTGATGCCGATTAGACAGCGCGAGCAATCGACAAAAGTTGCGCTTCCACTGTTGCCCTATCTGGCGCCAGAAATATGTCCCTGTGTAGGATGGGTGGGGACTAGTAACTAAGCTCCCAAAGATGGGGACGAGTAGTTAGGCTCAAGTCAAGTTTATATTGGTGGGACCACGAAAGCGGTGTAACCACTAGAAGCTGGTGTTGACGCTGCTGTTGTCATTTTCTCGCGCTTTAAAATTGATAGGAATTTCCCTCTTTTTATTTCTCAGGGCTTTCTTTCGAACTTTTTATGTATCCTAGCTAAGTTTCGGCGTTTGGTGGCCGTTATGCGTGCATTTCCGTGTTTCTAAATCATTTTCTTCAAGTTTCCATACTTCGCTTCGACTTTGGTGGTAAAGGCACAACAAGTATTTCCAATCCGAAGAAAACTTCGAATAGCCCAGAAGAAACCGAAAGTGCACAAGAAAGCTTCACTTATGAAAAAAAGAAACCAAAAAGAGGGTGCAAGTCTAGAGTCTGGACCGTACTTCTTCCATACCTTGAAGCTTCATCCTAGCCAAGGCAAGCTTAGAGAAAATGCTGTGGTTAAAGTGCACATGTGTTCGTGCTTAACATTATCATCTTTGAAGATTTTGGACAATTTTTCAACAACATCAGGGGAAAAACGAGGGTGACCCTCCTTTCTAACCTTGCCCCGAGAAGGAAGCCATGCTTAGGCACATATAAAACGGTAAAGGAATCCGAAGGGAAGGATAGTGCAAGCATTATTCTTTGCCATCTATTCATTGAATGAGTAGGACGTAGCCTCTTCGATAATCACGCCACGATCACCTGAGAATGTGCGGGGAACTCACCAAAAAAGGGGGAGACAGCTTGTGCCTAATCTTGGGAGCTTAGTCGCTAGTGCGCTAATCATGAGCATACTTTGCTTCAGAGCATTCCAAAACGCAGAGTCCTTCGGATATATTGAACTGCGCTCATCTGCTGATGAATCAGCAGGGCTTCTGTCACGAATCTTCTTCTGTTGGACGAATATACTGATTCAGAAAGGAGGCAAATTGCAGCTGAACTCGGTGAGACCATTTTTTTAAAAGGAATTTATGAATTTTTGATTAAAATTTGATGATTTTAATGAAAAACCTTACATAGATTGACGATGTCTTCCTACTGCCACCGTCACTTGAAGTTTCGACGATTGAGCGCCAGATGATCGAGAGTTCACCGACGTTTTTCTCCGACGGCCAGCACTACTCACTTTCATCGTGGGTGACATATCTTTGGATTCTAGGTATTCAGAATTTGATCTCCAGCCTTACTGGTTTAGCTCTCTTCTGTCTACTTTTGGATTTGCGTTCTTTTCGCTGGCGATCCTGAGAGTAGCGTGTGACGCGTTCACGTTTGCCGGCCCTATACTCCTTCACCTCCTTGTGGATGTCCTGGAGAGTCCAACACCGAATGTAGGTCCTGCGCAGTACTGAATTAGTGGTTGTCTTGTATTTCTCATGATGATGATGGTTTTCAGCCAATTGGATTCCTCTACGCGGCTCTGATGGTCCTGTGCTCACTACTTGCTGCGCTGTTTTCAGCGAATTTCAACTTCTACATGCAGAAAATTAGTCTCAAGTGAGTTAGGAGTTTGGAGAATGCCGTGGGCGGGATTTATACTTAGATCGTCGGACGCCGCGGCGTCATAAAAGCTACCAGTATCGATCAGGTGCAGAACATCGATATTAGCATCTCTTATAACGCCGCTCCGTTTTGGAGCTGAAGTATAAATGCCGCCTAATGACTATTTTGCCTAGATCAAAAGAGGGCTTTAGCGCTGTTTAACTTACAGAGTACGTGCTGCGACTGTAACATCGATCTACGACAAGTTGCTGATGGTTCCGATGAGCGAAATGAGCAAATTTTCATCAGGTGAGTCACTAAGCTGTTCCTATTTGGAGTATCAACAGCACCTGAAGAGAAAATCCTTATCTTTTGTCCGGCACGCAATGCAGCTTGAATGACTTATATCTATTCGTTAGTGCTACTGCGATTAAGTACAAATCCTCTTTTAGGGTCTAGAGTTTTTTGTGCATCGCTCATCAGTAGTAAGTATTTACTGGAATCGGCGACGTTTAGTCACTAGCTTGTCATTTCCTGATCCTAGCTCTTATGCGGATTCATACTACAGCCGCCTGTTGACGCTTTCACCTGTATCACCTGTCGTCCCGTTGATCATCGACTTGCTCGAGCGGGCGCCAGCAGCGTCCCCATTCGTCCCTGTCGCCTGCCAGAGTGGTCCAATGGATCCTCCTCGCTCGAGAGACACGAAGAGCGTCATATCTGTCGTTCAGGGCTTTCACGAAGAAGTCCGACCAACGCGTTGGTGGGCGTCCTGGTGTTCTTTTGACATCCCGCGGAATCCAGTCGGTAACGGCTCTCGTCCAGCGGGTGTCTGCGAAGCGCATTACCTGGCCGGCCCACCTAATTTTCGACAACTTGGCCCACGCGACAGCGTCTCTGATCTTCGAACATCGGCGAAGCTCGGAACTCCGGAGGCCTTCTCTCACTTGCGTGAGTCGTGTCACTCCTAGCATCGTCATCTCGATTCCACGCTGCGCGACGCTGATCGCGTGTTCATCCTGCTTTCGTATAGCCCAGGTCTCTGAGGCGTATGTTAGGGCAGGAAGAACAGTGGAGTCGAATAGGTGGGCACGGAGTCGGACGTTCTTCGTCTTCTCCGCGACTTCTTCGACGCTCTTGAAAGCTCCCCAAGCCGCTCGTCTCCTCCTGCTCAGCTCCGGCGCTAGGTTGTTGGCCATATTGACTTCACGACCCAGATACACGTAGCTGGAGCATTCGGAGATGTTCGTTCCGTTGAGCGAGATTGGGGCATCATAAACTTGTCCGTTCCTCATGAACATCGTCTTCGTAAGATTCAGCTGCAGTCCAACATTCCCACATACACGATCGAAGTCGGCCAGCATTCGCTCCTCCTTTGACGATTTAGTGAAAGAAAATATGCCGATATCGACCAATTTGCTGCTGTTCTGTCCGACCGGTATGTTTCATGCCAGGGTTTCTAATTCGATCGCCCTGCTATCTATAATTATGGAAAACAATGGAACTGGATAGGTAGACCGATAAATTGGTATCGGAAGCTTTCATTGAAGTGCGCCGCTCGCGTTCGTAAGTATAAACAAGGCTTTCACAGAGTCGCGTTGCGAGGGAGCATAATTTTAAACCAATCCTTAGCAGCCTTATAGACCAGAACAAAAGAAGTGCTTTGAAGAGTGTTCTAGTTCTTTGATTCCATTTTCAAACCATGTTTTTGTTTTATTTTTACTTTGCGCATGTTGGAGCTACTGGGGATCCTATGCGGACATACACGTTTGCATTAATGCTTCGAAAATCGATGCACATTGTTTCCTTTCGGTGTAAGCTTTTCCCATAAATACGTTTCAGGAGCGATTCTTAATTTTATTTCCACGGATGTTGATCGTTTGGTGAACTTCTGCAACTCATTCCATGCGTTCTGGAGTCTGCCTGTTCAACTCGCAATCGCGCTTTATCTGCTATATCGAGAAGTGAGATTCCATCCGTTTATTGTTCGTTCTGGTTGTCGTTGAGATGTAGTGAGAAAGCGTGCGACAAGGTGAAATGAAATTACGCTTGTTTGCTTTGCAGTAGTTGGGTATATTTTGCTCTTCTGACGGTGTAGAGTCACTTATCGATGTAGTTACCTGTGTCATTATAGCACGGACTTAGGCTGATCATTGGCTCCATTGGAGTGTTGTTATTCTGCGAAGTTTAACTCAGCTTGTCCGGGAAGGCACAGACACCGCACAAATGATCAATGAAGGATGAGATTAAGGTGCAAGTCTAGCGCAAGGGATCCACTCCCTAAGCTCTCTGGAGGATGAGATTAAGGTGCAAGTCTAGCGCAAGGGATCCACTCCCTAAGCTCTCTGGAACTGATAGTTTTATCCTAACCTTGGCAACGCTAAGTGTCCTTTCAAAGTTTAAATCTTACCCAATTGTTGATAATGGTTTCGTTTTGAAAGTTTCTGTATCTGTTAACGCTATGAAGGAGGAGAAAAGTGACGTCCCTCCTCTTCGTCTGTACGGAGGTTTATTCTGATTTGGTTCGAAAGTTACAAAGTATTGGCGAATTAAGTTTCAAACTTCACGAAGTATTATGTTACCAAAAGATTCTGCAGGTCTAGCAAAATGCCTCAGATAAATCGTCACAAGAAATTGTTATGCAATAGCTCGTCCTACACCTTTCTAAGATTTATTATAGTTATTTTTAGATGATTTTTTAATGAGACTAATTCTTAAAATGACTCATTGATTATTAAGCTGCCATGAAATTCTCCTACTGATACAGTGGCAAAACAGTGTAGAAACCAGGGACTTCATATGGGGGCCCTACTTCGCGAAATTTTCCACTGCATTCCACCATCAACTCACAAGCGTTACAGATAGGAATGGCATTTGTTGCTGGCGTTGTGGCTGCGATTGTTCTGATTCCGCTCAACAAGTGGGTCACAAACAGCATTGGTCGAATGTCGGTGAAGCTGATGCAATGCAAGGATCAGAGAATAAAGGTTAGTGTTTTTAAACTGAAGCGCTATTGTCTTCATTTGCATTTTGTCAACTTTTTATGTAAAAACGACGAAAGCGTGCCAACGGGACAATCTTTTATCTAAACGTTATTTTCGATTTATGACCGACAGCGGTGGGAGAAAGAAGAGAAGGTAAACTAGAGAAGCTAAACAAGCCAAAGGAGCCTTCTAACTGTTGATTGGATGTTTTACATTGACTTACCTTTCAGCGCAATTGCCATCTTCAGAGCATGGAGTGTTCGGAATCATTGGGATAGAATGTTTTCGGTTTTTCCAGGTTCTGAAGAAGGCGAAGGCGACGAAACGTAAGCCGTCTTATAATCTTAGTCAACAGAAGGAAGAGGACGTCGTATTCGTCTGGGTCAACAAGCAATACTCATTGAAATCTGAACCTGGGAAAGCGAAAATAGTGCAACCTTTAGATCACCCTTGTTACGTTTATTTCGTTATTAGAGCTTATTATGTTATTGTACTCGGATGGTTGTTATGGAAATTTTGTATTATAGAACTTATATATACGGCACAGAGGAGAGGAAACCATGTGTCATGAGGGCTTCTCCGGCTTCTAAAAATCCTGTAGATAGAACATTGGTGAAGCGATGTCGTTTCCAGGTCGTTCGCGAGACGATGGAAGGTATTCGAGCGGTGAAATCTTCTGCATGGGAAGGATTTTTTGAGAGGAAGATCAACGAGCTTCGTGAGAAAGAACTATACTACCTTAAGGTACGTGCAACTATCATCGCTTTATACCAGGAACTAGTCCTTAGCCCGCTGTTGCTGCTTATGTGCTTATGCTTTTATTTCGATTATTATGGTTTAGATCCGCAAGTATCTTGACGCGATATGTGTCTATATGTGGGCTTCTGCTCCGCTGTTAATCACGATCTCAATTCTAGCGACGTATACAATGGTGTTTCACCAGAAGCTCACAGCGGCGAAGGTCAGTGCATCTACTTCTGGTTACCGTCATGTACATTTAACTAAAACGACTTGCTTCAGGTGTTTACATCTTTAGCGCTAGTCAATATTCTGATTATGCCTCTGAATGCCTTCCCATGGGTGCTGAATGGTCTAGTAGAGGCGCTGGTGTCATTAAGAAGGCTGCAGCGACTGTTTGTTATGAAGAACATGGACGTACACGATGTCTATACGCTTTCTGGAGGTATCATCTTGTTTTTCGCTTAGGCGTGGTTTATACTCCGTTTACCGGCAGTGCGAATTTGTGAAAACCACCGTTATTGATCATATGCACCACTTAGTCGATATTGGTTGTTCTCATAATGTCGCGTCAGCGGGCGACTGATGTATAACCCCCGTCTTGGGTGCTGAAGAAAATCCATTTGTACAACTCTACTGCTTTCAGAGAAAGATACCCTCCTTTACGTTAGAGAAGGAAATTTCTTCTGGCGAGGATCGAAACAAGCCATCACCAACGTGTCGTTCAACGGCAAAAGGGTAGGTGTGCCTGCCTTGTGTAGAAGGGATTCATCTGCTAGCTGGAAAGGGTAGAATGTGCAGCGTGTTTTGTAGTCGGATGACTTCTGGTGCGAGCGAGGCGAGGGCTTCCTAATCCCTCTTGTAATCCAAGGAAATCGATTAATACGTTTGACGAAAATTGGTAGAATCTTGTGCCTCCGCGATCTGTCGTTCCCATCACGGACTACGGATAGGCTACTAGGCTTCAAGCAAAATCAGACATTTTTAAAGTCAAAATTGACTTTGCAATAAAATCGAAACCATTTTTTGTATAAGGAGCATTTATATGAAAAAACTTCTACAGCTCGTCAGAGGAACAATTTTTATACGCTTTCTGATCGAACATTTCCAGTCCTTTATCCAAAACGGTGTCGCTGGGACGCCTTAAAGTGCTCCGACACAAAGAATTGTGGCACTGTTGTACTTTCAGGACTCCAGAGGTCGACGAGAGGTCGAAAAAAATTTTCGCCCAAGCTCCTCCTAGGGCGGTTATTGACGTGCTGAATCTGAAAAAAATCTGACATTCGTTTATGAAATCTCGGCCGATTACGGTAGGTTACGGTAGATACGGGTAACTAGGGCTACCGAGATCATAGTCACCAATTTCGCCCAAACTTCGCCTAGGGGTGTTGTTTGGGGTGCTGATCACGAATCTGACGTCCGTTTTTCATTCTACGCTGGAGTACATTAAGTTACGGTAGGTACGTGTGACTAAGGCTGCCAAGGTCATACTCACCGATTTCGTACAAACCTCGACTTGGAGTCATTTGGGGAGCTGATCACGAGTACGCTGGCGTTTGGGCGAAATCGGTCACCCGTACCTACCGTTACCTATTTTACTCTGGCGTAAAACGGAAAACAAATGTCAGATTCATGATTAGCACCTCAAATAACTTCCCTAGACCAAATTTGGGCGAAATCGGTGACCATGACCTTAGTCACCCGTGCCTATCGTCACCTACCGTAATCGGCGGAAATTTCAAATCAGATGTCATATTCGGTATCAGCTCCCTAAATAACCCCCTGGGCGAAGTTTGCGCGAAATCGGAGATTATGACCTAGGCAGCCTTAGTCACCCGTACCTACCGTAATCGGACGAAATTGCAAAAACGGAAGTTAGATTCGTGATTAGCACCCCAAATAACCCCCTGGATCTATTACGGTAGGTGACGATAGGCACGGGTGACTAAGGTCATGGTCACTGATTTCGCCCAAATTTCGTCTAGGGGAGTTATTTGAGGTGCTAATCACGAATCTGACATTTGTTTTCCGTTTTACGCCAGAGTAAAATAGGTAACGGTAGGTACGGGGGACCGATTTCGCCCAAACGCCAGCGTACTACGAAAAATTGATGTCAGATTCGTGATCAGCACCGTAAATACCCTGGACGGAGTTTGGGCGAAAATTTTTTTCCGAACTCTCCTCGACCTTTGGAGTCCTGAAAGTACAACAGTGCCAGAATTGTTTGTGTGTAGAGATTGTACCGTCAAGTCGCCCAAAAACATCGTGATAGTTATCAGACTGATAGCGTAAATACCGTTTAAAAGTTTGTTATGTAGAGGACGATGATACTGCATCTTTTCCATTGTTATCGCTATTGCTGTTTGTGAAATTTATATAAATAGCAATTACACCGTCATTCCAATAGAGCAATGTATAGAGCGAATTCGCGGTGCGTTCTCTTCCTAAAATACATCAGCAATTTCACTGATCTCCAGAACGTCATGACAAACGTAAAAGTATCGTTTGAGATAAAATAATGAGATTCCTGTGGTTACTCAAACAGTGTAGTGATTCCTTTCATAAGGCGCTCTGCAAAGGTGAATTTCTTAAATAAAAGTTTTCTCTCAAAAAACGATGATTTTAATTTGGTTAGACAAGTTCTATTTAAACATTAGATACGTTTGAATTATTTTGAAAAACATGCATTTTTAAAGGTGTCCGATTCAACTCAAAGTCCAGTTCAAAGTGAAAGTGGTGTAAGCTCTAGAATTGCCATTTTTGGAAGTAGATTTCGTATTGCATATGCGTAGATGTGATAAGGATCACGGTATATATTTAATTCGCAAAATTTCCAGGGCAAGATCATTGGAATATCTGGAGACGTTGGCAGCGGCAAGTCGACCTTGCTGTTAGGTAAGCGACAGATCTCCTGCTCTTTTGATTCGTTGAGTGCTATACCGTCAGCCATTCTAGACTTGATACTACAGGGTTGCTCGGTGAAACGAAGTCGTTGACGGAGTGCATTGGGATCACACAAGATAGCGTAGCTAACGGAATCGGCTACGTTGGACAGGAGCGCTGGCTCTATCGAGGTAACCACAATAGAATTTACCTGTTAGCGAGGTAGGCGCCGTTTTTGTTCGGCTGAGTCAAGCGTTTCAGGCTCTGTGCGCGAGAATATAACCGCTGGAAAGGACTTCGATGCGAAACTCTATGATACTATCATCAAGATCACCTGCCTGCAGCGTGATATCAATGTGAGAATTCGATTGCAAAATCTGGGCACTGCTGACAATTTCATGGTGTTGATTTCAGTTAATGCCTGGAGGTGATCAGTACGAGATCTCTGACAACGGCGCATCGCTGAGTGGTGGACAGAGGACACGTGTGGCTTTAGCGAGAGCGCTTTATCAGGTAGTTATGGGTTGCTGTAGCCCTCTTTAAAGAGTGAGGTCGTTCACTTTGTTAATATTAGACTGATCAAAGGTTAGGAAAGTTGGCAAAACTCAGAATTAGGTGCTTTCTCTTCAATAGGTGACAGGATGGGTTCCATTGAGAAGTACTGGAGCCTTCATTATCTCAGGGAGTCAGTGAATTGGTAGCAGACATCGCTACAAAGAAGACTGCGCTGACTTGTTTAGCAGATTTCCGTTTAAATTTCATTGTTGGTCAAACACATTGTTCTCGACCCTGCAGAAATAGGCTTCGTTTCTGGTCCCAAAAGATTTCACACCGATTATCCTCAGTCTTTCGCTGCGGTTCAGTCCACTTTTAGTTCTTCCGTGACGTTTTGGAATCTGAAGGAATAGAGGTACATTTGCTTTTATGAAGGAAATTAGAGGTTTGTTAGTGGTCAACAGTCAAGCGAGACTAGTTTTATATAATTTTCTATTCAAATGCTATTACACACCACTCTAAGCCTTCTGAGCCGCTGATTTCCTTTTTTTATTCCTATAAGACCTCACTATGATGCCTTCAGGACAACTCCATGTACCTTCTCGATGAACCACTGGCGTCACTCGATCGCCCAGTAGCAGATTCAATTTGGGTTGAAGCCATCGAGAAACGACTCAGGGATCGCGGCTGTCTCGTGGTCATAGCCACACACGACAAGAGGGTCTTGTCCAGAGCAGACGAGGTGATAGTGTTGGGAAATGATGGAAGAGTGGCCGCCAAAGGTTTCTTTATCGAATGTTCTTTTTTTAGTTTTGAGGTCTTGCGGTTACCTTTGGAATACATACCTTGCAGGAACGCCAAAGGAGGTCCTTGGAGCGGAGCTCGATGAACTGGGTGTGGAGTCGGAAGAATGCGGAGAAGAGACCGAGCTAGAACGTATTGTTTTGCAGGAAGAAGAGAAACGAGTGAGTAGCACGCGCTTTCGTTTACTTCTTTCCCTTTTAGGCCATTCGGGTATCAGAAGAGGTATCAGAACTTGTATTGAACTAGTGTGATACCCATACGGCGGACGGGCACAGTTGTGACTTGATTTGGTCCCTAGTTTCCTCTGGTTTCCGAAAGCACACTAGTTTGTTATTCGATGGATATGAGCAGTAGGAAGACAAAACAGCCAGAAACAGATGATGGTGTTCTGCCGACGTGGCTCACAAGTGGTGGAATATTGTTGCGTTGTTTTCACTGAGCTCCACACGAGGTTATACAGATCTTTATTGGCTAACGTTTCGGCGGTATCGCCTTCTTCGGAGCCTGAAAGGAATGATCAAGTCAAGATGTGGCTACCGCGTCAAACGTCGCCTCAACCTTAGAAATTCCTTTCGACTACCTTTCGATCATGTAGTCAATAGAGAGATCTAGACCCTTATCTTACAGGAAGCTAGACGGGCCAATCGGTCGGTAGCAGGACCGTTTTCGAGAACGGGCGCCCAAATCAGAAAGCCAACCTGATGTAGGACCTGAGCTCCGGCGTTATATAGAGGCACTCTTCCTTCCGGTTGGGGTGTTTGGCATGAATCCAAAACGCCTCCAGAGCCTTGCGGGCGGCAGTTTGGACTTCGACTGCCAGCAGCTTGACCCTGCCCTCAAAGTCCTCCCCCGTATGCCTGTGGACTCTATGGTAACCCATTGCAGTGGACGTCCTGGACTTGGCTTTGCCGTCAAGGTGTTACTTGACCTAACATGTAGGGGTCGCTCTGTACCACACCTGATAAGGTGCAGTCCCCTTCCGCGCCATGTGGGGAGACGGCGTGTATACGACGATACGGCGAAGGACGAATTATACGCCCGAATAATGTGGTGGTTCAGTGGATATGATGGCGAGTACAAGGGATGAGACAGAGTTTATTGAGAGAGCAACTGGTCTATGTACAGGTGGAGCGAGAACTGCCGTGCCTCCGCTGTATGGTGGCGTCACGCCTCTTGACCTTCCAGGGCTTGAGCATCATCGCAGACGATGATATTCCCGGCGAGGCCAAAACGAAATAGTTGAAATGTAATTCAAGCATGACATGATATACATGAAAAGTATGGCATCATGATGTCGGCGGCGTTCGGCTTGATCGATGGGCTTGCAGGCCATGAGGACCGGATATGTAGAAGACCCGAGTGACTGTTACGGTTTGAGGTTGACGGCTGTAGACTGCTTGTTGAAAGTTGAAGACAGCAGCAGCTAGTTGAGAGATGTAGACGGCGACGACGGTATGGAAGAAAAGGAAACATGACAGAACTTGAACTTCAATGAGTACAGTACGCATTTTCGAGGAATCATGATTCACTCACTAAACATGTGTAATTCCGGCGAGAGTTTCCCTGTTGATCTTCGCCAATGTAGTTCCAAGAATTCCGCGAGCATAACCCATCACTTCTTTTTTTCAATACTGATTTTTGCAGTACGGTTTGTTGGGCAATTGAGAGCATATTCTTGGTGACCTGGCCGACCCAGCTAATAAAGTAGTGAACTGGCCCAGGTTCGCGCGAAAGGGCACGCCACATGGGAGGAGCGGTTGCTTGATAGACGCAATGTCCTTCTCACGTTTTGATGTGGGTGGTCTTTGCTTCAGTGACTGGTTCCGCACTTTGTTAGCTATTGTTCGCTTGAACCCGCTTTTCTTTGCAACAGTTAATTTGTTGGTTGGTGACAAGTGATTAAAAGTTTGAGGTTTAGCGGGAACTGCGCTAAGATTTGTAAAATTCTTGGTACCATAGCGCTGATTTTCGGCATGATTATTATTAGTTGCTGTGCGGTAATGGCAGATTTGAAGGTCCCGTCGCAATGAATGTCTGGGCTCCTTAGAGTCCTTTTTGAAGCACACTGATGCGTGGTGCATTTTCCCACATCCGGTGCAGTTGGGCCTTTGGCAATTAAAGCTGTCGTGCCGTGAGGAGCAGCATTTCCAGCATCTGTTTTGCTCCTTCAAAATTCTTCTACGGGTTGATTTATCAGTAACAGTTTTGCATGACAAAGACGCATGCTTACCAGTGCTGCAAAAGACACATCCCCCATTTGGTTGAGGTCGCGGGTCGTCATATCTACGTGGCGTTGAGATGACCTCGCCGTGGATTGTATTGCCCAGTCTGCTCTCAATGTAGACCCCAATGGCAATTTCCTTCCTTAGGTCACTCATAAGTTCATCGATTGATTGATTGTGCACTGCTCTGCTAGCTATGAGCACAGGTTTTACGATATCACGAGGAAACTTAGATAATATGATTTCGGTCCAAATTGGTTCACACGTAGACCTAACGTCATATCCTGCGGATACCATCTGGTTAATTAAAACCTGAATTTTTCCGAGGACTGAGGAACAGCTGTTGGCAAAATTTTTAGCTGGCATTAAATTTAGCAGCTTTCGGACGATTTGTGACCTATTTATTGAATAGTCACAGTATTTGTCCTTCAGTGTTTCCACCATCCATTCATAGTTATGTGGCAATGACTGGATGCCTTGTATGGCTAATTTTGCCCTACCCTTTAAGCTTTCCTTCAAAAGAATGATCTTTTCGATGACGTGAAGTTCAATATTTTTATGAACCAGCGTCTCAAAAACTGCCCAATACTCCGAAAACTCTTCTGGATTTCCAAAAAATTTTGGGAGGGACACATCCGGAGCCCTTATGGAGCGATGTACTCTTTGATCAGATTGATTTTGTGCCAGATCCTCCGCGACGGGATTGTCGTTAGCTTCATGCTGATCGCAATTCGAATGGCAACCTCGAAACTCTGAAAGGACTGCGGTACCGACTCTAGTGTTATTGTGAGAGCAGTACCCAAGCTGGACTCCTTTCCTTTCTTCATTACACCTTAATCGGTCAGAACGCGTCCTTAGCGTAAACATAAGGTCGATAGCTTCTGCACTAGCTTTGTGCAGTTGAGATTCCCGCTCAATTTCCTCTAATTCAACCATTAATTCTTTTTTCTCTGCTTTATCTTTGCAGTTCATGTACTCATCCCTTAACTCGATAAAAAGTTTTTGAAGGCTTTGTTCACCCTCTTTTAATTCTCTTATGTACTCTTCCAAACGATCTATGGTAGACTTGCATTTCTCACAGTTAGAGTCACTTTGAATTGCGCAGTTTAGGCTAACTGTATGCTCTTTGTAGCGCGTTACTAAATCACGAAGCGTGGTTGAGCTCAATATGATTGCTAATTTCCTTGAATGGAATGTCATTTTTTAAAAATTCTCCTTTAGTGTTGTTAGCTACGGAGAGAAGAGGCTGCTCCAGGTACTTTTAGCGTACGGGAGACTTAACTTTCTTATTTAGAAAGTGCGATCGTGAATAGAATCGACTTTGTGCTCCAGGTATTTAACGGGAGACTTATTCTCTTGGATTCAGAGAATGCGATCTTATATTCGACCGACTTTATGCTCCAGGTCCCAAAGCTGTTACACTTTGACACGGGAGACTTAGGCTTGTTAGGCCGATGCACCAAATGTATACGACGATACGGCGAAGGACGAATTATACGCCCGAATAATGTGGTGGTTCAGTGGATATGATGGCGAGTACAAGGGATGAGACAGAGTTTATTGAGAGAGCAACTGGTCTATGTACAGGTGGAGCGAGAACTGCCGTGCCTCCGCTGTATGGTGGCGTCACGCCTCTTGACCTTCCAGGGCTTGAGCATCATCGCAGACGATGATACGGCGCAACCAGGAGTGACACAAAGGCGATCGTAGGGACGAACTAGCTGCTGCCTCGATTTGGAAGAGTCCGCTTGGATTTCAATGTCTTAAAGCTAGCTTATAGGGTCCAACTTGATTTGCAAACTGTCAATTCTATGTGAAAATGGCACAAACGTATCAGGATAGTGGGATAGGGGGCAAAATGTCACTCGTAATGAAAGAGCACTCTTCCCTATTCCCTATTGTTCATCATCGTTGCATTACGTTCATGGATCCAGAAACCGCTAAGGGTCTTCCTGGCGTTGATTTTATTTTCGTATAGTATCGTGTACTATATGGGCGCGTGGAACGCAGTCGGAGGATGAGCCGGCTGTCGCCTACACCCGATACCAGGTTCCTGGTTCGGATTTCCCGCCCAGGCCAACCAAGCCTTCCATCCCTCCGGGGTTGGTGAATTGGTACCAGACTTGTCTGGGAAGGATAAAGCGCTGACTTGTTCATCGGCTGGCCACCGCAAGTCATTGTTTGGCCAAATACGCATTCACAACGCCTCCACGATATTCCATAGAAGTAGAATGCGTGGCGCATCCCAAAATGGATTGAGTAACGTCGTCCTTTATCGTTATCGTGTACTTTCAAGTGCGTGATACCGTTACACGAAAACAAAATCGGCGCCAGGAAGACCCTTGAGGGCTTCTGGATCCATAATGCAACGATGAACAACGGAAACGAGTGAATCACCATTACGAGTAATGGAAGACTTTTTGCTTATTATTCCACTGTGCGAGCTGTGAGACACCATGAACCTCCGGATCCCTGTTCTTTTGTATACCTACCGCGTGTGTTTCACTTGCTCAATGGTGACGTATAGTTGTACTATCTTTTAGCTCTGGTGAAGCAGCGGTAGAGTGTGCCCGTACTGGAATTATTTCTTCCTGACCTTCTTGAGATCCCATTGGTTCTAGCACGGTTGGGACAACTAAAGCATTTGGCGACATGGATGCCCAGTCTAGAAAAATTCGAAGCTTCTCCAGGCCTTGGATAACAATGATGCCGTCGAAACGTTGGCCTTAATTTTAACAAACCTGCGTGGCACACGGGAGTTGAAACCTTTCTATGGAAATGTCCAGTCTTTATGGTGGTCGATCATGGAGAAATGCTAGCTGCTTACATATAGTGAAGCGTACGTACGTGAGCGGAAGGTATGGAGTTGTGGAGTAGATATGTCGGAATAGTGCTCAGGTTACAAGTGAATAATATTGCAAAACAGAGACATGTTTTGAGTGGATTCTACAAAGTGGATATGAATTGCTAGCATTCAGGTCGGCACGGTGAAACCATCAGTGGCTCGAACCTACTACATCGCAACCGGGCGCGCTTTAAGTGTGCTGATTATCGTGGCCCTTTTCCTGATGCAGTTTTCCAAGAATGGTGCAGATTGGTGGCTGTCCAGATGGACGAAAGATCAGTCCAACTTCTCGTCGAAGTACGTCTTCTAGTTATTATATTTCCTTCAACTCTTGGACGACGGGGTTTTCAGCTCACTTAGTGGCGAACAGATGGATCGCTCCGTATATTTCCTAATGATCTATGCATCGATTGCAACAGCGAACACGATATTCACGCTGATAAGAGCGTTTTTGTTCGCATATGGAGGTATTCGAGCTGCTAGGCATCTTCATGAGAGCCTGTTGCGTAAACTGCTAAGAGTAGGGCTGAGTTTTCATCCTCTTTCTACCCTTATTCAGGGGTTTAGCACCGATTGTAGAAACAAGTAGTGCTGTTCTTATAGGCGTCGTCGTCATGGTGGGATCGTACGCCATCAGGACGAGTGATCAACCGCATTTGTTCGGATGTGTACACCTGTGACGACAATCTGCCGTTTCAGGTAGAGCTTGGGCTATGAGCGTTTGCTGCCATGCAGTTCACGAGAGGTTACTTCTGGAGAGGGATTTATCCTTCGGCCGCCTTGTGAAGTATCCTTCCAACGCCTTCCTTCAGTAGAAGGGCGAACCTCTGCTGCCTAGTGTTCTCTTTTGCAGCTAAACATCCTGCTGGCAACGCTCTTCAACTTAATCGGTACCTTGGTGATCACGATTATGGGCCTACCACTGATGCTTCCCGTGATTATACTGCTTTTGACGGTGTACTATTTCATCCAAAAGTACTACAGGTGATTTTGTTTCGATGTTCTTGCCAAAAGGCGTATTTCAACTGAAGGAATCGTAAATATGTGTCAGTTTGCCGTAGTTGGTACTGGAATCGATTAGCAAAAATCTTCAAGAAATACGTGAGTAGACGCGTATAGTGCAGTCGGAAGAGGCAATGGCTGTCGCGTGCACCCGATACCAGCTCCCTGGTTCGGATTTCCCGCCCAGGCCAACCAAGCCTTTCATCCTTCTGGGGTTGGCGAATTAGTTCAGACTTGCGCGGAAAGGATAAAGCGCTGACCTTTTCATCGGCCGGTCACCGCAAGTCATTCCTTAGACAATATATGCATACAAATCGCATCCACGACATTCTGTAGTAGTAAAATGCGCGGCACATCCCAAAAGGGATTGAATAACGCCGTCGTTTATCCTTCGTCCTTTAACTGAGTAGAAAACGAAGGTCGATTCTGTGTAAGCAACATCTTTTCCAGCACTTTAGACAGCTATTTAGGCTTACTACTGTCGAACTGAAACGGCTTACGTCGCTCAGTCTGTCGCCGTTCTACTCACATCTCGGTGACACGGTGAACGGATTAGCTACGATCAGAGCGCAACGGTTTGTTGAAAGGTGGGTGTATATAAAAGTTGGTTGATGCACTTAATTATAGGTATTGGGATTTGAAATGTTTTTAAACTCCAAAATAACACTAATAAGCATTCTTCAGATTCGCGAAGAAACTCCGAGAACGTTTAACGATGAATATGCGAGCGCAGTTCTCGTCGATTGCGGCTGGTCAATGGCTGTCCATCCGTCTTTCGATTATCGCTGTGAGCATTGTGGCCGCGATAGCTATGTCGGCAGTGGTTCAGCATCAGATCACTGGAGTTGATTCAGGTTAGTCTTCCGGGATTGTCGTCTCCCGTAGAAGACCGCAGCATTGGCGGCGCCAGTTGCGGCGTTCCAGCGAGGCCACACTTTGTGGCTGGAGTGTTACCTAACCCCACGGTAATTATACGATCCAGCCGCGAGGGAATGGCGCTGCTGTCCCGACCGGTGCATCTTATGACAACGCGGATGGGCTTTAGTAACCCTCAGTTCCGTACTCCTGCGCAAACTCCCTCGGTTTTCACGTTACTAGCATGATGCTGATGTAGGATGTCCAAGACTGAGCTCCACCACACTGATCCTCAAGCGTAACCAGCAGCTCCTGCTTCTTGGAAGCGTCTGCTCACGCAAGCTTTGGTCAGATAGGGCCGCTGCGATTATCTCTACGAGTTGATCTGCGCCTCGCGCATGTATTCTTGGACGGCGTCCTCGGCTGTGTGAAATGGTATAGTCGCCAGGCCAGGTCGGCATAAGAAGGCGGATGATAGATCAGGAGCCGGATTCATCAGCGACTTACAGCAATTTAACGAAACAAATACAGCCGAAATCCATGATAGCGCGGCTTACCAAGCAATATAGTGAAACACTTCGCCGCGCGGATTTCGGCAGTATTTTCTCTGTTAAATTGCTCTAAGCCGTCGCTGAATCCGGCCCCTGAAGGTGGGACGAGAACCGACGAGCAGCCACTCGGGACCATTTCGACAGGCGGCGAATAATGTTCGGACGGATAGGATGGCTAAAGTGTGTCGCTAAATACCCATGTTTGTCGCATCGAGATTATAGTCGTTCACGAATGGCCTATTCGAATAGGTATTCGAATGTATTCAAATTCAAATCAAAATTCGATTTTCATTTGAATTTGAATACATATTTGAATTCTAGTATTCGAAAAATCGTATTTTTCGAGTTCGAATTCGATTACTCGAATAAATATTCGAATTCGATTGATCAAAATTTGTGAGCATCTGAAAACATTCCAAAAAATTTCCAAAGCATAGCCATAGTCGGGATCCTCAGGCCGCGCTGTTCAATGTGTCTTTGAAATTCTTGGCTGGTTACGACAGGGACATTTCTACCTTTGAGAACTCAGCTTTCGTGGGAAGAGATAGAAATGCGTCAGCAGCTGTTCTGTTGATAATTAACTTGGTTGGCGGCGTGTTGACGACGTAGCCTGTCCTTCATAAAAGAATCTAGAAGGGTTCGGTACGAAGCCGCAAAGGAACCCCGTTTTCGATCATATTCATTTTTGATAGCTTTCCCCGAGAAACAAGGTTAAGATGTGGTCCCTGAGATTCAAAATAAATAAAAAACCGTAATGGCCAGCAGAATGAAAATCGTCCAGAATTTTAAAATGTCCTGCTTTAAGGTCTCGTCGCACTGGCCATAACCTACGCCTTATCGTTAACTGGTCTGCTGAACGGCCTGCTAAGTTCGTTCATCGAAACCGAGAAAGAGATGGTGTCTGTCGAAAGGATCGACGACTACTTGTCCAATGTGCCAGAAGAGGAGGACAGCATTGCGACCGAGGTGAACGGACATGGTCATGGTGGTCAGGTTATTGTAATTTTCACGGAATGTTTCAGACGTCGTTCGAATTCAGTGGGACGGTTGAGTTCAGCCAAGTGTCACTACGCTACAACAGCTACTTGCCGCTGGCATTGGATAACATCAACATTTCCATAGCCGCCGGCGAGAAAGTGGTTATCGTGGGAAGGACCGGCAGCGGAAAGAGCAGTCTATTCCAGGTAATTACTTGACTGAAGGGAGCGTCTAGCTGTAAGTGCCAGGAGTAGCACCTCTGTCGCTTTGTTTAGGCCTTGCTGCGATTGATACCCATCGAATCCGGTAAGATAACGGTCGATGGAACATCGATCTCCTCGATTCCGCTGGCAGTTCTACGGCGATCTTTTGGAGTTGTACCGCAGCATCCATTTATTTTCAGGTTCGCTGGCGTTTGTTGACCTCCGTGTTTTTCACAACTAACAGCGGTTTCCTTTCAGCGGTTCACTGCATGAGAACCTGGTAGTTGGATGCGAGCATGTGGACGAGAGCCAGGTTTCGAATATCGCTCGAGTCGCTCATCTTGGTGAGTCTTTAGTAGTGTCGATGTCGGCGTGGGAAACAGAATTGGCGGACTTCTTTGCTAAAACAGCAGTTCTTGGAAATCACAGAGTTTGGGTTGAATTCAAAGACCTTTGCTTTATCTGATCCCTCCTAGGAAACCAACTGCTTCACCACATGTTCACACCTTCACGTCCCCATCAAGATCCATAAGGCAGTGAAGCCGATAGTGTAGCTGCATTGTAATGCCTATTCCTGAGCGCATTGCAGCACAGTCGGAGAAGGCGTGGAATTTCATGTGCCTCCGATTTCAGGTCCTTGCTTCGGATTTCCCGCCCAGGCCAACTAAGCCTTCCGACTCCCCGGAGTCGGTGAATTAGTACCAAACTTGTTTGGTAAGGATACAACACCGACGTATCCATCGGCTGGCCAGAACAAGTGATTGTAAAGGCGAAATAAGCATTTAAATTATCTTCACGACAACCCGCAGAGGTAGAATGCATTTCGCGTCCCCAAAAGGGATAGAATAACACCGTTGCCGTTTTTTATTCCTATCGTCTAACCATACTTGACCGACCCTGACTTTTCTCACGAATAGTCTTCGAACCTCAGTTTGGGATGATGGTGGAGTCCATTTCGCCGTCTACGAAGAGTCATCCATGTTTTCCCATCTTAGGTGGCCATACTGACCTGGCCAACCAGCAGAGGAGTGAGCACTTCTGCCTTTACCAATAATCCCTCTACACCGTATATCTGCCTCTACTAAAGCATATCAATAGGACATCTAGGGTTATCTAACAAAACACCGACCAGCCCTGAACTGCTGCAACAGACAGTATATGGACGAGCGTCCCTTGATTTCTTTGCTAAGACCTTCTCCATACCAGAGTTCAAGTCTCGGTCGTATCTGAAACTACAACTTTGCTGTATTCAGCTATTCTGTAATCGAATTGGGCTGGTCGAGTGTTTGTGAGCACGTTCATGCTACCATTTTCATGTAAATTTGGACACTTTTCAAACCCAATTGGATCTTTATCTAATCAATTTGGACAGCTCAAACCAAACTGGCCAGTCTTCTAAGCAAGCTGGACGCTTTCGAATTCAAACTAACATCTTCAAAGTCAAAACGAGTGTATTCCAGATTAAACTAGAGACTCTCTTAGACGGTTAGAATAATTTTTTATTGAAGAAAAATTTAGTATAATTTCTGTGCAACTTTTACTAGTATAACTTTTAAAGTTTTTAAATTCATCTTGCCAATAAGTGAACCTGCTATTCGAAATGTTATGAAATTTTTACCTTTGAACGGAAAACAATGAATTAAATTTAGTTTTAAAGCACACAAAGGTAGCAATCAGTGTGTCAAAGCAAGATCGCGCTTTGCGCTCGACTGAGCCATTGCGATCATGTTTTATATAAATGGTCTTGTTGTACCGTTTACATCTGTGTTACTCTATGCAAACAAAATTCCGCTTATCTATCTAATAAAAATCACGTCTATGTAGTTGAGTGCATGGTGCAATTTCTACTTTTAATAGGTGAAATGATTGCTGCCTTCCTTCGCTTTAGAACAAAATTTATTCCATCGTTTTCCTTAAAAAATATAATTTCTATAAAGATTTAAACAGTGCGCGCTCACTTGAACCGTTCAACTGGGAAGGTGAATTTAAGAATTTCAAGCAAAGTCACACCAAATTTCCAGCTAACAAAATATTCTAACCGTCTCAGAGCGGGATCTGGAAACTCATTTTGATTTGGAGGATGTACAGCTTGATTTCAAAAGGTAAGTCGTGCTTAAAAGAGTGTCCAATTTTGGCCTAAAGTGTCTTATTTGGTTTGAAGTGTCCAGTTCGAGTTGAAGGTGTCCGTACGATTTTACGTAAAAGTTGTATTAGGTTGTCCCATAAGTCCCCGCCGTTTTTTCAACGATTCACTGCAGATTTCTCCGGCGGTCTCTTGCATAGCACTGCACAGCTTTCGAAAGAGAATGCTTTGCTCTATCAGAGCATGTATTGCATTTCTTTTTCCATCATGAATTTTGTCAATTTTTAGGTCGTTGGAGTGAAAAGTGAAGAAGTGAAAAAGTAGCCATTTGCGCACTTGTTCTCTCTGCTTAGATTTATAATTTTTTGCGCAGCATTTATAGTATTTAGAAGACAATGTTCTGTACTACAAGAATATGTGTTGGTCCTATTTTCTCACTTGCCCTTTATTGATTTTTAGGCCATCAAATTGGGAGTTCCTACTTTTGCGTCCGAATTTTTACCAAAGCTCTGGTTCTGTGGTCGGACCTTTTTGCTTGGTGTTATATGTCGTTTGAATGGTGGCGATGTCCGTTCCTCCACGTGGTGCCACTGGAAACTGCTTGCTTTTGCGAGCCGAGCCAATCACGGACAATCGAATGCAGGCGACAGGCCCTAGTGACAGGCCGGCCTACGAACATCCTGTGTCACATCATATGGTCGATGACGTTTCAGAGTTCTCGAGATAGTGCTACGGCGTCCGCGGGAACCGACGCGCACTCGCAAAGCCCGGCGGGTGTGAGAAGTATGCGAGGGTCCCTGATGCGAGGACGGCATCGGGGGGCAACTGAGCTAGTCCGAAAGTCCCGTAACGTAGGCAAGACCCGCGTAGCAACGTTGAATGTGGGTACGTTGACGGGCCGCTCGTGCGAGTTGGTAGAAGCACTGGAGCGAAGAAAGATAGATTTCTGTGCGGTGCAGGAGACGAGGTGGTCCTGCAGCAAGTCAAGGGACATAGGACGTGGCTTCAAGGCCGTTCTATGTGGAAGTCCCAGGACCACCAGTGGTGTCGGTATGATCGTCTCCGAGCGTTTCCGTGACGCGATTGCAAGCGTAGAACGTTTCGATGACCGCTTGATGAAGATTGTTGTCGCCGTAGAAGAGCGACGATGTCATTTCTTTTCCGCGTATGCTCCGCAGACAGGTTGCTCCGAGCAAACCAAGGACGAGTTCTGGTCCCTGCTTGATGAGAAGACAGCGGAAGTGCCGTCACAAGACATGATTGTTGTGGCAGGTGACCTTAATGGTCACGTCGGAACAGCGAAAGATGGTTACAGCTGTCATGGTGGTTTTGGCTATGGGTCACGCAACGCCGATGGTGAGCGTATACTTGAGTATGCAGACTCACACGACCTCATCATCGTGAACACTAAGTTTCGAAAGCGTGACTCCCACCTCATCTCGTTTTATAGCGGGAACGCCAAAACGCAGATTGACTATGTCCTTGTTAGGCGTCGCGACCAAGGTCTTGTCACAGACGCGAAGACCGTGCCGTATGAGACGGTTGCCACGCAACACCGTCCATTTATCTGCTCGCTGAAGATCACACCTCCGAGGTGTAAACGTATTGAGCGATGCGGGACGGCTAGAATCAAATGGTGGCGACTGAAAGAAAAGGAAGCAGCTGTTATTTCTCGCATTCGGTTGCCGACGGTAACAACTGTCGACGAAACCTGGAAGGATGCTACCGATGCGATAACTCGGGCTGCGCGTCTCGAACTCGGCACAACGAAGCCTGGACGGCGTTGGGTCGACAAGCAGGCTTGGCTGTGGACTGACGATGTCAAAGAGAAAGTCCGAGAAAAGAAACGGCTATATCACGTATTTATCGGTGATAAAACAGTCGATAATTGGCGGAATTATCGAGAAGCGAAGAAAGCGGCAGAGAAGGCTGTGGCCGGTGCTAAAGCCGCACACTACGCTGATGTGAGTGAAAAACTGGAGACGCGCGATGGCGAGCGTTATCTTTACCGCCTCGCCAAAGCTCGCTGTCGCCAAGCAGAAGACATCGAGAAGTTCTTTGGCATTAACGACAAGAACGGTCATCTTCTGATGGATCGTAAGAGGGCTGTGAAGAGATGGCGCGAGTACTTCGAGGAAATCTCGAATGTAGAATTTGAACATCCTGCTGTTCCTTTTGCATCACCTGCATACGGCCCCGTTCAGAAGATCACAGTGAGCGAAACTGAAGCAGCCCTGAGGAAGATGAAGTCAGGCAAAGCCACTGGTCCCGATGACCTGCCAGCTGACCTGTGGAAGTCGAAGGGCTGGTGCCCTGCTGACTGGCTGACTGAGTTTTTCAATCAGGTTGTTGCTGAGAAGAAAGTGCCTGAGGGTTGGCAGCAAAGCACGACTATTCCGATTTGGAAGAAGAAGGGCAGTCCTGCAGACTGTGCTAGTTACCGTCCAATTCGCCTTCTTTCGCACACCATGAAAATCTTTGAGCGAATTGTCGACGAACGTATTCGGGATGTCGTACAGCTTTCCACGAATCAGTGTGGTTTCGTATCTGGCTGTGGCACCGTTGATGCCATTCACGCCGTTCGTCTTCTGCTAGAGAAGCACCGCGAGAAACAGAAACCGGTGCATTTTGCCTTCCTGGACTTGGAGAAGGCCTTCGACCGCGTTCCACGAGAAGTGATATGGTACGCGGGCGACGACATGGTATCCCTGAAGAGCTTATTGAGTGGGTGCGCATCCTCTACTCGTGCCCAATAAGCCGAGTGCGAGCACCAGCGGGCACCTCGATGGAGTTTCCAATATCTGTCGGAGTGCACCAGGGATCTGCGCTCTCCCCACTGCTCTTCGTGATCGTTATGGATGCAATTACACGCGATCTCCAAAGGGCAGCTCCTTGGACGCTGCTGTATGCCGATGACGTCATGCTTGCATGCGAAGACAAAGCAGAGCTCGAGCGACAGGCACAGGCGTGGTGCGATCGCTTAGCATTGTTCGGACTCAAGCTAAACGTCAAAAAGACGGAATACTTGACGACGGATGTGAATGAGCATGGATCCATTAAGATCAATGGTACTGAGCTCTCACGAGTTACATCTTTCAAGTATCTTGGATCAACAGTCACGTCCAATGGCAGTCTAAAGTTGGAGGTGAACGCACGTGTGAGTGCAGCTTGGTCCAAATGGCGTTCGTTGACTGGGGTGCTTTGCGACAAGACAATTCCTGAGTACCTCAAATCAAAGGTGTATAGAGCAGTCGTCCGCCCAGTAGCGACGTACGGTGCTGAGTGCTGGCCCGTGACGAAGGAAATCGAAAGCCGCCTCAGTGTAATGGAGACGAAAATGCTAAGGTGGACGGCTGGAGTAACGCGATTGGACCGCGTTCGCAATGAAACCATGCGACAAAGGTTCGGTGTCGCCTCGATAGCTGACAAGTTGCGCGAAGCACGCCTACGATGGTATGGCCACGTCCTTCGCGCTAACGACGACACCGTGTGTAAGATTGGCCTGAATCTTGAAGTCCCTGGAAAACGGCCCAGAGGACGTCCGAAACAACGTTGGCTAGATACGTTGCATATGGACTTGAAGTTAGCTGGTGTCCATCCCGACCAAGCGTTTGATCGGGAGAAGTGGCGTCACCAGACCAGAAGAGCGGACCCCGCCACCAAGCGGGACAAACGCTATTGAAAATGATGATGTTATATGTCGTTTGAAAGAGGATGTCCTGCTCAGTAAGAATTTGTGTCACGTTTACTGGCTCACGCTGATTTCTGTCGATTATCAACAACTGAAGAAGGAGGAGGAGTTGTTGGTGAAGACGATTTTTCTCTTTTTGGCATTTTGTTGACATTCAATAGAAATCAATAAACGCGACACAAATTCTTATAGAGCAAGACTTCTCTTTCGAATGACATATAACATCAACCCAAAAAGTCCAACCACAGAGCAGGAGCTGTCGGCCAAGATAACCATCCTCCTTCGGATGTCCGAATTTGATTACCTAAAAATCAATAAAGGACAAATGAGCAAATAGCACTAACACATATTCTTGTAGTACAGAACATTGTCTTCCAAATGCTATAAAAAACTGCGCAAAAAATTACAAAGCTAAGCGGAGAGAACAAGTGCGCAAATGGCTACTTTTTCACTTTTTCATTTTTCACTTCAACGACCTAAAAATTGACAAAATTCATCATGAAAAAAGAAACGCAATACATGCTCTGATAGAGCAAATCATTCTCTTTTGAATGCTATGCAGCGCTGTGCAAGAGTCCGCCGGCGAAATCTGCAGTGAATCGTTGAAAAAAACGGCGAAGACTTATGGGACAACCTAATATATAAAGTCAGTTAATCACCGTATTTGTAAACATTAATTTTTAGGTTATTTTTCTGGCTTCGTAGGCATTTAAATCTCTTTTAGACTCCCTAATGGCTCGAATTGGTGGTCTAGATGGTCAGATCGAAGAAGGCGGCAAGAATCTCTCGTTCGGCGAGCGACAGATCATCGCGATTTGCCGCATACTGCTGGCGAAGTGCAAGGTAAGGACGTCGTTCACCGATCGCTGAAACCTCCCTTTCCCTCAGTCAGCTTCCTTATGTGCTGTTCGAAATCGTTGACTCTTCAGGTGGTTCTTATCGACGAAGCCACGTCGCATCTGGACGTCACAGTCCACCGCCGAATGATGTCGCTGATCTCTGCCCATCTACCCATGGCAACGGTGATCTGCATCACGCACGTGCTACATGGACTGACCGACTTCGATACGGTGATAGAGATGGCGAACGGTAAGGTGCTGCGACAAGGACCGCCGTCGGAACCGATTTCGCATGAGATCCGCGCTTAGTAGGCGAGCTTAGGCCGTACTGTACTTTTTCATTGGTTCGGCAATATTTTGACTGAAGTCTCACATGGGACAAAAATATTGTGTGCTCTCTCTAGAGGCGTCTATACCATTTTCACGTCAAATTGGACACCATTCTAAGCAAGCTTGACGCTTTTGAAATCAAACTGAACACCATCCTAATCGAAATAAGCTGTTTCCGCATTAAAATAGAAACCTTCCGATACGGTTAGAGTAATTCTTTGTCTTAGGAAAATTTGGTATAACCTCAATTCTTTTTTAATTTACCTACCACAAAAGTGAAAACACTGTTAGAGGTTTTGTAAAAATTTTGTTACAGAAGAATAATGAACTATCTATTATGTCAAAAATGCTGCCTTCTTGCGCTAAAACACGCCACATCTTGGAAGGGAGCATGGTGGGATTTTTTTACCTCTAAAAAATGGCCGCCTTCCTGCTCTTTAAAAGAAGCTTTAAACCATTATTTTTCCCCAAAAAATATTTTTTATAAGGTTTCAAACAGTGCTTTCGGTGTTATTGGGCATTTATTGGGACAGGTGAATAATAAAATTTCAATGAAAGATATGTTAAGTTTTCCTTAAACGAAAAATTATTCTAACCCTCTCCGAAGACCCCCATTTTAATGTGAAGAATGCTCGTTTTGGTCTGAAAGGTGTTGAGTTTGCTTTCAAAAGCGTTAAGGTTGCTTAGAAGAGTGTCCGGTTCGGTTTGAAAAGTGTGCAATTTGATGTGAAAATGGCATATACTTAGGTGGCTGCGCAGAGCGGCAGAATGAAAGCAATCGATATCGATTAGGCAACGTAGGCAATCGATATGGAGGCTTTCGTTGTGTTGTGTTGTGTTGCAGATACTGTGCAAAACTCCCGATTTTGTTCTAACTTCCAGTAGCCCACTGACAAGACGTGTTCTGTTTGCTTCATATGTCTCGGACATAGACTTAATCTAGTCTCTAAATGCAATTTGCATCCTAATAATATCAGAAATCTTGAGAACTTCCATTATCTCCACAAATCCTGGACGGTTGCTGGTGGTCCGGCATTATACACAGAGTTGCCCTATTGGCTTATCCTATTCTTTATCTCTGGGTTGCTTTGCAGAAGATGTGTATGTGATGAAATAAGACTTTCTTGGTCAACTTTCAGCGAGTATTTTCAGTGCTTTTCTTACGAGCGTGTTCTATGTTGTGAATGTGTCGGGTATTCCATACCATTTCTTGATCAATTCCTTTCTTGATGTAAATAAAGATGTCTGAGAAGTCTTGCTGACAAAGCAAAGCCCCACAAGCATTACACACAGGACCTTCGCTCTTTTACATCGTTCTGGTTAAAGTCCAGACTGCATTCTGCATGTAGCCGTGTGGTGCCTTTCGATAGATGTTACCGATTTTTGCCACAGTCGATCGTTTGAGATTATAATCTTGCCTCCATCTTTTTGGACCTTTCAATACTGTCCAAAGCAAGGGCGATATCGATCAATTTCATCGATTTTGGACTGCAGTCGACCGTTAGGCCTATGTTATACTTCGACGACGCTGTTGTCGGCGGCGCCGGCGACAGTGTTGCGCGGGCTGCTACGCACTGATACACCCGCTCAAAACTGTCGTCGAAGTATAACATAGGCCTTAGAGGTGGGAATGGTGCGAGTGTTGGGCGGTGGGCGCATGATAGCGCAGTCGGAGGAATAACCGCCTGACGCGTGCATCCAGAATACAGGTCTTGATTCGGGTCTCTCCTAGGCCAACAAAGCTTCCACCTCTCGGTCACAGTAGATTGGTACCAGTCTCGCCTGGGAGAAAAGTAGCGACCTGTTCATCGGTTGGAAACTGCAAGCCATTTGTACAGACCAAATTCAAATTGCCTCCATGACATCCCGTAGAAGAAGAATTCACGACGCTTCCTTTAGAAGAATGGACCAAAGCCGTCCTTCACCTTTCATCTGGACGGGCGATAGACAGGCCTCACAAGTGAACGGTATCGATCGCCAACAATTACCAATCCCGTCTATTTTTGTCTGGACAACCGCTTGAAGTGGGAATTACGTGAATAAGTAGGTCGGTGGGCGAACTTCCAAAGGATTAAACAACATCAACCTACTGATGGCTATCAAACGATTTTACAAATTTTGGCACATGTCGCGAAAGTGGGCAGCATTGGGAGGTGGTGGCAGGCATCATAACCAAGCGGAGCACAGGTCGAACATAGGTCAAATTGCGAGCCAATCAAGATACTTACCACACAAGCCATCTCTGAATAGCATGTCAATTTTACACGGACTGATTGGCTGGAGCGCCACCACCTCCCAATGCTGCTCATCTTCACGACATATACCCAAATGTTCGTGTTAAGGTGACCTTCACAGTTCAGAGTCATGTAAGAATGTCTGCTGGAGGGCAAGGTTCGCGAGAAGTAAACAATATAGGTAGTTTTTTATAAGTTACTGGGCGAAGCCCCAACTGGTAGCTAGCTGGCCCTTAGGCCTTGTTCTCAGGAAAAGGTATCACGCAGTGCGAGATATTTTCCGACGTTCCGTTCGCAACGTTTCTGCAACGTTGGTGATGCTAACAAGGAACGGTTCCCAACTCATGGTGAGCTTTGCGATGCTATTTTGGCACGATGCATGGCCGTGTGAGCCCAGAATAAAGGTCAGTTTTTGCTGAATGGACCTGAAAAAGAGGTGTGAAGGCGTGTGCGCAACACTCATCAACCTCCACGTCACCTCACCCCACGAGATGTGCCTCGGTGGCGCAGTCGGTAGGAGTGCCCCCTCGTAGGAGCACACCGGCGGGTTTTCCAGTTCGATCCCGAGTTCTGCCGATACTTTTGCATGTTTGAGTTATTACGCTTTCTCATCACAGGAGGCAATTTTAGACCATTAATGCTTACAACAAACCAAGGCTGTTAGTTCACAGGAGAGATAGTTTTTCATCTGTTCATATCTATACCACCACCATATCATACCGTATCACCAATGATACCGTAATTGCACACAAACACGCCTATCTTACGGTTGAATATTATGAAAACGGGCCATATCGGTACATAAGTGCACTAAAAATGTCGTTCTCACTTGAACGTGTTGTCTGCCGACTACTTTCCATCCGGAATATACAGCCGGTTACATGCAGCCGAGGTGGTATATTGAACGTAGGTAACTGGGATAAAATAGTACGCAAAAAGGGTACCATCCATGACTTTTCTTTTGATTGCAGATTATAAGCCAGACCTACCGACACTTCGCGCTGTTCTCCGGTGTTTCGGCCGTGTCTGTCGGACGCGTGAGTGGGAGCTGGTTACGTTGATGCTCACTCAGGATCCTTCTCTACACCCACAGATTACGCGTTCAACGAAGAAGAAGTGGTCATTCCTTGCAAGGGAGAAGTTTGTTCATCACTGACTTCTGGTAGACGCTGCTGGTGACTCTCGCTTGTGTTTTACTTGTTTCACAGTTTTATACCATAGCTGTTAACTAAAAAGGATATAAGACTTTTAATTTAATAATATATGACTTTTTATTCCCAGAGAAACGATATGTTACAGATATGAATAGTTGGAAAACAAACACATATGAAGGCGCAAATAGACAGCCCTGGTTTGTTATAAGCATTGTTGGTCTAAAATTGCCTCCTGTGATCATGAGGAAGCGCAATAACAACAAACTAAAACATGCAAAGTATCGGCAGCACTCGGAATTGAACTGAAAAACCAGCCGGTGCGCTCCCACGAGGCGGACCTCCTGCCGACTGCACCGCCGAAGCACATCTCGTGAGGTGTCGTAGGGGTTGATGATAGCTTCGCGCATGTCTTCAGACCTCTTTTTCAGGCATTTAAAAAGCGTTCAGCGAAAACTGACTGTAGTTCTGGACTTCGCTCATAGGGCCCTACATCCTGTCAAAATAGCATCGCAAAAGCTCACCATGAGTTGAGAACCTTTTCTTGTAAGGACAAAATTAAATTATATATAAGATTCAAGATATCGGATATTGATATTAAGCCGACCGAACGCTTCCTAAACCTTTACTTCTTTAAGCATCATCGTAGATGTGTATCAGGAGTTCCAAGAAAACACTCTGTTTAACACCTACTAGAGCAGTCCAACTCCTGCTTTTTGTCTGGAAATGAATATCACGGGCTTAATTTCCCTCTACCGACCAGGTCTGTTAGGCTAGCTAATTTGGTATTTAAATATGGGCCTCCAAGTGTCTAGTACTCAAAGATGTATACTAAATATTGTATATAAGATACAAGATATGAGATATTGATATTATGCCAACCGAACGCTTCCTAAACCTTTACTTATTTAAGCATCATCTTAGATGTGTATCAGGAGTTCCAAGAAAATGAGTTCGGTGGTGGCTGTTCTAGACTAAACCTCACTAGAAAATTCTAGAGAATCTGTACAGAAATTTGTGCCTATTAAACGACTGTCCTCTAAACGGACTACCAAATTCTCCGAAATTTCTCGTCGTTGATCATTTGATTCTGAAGTGTCCACATCCCCCACTGCTACTGCCACAGAAGCACCACTCATTCAAGCTCGCTTGGGGACAAGGCTACACTTGGAAGCACTTAAAAACCGCCTGTCAAAGTCTGCTTACGATTGGTCACAAGTTCCACGAACGAAGTTGAACTTCGAGTGCGCTGCAACGCTGTAAGGCTGTAGCCGTAATGAGATTCGGACGCGAGGACATCGAAGCCTTTGGGATCTGAAGGAGATTTCAATTTGTTTCACGTGATTGCCTCACAAATTGCGCTCAAACGGCCAAACATGATTCACTCGACCCACCGCAGCTGGCCATTGAGGTTATGTTGTCTGTCCTTTGCGAAACTTATTAGGTCCTCGGAGCGTGTACATAGACAGTGTTTCGCCTTTGAAGTTCTAAAATGGCTTTCTTTAGCACAAAGGCGTGTCTCTAATCATATTTAGGAGAAATTTTCTAAAGTTTCTTTAAAAATAAGAAATATTGGAACCCTGGAAATAGATGAACATATCTTAAAACAAAATGAGGTCCATATCGCGAATATGGGCAGCATTGGGAGGGAGGTGGGAGTGCGTTTGCTAACTATGTCCGATCAAAGAAGCGACAGCACACGCGCTTGGCAAACGGGGCATCAACCATGCACGCCCTCTCTAACTGGCGCTCCTATTTGATGTCACCTTCAAGTGCTGCTCATATTCACGACTAGAACCGAAAATATAAGCATGAAGTGTAATTATTGTTGCATTAATTGGTTTTGCTTATTTTTAATCCTCATTTCTGAAACTTCTTTAGACGTTCCATGAACTTCTGACTTCTGCTCTCCAGGTTTTAGAATTTTTAAGGAAAAAGTTATCAGATAAAGTAAGAGTTGAGTGCGGTGCATATTTTCCTAGTAGCCTTTTTTCAAGTTATTATAATAGAAAATAGTTACAAGAGATACTAGATACTGTTTGCAAATGTGGGCTAAGTTAGACGCGGCAACGCTGCAGCTAATTAGGCCGTACCAAAAGGGACGTGCCACCTGGATAAGTGTGCACGGCGTCCATGATTGGCTTGTACACGTTTTATGGATGCTCTGATTGGTTATTGGCGTGCTTCCGATTTTCCCATATAGGCCACATTAACCTGTCTTAGGTTGTCCGGAAAGTTCTGAGCGTTTTGAGTGCTTCACTTGGAGCTGCTACAACCTACCGGAGATTTAGTCAGAGTAAGCACCGTTCGAATCAGCACACTTTTTCCAACGGGGCACCATTCGACTTATTCCATCAACGAAAAAATTAGGTGGTCGAGATTCGACAAAATCCGCGAAAGCTATTTTGGCTAGCACCTGATTGGTGAAGATTTTGCCAGCGAGAAAGTTCTGGAAGTGTTTGAAAAGGTGGTAGTCGGTTGGTGAGAAGTCCTGGGAATATGGAGGGTGAGGCAGAACTTCAACCCTTAATTCGTTCAATTTTCGAGTAGCGATTTGTGAAAGCTGTGGGCAGGGGTTATCCTGCGAAAAAATCGGGCCTCTTCTGTTGACGAATGCTGGCTGAAGCTGCCACAATTTTCGGTGCATTTCGTCGATTTCCTTACAGTAGGACTCTGCTGTGATCGTTTGGCCTGTTGCCAAGAAGTTGCAATGAACCACATCAGCCGCCGACCACCACACATTGACCATTACTACCCTTTTTTGGCGGAAGTTTGCCTTTGGAAATTGCCTAGGGGTTCGTAGGCGTCCAGCCACTGCGCGGAACGTTTCTTGTTGTCATGCAGAGTTCACTTTCCGCTACAAGTGATGATCCGATCCAAAAGTGGGTTAGTTCAGCGCTTTCTCCGAAACTATTAGGTCCTCCACACTTGATTGATTTTCCGAGCTGTCTCGGCCGCGGTTTGTTCCAGATCGAGCTTGAAACAGGATATCGTTCGAAACTCATCCTTCGGCGTAATTCAAGAAGCCATTCAAGATCAGGCTTATAAAAAAAAACAACGTTGAAACGTACATCATTTAGTCAGATAGAGCGAAAAATTCTGTACAGAAAGTGCAATGCAAGTTGAATTTTTACTTAATAATAGAGGAATGAAAAATAGTAACACAAAACGCTGAGAACTTTCCGCACAACCTAATAGTACCGAAATCAGTTCCTAATTGGCCGACAACAAAGCTCCACTTATGATTTCCGAGCGGGTCCATAGCGGCGTCTTCTGCTCGCAAGGGCAAATTGGAGTTCATGGTTCGCGTCTCAACCAGCTAAGCGCACCATCCCCCGTGGTTGACTTGACAACATTTTCGGCTCTTTAAGTCCTTCTTCAGGTTTAAAAACAACAACAGTTTTGCGGACCTTATACAACAGCTGCACACATATAACTTATTACATACCTGGTCCTCCATGTCGCCATCATTGCCAGCCGGCCACTACGCGTACGAGTATAGGGCGATAATCCTCATTGCGTGGCTCACTTCTTCTCTCCGATTTATTGGCGGTTTGCAGTGCCTTATTTCGAGCTTGCTTCCTTGCTTTTTCTGTCTACCAGAAGTCGGATTCATCAACGAAGATTGCACAGACAGCGATCTTCTCTTTGGAATCAGGCTACAGTTACAAATAGGACTTCTGATTGGAAAATATACGAGTCGCTAAATAAGAAAGTGGAGAAGCTTACCTATAAGTATTATCACTACCTAGAAAAGAAAATTATTGCTTCAGAAGATAAAACAGCTTTCTTTAGATATGTTAGCTCACGTAGTGGTGATGCAAATTCAGGGACCATACCAAATTTGATAAATAGTGATGGCCTCTCTATTTGTTCTGATAAGGATAAAGCCAATGTCCTGGCTGAAGAATTTCATAAAGTCTTTAATCTTTCAAGTCATAGTGGTTCCGTTTTTCATGACAATCTACCAGTAGTCACATCTCACATGAAGCCTTCTTTATGGTTCCATAAGGAAGAAATTTATGAAATTTTGTTCAAGTGGCCTACATCGTACTCGGTTTCATCGGACTTCATTCCATTAAAATTCATCGAAAACGTATTGGATTACATAGTTTTCCCACTTGAGCAGATCTTCAACCTCAGCTACATGAATGCTGAGGTCCCTCAAAGGTGGAAACATGCTTTCATTACTCCTCTCCCTTAGAAGCAGCCGTATAGTGATCCTGGAAATTATAGACCTATTAGTATAACGTCAATTTTTGCGAGAACCTTCGAGAAAATAATGCAAAAGCACGTTTTAGAACACATCGAAAAAAGTGGAGTAATTTCTGAAAGTCAATTTGGATTTATGAAAGGCAGATCAGTCGAAACTGCGGTGCTCACTTCGCTAAACGACTGGACCACTGCCGTTGAAAGAGGTAATCGTACCGATGTTGTGTATTTTGATTTTTCGAAAGCTTTCGACAAGGTTCCAGTAGATAAGCTGCTTATAAAAATGGAAATGGCCGGTATCCATCCTATGATTCGGGCTTGGATCCAGAGTTTCCTCACGGGAAGAACCTATCAGGTCAAAGTAAGACAAGAGTATTCAAGCATGTATTCTGCTCACAGTGGTGTGCCTCAAGGCGGGGTTCTATCACCACTCTTGTTTCTCTTATATACATTCGAGCTACCAGCTAAAAATGCTCGACTTGGGGCTGCCTGCAAAATGTACGCTGACGACATAAAAATTTACAAAGAGATCGAATATGTTCAAGACTGTCGTGTGATACAGTCAGCGATCGAATGCGTGGATAAGTGGGCAAAAATATGGGAGCTACCTCTTGCTCCAGGAAAATCTTGTTGTTTTACAGTCGGAACAAGAAGTTAAATTTCCCAATCAGCGTACAGTCTAAGAGGAGTGTTACTGAAGTCGGTCTCTGCCGTTCGGGATCTAGGTTTCTCAATTTCAGCAGATCTCAGGTTTAACGAGCACTATAGAGCGTTGGTTAAGAAAGCAAATTTCCGAACTTATAACTTATTTAAGATATTAAAAACGAGCGACTTGCAGACGCTCTTGCGAGCTTACAAAATTTACCTGCGGCCCATTGTAGAATGTGGCACAATCGTGTTCAACCCCACCAAAAAGAAGGATATCGGTTTGCTGGAAAGCGTTCAGAATAATTATACACGTAAGCTGTTTATGAGATGTTATGGACTTCATTATTGTGATTTGCCAAATGGATCCACTAGAGCAAAGTTGCATGGTCTTCCTAGTCTGTGTTCCAGAAGAAAAAAGGCCGATTTGCTCATGTTGTTAAAAATTCTGACTAAAACCGTTGCAGTTGACCCACTGCCATTCTTCAAGTCTCCGCTATCTAGAAATAGAAAAGGGAAACTTAGAATCTATGTCTCTGTTGCAAGGACGCAGACTAGGTCCCCCCCCTATAGAAATCTCAGGGAGCTCAACTGCTTGCTTGGTGAATCCGAAAATGTCACACAGATGTCACTACCGGCTCTCAAGTCAATTATTGCACGTAGATGTCTCCTTTTAGGCTAATTTGGCGTTGTATTTTATCTGGCGATCATTTCTTGAGTCTTGATTTGATATGACCTGGTTTCGTTTGATTTCCTTTATGTTAATCCACGTGTATTGTATGACACGTCTTTGAATAAATAAATAAATAAATAAACGACTTAGAGCAATTTGACGGAGGAAATACAGCCGAAATCCCTGATAGCGCGGGGAAAAAATGTTCCACCTTGTCGCTTTATAAGCCGCGCTATCAAGGATTTCGGCTGTATTTTCTCTGTTAAATTCTATTAGTCGTTCATGAATCCTACCCCAGCTTGCTTAGACTACTGTGGGAATCAAGACTCGCAGTTGCAGGAACGAACTACATGCGTACTTTAGGGTGTGGTGTTTCGAGAATGACTGTTTAGGCAGCTTTGATGTCTACGCAGAGCTCTAAGATGCTTATCCATCTTTTTTCCAGGTACCCTTCTTATTTCGCCGATGCAAATTTCCTCGCAGGATTCACTGGGGTGAATCAGATGGCACATAATGTTGCCTCCTTCACAGCCCAAGCAATCTGGTGTTTCACCCTGATTCTGGTATGGGCGCGACGATGTAAGCAGGAGTCGCAAAAATGGTGGAGGTGGTCGGAATATGAGGCTTATACATAGGGAGCCACGATCGCTTGTTTGACGTCCAGAGCAAAGGAATCCGTGGTGAAATGTATGACCAAAGGTGATCGTTGAGGTTTCCAACAGCGGCGTGCGTTCCCTTTAGCTTCATTTTGCAGCAGAATTTCTCTCACTTCCTCATCCACTATTCGAGAATTCATAGGTGTGAGTGTCAACATATCTATATCTATTTAAGACCACTGTGCTTTATTTAGGATCAAACCGCATAACTGAAATTTCCTGCAACCCACTCCCCCAATCCCGACGATTATAGGTTTGTAGTAAATTGTATCTTCTGTATGTAGTTGTATAAGATCTGCACCACTGTTGTTATTTTTAGACTTGAAGAATGACTAGAAGCTCGAAACATTGTCCCGAAGCCTGTAAGGAGAAATAGAAAGGAGAAGAAATAAATCGATCTTAACAGTTATAATACAAAGCCGAAGTTGCACCTCAACTGTCTCCATATCATTCCGTAGAAATGGCATGTGTGGCGCATCGCATCCGATCGATGCCTACATATGCAATTCGTATGCCAAATTGGACACTTTTCTAAGCAAGATTGACACTATTGAAATTGAACTGAACATTCCACAGATCACTGCGGGTGTCTTCACGATTAAACAAGAGGATCTCCAAGAAGGTAGGAAATTTTTTGTTCAAGGATGTGATGAGGATATTTTTCTTCACACGGATTTGACAAGGATATTTTTTGTACATGGATATCTAGTATGGCTTCCTTTAAATATTTTGAAAGTGAACACGCTTTTTGAAATTTTGTAAAAAAAATTAAAGAAGAATGTTGGTTTAAAGCTTGATTTGAAATGAGGGGAGCTAGCAATTTTTTAGTATTGAAAGAATATATGGCACTGTGTACTCCTCGCGATCTTTGCTCGACCGATAGAAGGAATTGTCTTTGCCCTGAGTTACACATTTTTCAACGGTACAACAAAGGATTTAGTAAAAATCGCACATATATCCACGATGCTGCTTCAAGTTAGCAGCATTTATACTAGCAAAAAAATGAAAATCACAACAGGTCACACAAGTTCATGGAACGATTCCTATTTTTAGAACGCTAGAATTGGTACTTTTGGTACTTTTAAACAAGGTTTAAATAAAACACAATCTTTAAAGAGATACAAATTTTATAAAATTTCAAACATTGTATTTGTTCACCTTTTTAGTGCAGCTCACTTAAAAAATATTCAAAGCAGGTCATACTAAATTTCCATTGGACGAGAGGTATCTTAATCTTCTCAAAGTCTCTACATAGTTCAAAGCGGTAGAACCTTGTTTTGGTCTGTAAGATGTTCAGCTAGATTTCAAGAGCGCCAAGCGTGTCTAGAAGAGTGTCCATTTCGCTTTGAAAGGTGTCCGGTTTGACATGAAAATGGTATAAAGCGATTTCATTCTTACATTTCTGACAGAAGCCACTCCTAGTCTTCTCCTTTTTTGTAATTCTGAAAGCTGTTCATGTTCTACCTTCAATGAGAAAAAAAACGGGCGCTTTAGACTGCATAAAAAAAGTCGAGAATAAAGGCGCTGCATAATTACTTAAGCCTCGATTTCTGGGGGAATAGTTTTCCTCTTTGTTTCTAAAGACAGAGTTCATTCCTTTCGAATCCGCCTTTTGTTACGAGTTACATGTTCTCTTTTGGACCCTCCGTTTTTCTATTTGAGCCAGCTACATCTTAAAAAGTACCTTTCGAGTTTTTGTTTTCTATCTTTCTAGTTAATTGCGCTTGCCATTGAATGCAACCTGGAGCACCTTTGTTGAAGCTTATGTCGTTGTGTTGTTCACTACATTGTTTCCCAAAGGTCACAGCAATCTTTTCCTGTCTTTTATTTGAGACGCTTTTCTGGTCCTTCGAACTTATGTGGATGACTGGACTTTTCTTGGAAGCGCTCTGTTCAGCTGCCTTTCTGACAATGAATCTGAGAAACCGGATAGCGGGCAGCTTTTTGAAGCGCTAAGATGCTGAAAAGCTGCTCCAAAACGATCTGAAATTGAAAAATGATGTCATGGAGAATGTGCACCGGCTAGATATTAGAGTTTCTCTCGGGCAAAACACCTCACCCTTTTCGGATCTCACCCATATTATTTGATGAGAAAATATCGAAATGAAGCTCTTTTTCAGCTCACCACTGCAAAGGCGTTCCGATTTATTCCGTGACAATTTCAGGTCAGATCTTCGGAAAGAGCTCTCAAAAAGTGGATCTACAGAAGAAAGCCTGCAGGCACTAAATTGCTAAAGGGATGGCCGGGTGAAATCAAATCTACATGGGCTGATGGAAACGAATCTTTTCCGATCTAGTTACGATGGGGAAAATTTCTGGGTGCACTTGGATCAAGGACACGACGACATCGACGGCAATCTCATTTCGGGATTCTATTTCGTCAAGGAAAAGCAGCCTAGTTCAATCGGCTCTGCAGAAACTCATCCTTCGTTCAGGCTGAGTTCTTCTGAGTTGAGCAGCAGCAGATGAGGGGCTGAGTCCCCTGTTGTGCACCCACATTGCAGCTGAGGTCCCGTTTTATTTCTTCAAGCGGAAAGGGCGGATGCGGTCCGGGACAGTGCTCTCGCCCCCATGGTTGCCCCTGATTGCTCTGACATGTGTCCGCAACTGCCTTCCCTGACTTGGCTAACGATTCGACTCCTCTGCTATGCACTTCACCTTCTGAAGGCAACAGTTGACTAAAGGCTTCAATCTAACCGCGCAGCATCCTTTTCGAACCCAATTTCTTTTCCACTTCCAGTGGCATTGATGCATATACACGGTAGTTTTGTTGTAGGTGCTGGTGTACTTCCGTTTCTCGATGTTCTCGCTTCTTCGGGTAAAAAAAATCGCGATAGCGGCCAGTTTTTACTGCTCGTCGGCTAATTGCTCAACTTCTTCGCTGTTAACTGCTGTCCCTTTTCAAAAGTGACTCAGATTGCGCAGCTGGAGTTGGCTTGTACACACGGTAATGACTAAAATTTATGTGAAAAATAATGAGAAGGTGGATCTATCCTAGCCGAGGCAGCAGTACCCAAAGAGACTTATCCACAGCTTCAAATCTCCTTTGTCTTGCAGGTTTGTTAAATTCAGCTTTATTACACATGACGTTTCGAAGGTATCGTCGTTACCAAAGGCCTGAAAGAAGTTCGGTGTTTGGAGACTGTACACTCATACCGTCAATTGCTCTAATCTTTCCAACCTTGCAGCACCAATGGTTCTTGGTTCGGACTTCTTGCCAGACGAACTATGCCTTGCAACCCTCCGGGGTCGGTGGTTAGTAGTAGAGCAATCTGAGAAGGAACAAATGCTGACTTGGCCATCAGCCATCGTCTGTCATTCAATAAGCTGAACACGCATTCAAATTGTCTCAACAAGATCCTGTAAGAGCAGACAGCATGGCGCATTCCAAAGGAATTACAAAACCTCATCTATTATCCTTTATCCTTAACAAGACACTATGATAAATGTAAGCCAAAAAAGATAGCACCTTGCTACACTTCTCAATTGTTTCCGACAGAATACCACAGTTGTGTGACCCGCTACGTAGTCCATTTTTAGAACTCCACTTCTCGGACGAGGAAAGATGTAGTACCGAACACAGCTTCGTCTGAAATATAACGAAACGAACTTTTCGCGTAGCTCTAGGGGCCTTATACTCCTTTTAGACAAGGTTGACTGCTTGCTACATATAACAGGATGCGTCACGCATCCTGTTGTTAGGGAAAGGATATACTCATTCCTCACTCTCTTTGGAATCCGCGTTTATGGCGGCATGTGATATACGTCAGAAGAAGCGGCGATGTTTATCCAGAACTTTAGTGGATGGATTGGTGACGGCGGAGCTGTTTACAAATGTCGAAAAGGAGTGGATTTATAAGCGGCTCGATTTAAATCCTTGCTGAAACTCCCTTCGGACACTTGCAAAGCCTCTTCTTGAGCACCAGTCTCCAGCGTTTGGCTTTTATGTATGCGGCTGCACTTGAGTATTCGTCCCGAACTAAGTAACTCGCTCTCATAGGCAGCTTCCTAGGCTTCGAATATCAAAGACCCATTTGCACTCAATTTTAACAGGTTGAGCAACTCCTGTCTTTGCGGAGGTCACGCTTAGGATTCGTCGATCATAGCTTTCGGTTTAAACATGAAAATAGCGCTCTACTTCAAACGAATCCTTGCCGATGCAAATACCAGGCTGTCCAATAATGTTTGTCCGAAAAGTTCACCATTTCTAATTTTTTCCAACTTTATTGAAAAACAAGTCTAATCAACAACATAATCATCACAGTTATCCACAACAGCACCCCATCGATTGGGCAGCTCGCCGATGCCCTTCGCCCAGAACTCCGGGGGCTGCGACTCGAAGAAGTCCATGTCGGATTTGAGGTTGTCGTAGTTGGTGAATTTTCTTCCGGTCAAATGGTGCTTCAGCGAGCGGAACAAGTGGTAGTCGGAGAGGGCGAGGACCGGGGAATACGGCGGATGGGCAACCGTCTCCCAGCCGAGCGTCACCAACTTCTGCTGGGTCTCCTTTGCCACGTGGGGGCGCGCGTTCTCGTGCAGCAGGTGGACCGAGGCCCGTCGAAGACGCTTTTCTCGGATGGCGGCGGCTAGTTTCTCGAGCTGATCGGTGTAGATGGAGGCGGTGACCGCCCTGCCTTGCGGGAGCAGCTCGAAGTACATCATGCCCTTGGCGTCCCACCAGCAGCAGGGCATGATCTTCAGAGGGTGTCCCCTGTCCTCGAGGCTCGTGTCGCCGCTCACGAAACGATTGAACAAGCGCCTGACAGTGCGTTGGGACATCCTCCTTGCACGCTCTGCAGATGTCGGCGACCGCGGTGCCCGTGTCGTTGCCCAGCAGCCACTCGTAGTACACGAACGTACGAAGTCGACCTTGGTCCATTTTAGCTTGTACTGGTAGCTAGACGCGGCGACTGCGCCTTAGTCGCCGCGTCTAGCTACCAGTACATAGCCTTAGTGTTATAATATCAGGCAAGTGTTATAATATCAGGCAAGTGTAAAAACCTTCTAGAAGGTTTTTACACTTGCCTGATATTATAACACTTCTAAGGAGAATTATAGAATTTTGAATTTTGAATTTTCGGACTGGAATTACTGGACAGCCTGGTAAAATGCGACTTCCCACTAGACTGCTCTTCCAACTCGGTCTACCTCTGTTTGTCGACATAGAACGCAGACGGTTTAGGAGCCTCTAGTACATGGAATAATAGCCAGCGAATGACGGTGAGAAAATGAAGAAGGAGTAGGAAAGAGTGAAAACTGCGTCGGCCGATCCGTATAATTATGCACGGCTTCCCGCCGAAGGAGTCAATACCAATTATTCAAACAGTTTCCGAGTGAACATAGACACTATACATTGGCAGACAGATGGGCACTATACGTTGGCACACATATATACGGTGGATGGCTGGAGGCTGGGGTTACGCGTTTGGACCGCGTTCGCAACGACACCATACAACAGAGGTTCGGTATTGTCCCAATATCCGACAAGCTACGCAAAGAACGTCTATGGTGGTACGGCCACGTCCTCCGCGCTAACGACGATATTGTACGTAAGATAGGAGTGAACCTTAAAGTCCCTGGAAAGCGGCCCAGAGGACGCCCGAAGGAACGTTGACTAGATGCTTTCTACGTGGGCTTAAAGATAGCTGGTGTGCACCATGATCAAGCATTTGATCGGGAGAATTGGCGTCACCACACCAGAAGAGCGGACCCTGCTACCAAGCGGGACAGACGCCAATGAAAATGACGATAGATACTACATATTGGATCCGATCGGAAATCTTCGGATACTAATTGGATGATTCGGATAAGGGCGATTCTGCGGACGCCGGATTTTTGGATGATTCGGATAATATCAATTTCGCGGACCCCGGGTCTCGGATACCCGAATCGGATATCCGATGATTAACGGAAAAAACATGAAAATAAAAACGACTGGCCTCGAAAAGCATTCTTAATTTTTAAAGTCTACTTCTTCATCTATTTCAGAACTTTGACTATCCATTTTTTATACTTAAAACGATAGTATCTGTTGCCGTTTTTCTGACCTCAGGTTTGTGTTTCATTGTTTCATTGTTTCATTGTTCACTTCCCTCACGACTGTCTTATACGTCGTAATAAATTATTATTATTATTAATTTTGAGGAGCTTCAACGGTGGGGAACAGTGAACGGTTGAAGAAATAACAGCAAAGCTGAATCATTCCAAGATGAATTATTCTAACCATTCTATTCTAATTTACTATTCCTTTTTTTATCGGATTTCACGGTGACAACAAGTGCTGCCCGCCGATCTACTGAGCTCTCCTAGTGTCTCAGTTTTTCGGAGTAATCTAAAAAGATCAGAGCTTCTTTCTTTATTAAAGATACAGGACTTTTAGGTAGTAACATGTAGCTAGCTCAACTACGGACCTTAGACTCCGTCACTCCAAGGGAAGTCATTATTAGAATAAGTGCTCTCCTTTTATATTCATTTGATGGATACTTTTACAGCAGCGTTGGATGTTTGTCCCGACTTCTCAATGGACTATTCACGGTTTATCAATACCTATTACGCGCCAACAAACCTACACCGTTATGTCGCACATGTCCTTCGAAATAGTATCATCGCCTCTCCCATAAATAGGATTGTCCACGAGTTTCTTTTACTATCGCCTTGAATGATATTTTCGGATTTCCCTCCTTCTTAGCTTCCTTTGTTTCACCTACCCCTCCTGTTCGTTAGTGATTTTCCTTGAAATACCTCAATTTTTCCTGGTGTAAGCCTTTTACTGCCTTACAGTAATGTTGAGTCATATCAATTCGGAAAGCACAGGTGCTGCAGGCAATGACTCTCTTTGGCTTGAAGAAATCACTGCTTTATTTTTATATAGTTACAACCAGTTTTTTGTTTGTTGCTTCAACTCTTTTATCTGACTATATCTTTGCATATCTATCTCCTCTGCGGGTCTCCTTAGTAGGCCATCACCTGGGGTGCGTAGTTAGTTTAAAGAGGTTCTTGAAAGATAGAACCCGCCCCGGTATGGCTATGCCAATTGCGTGCCTACTGAGTCGTAGCACTCAAGGTGGAGAACCATTGATTCTATGTAATATAAGTCGGGAAGCAGTTGTTTCCTAATTATGGTTTTAAATTAATTGTATTTATTATCGCCACAATTTCTTTTATATTGCAGACAAAATTTATTTCCGGATAGACTTTTAGGTCAAGTAGAGCCGCAGTATAGGCCAGTTCTTTTCCTCGTTTTTAGTATAGTATATTACGTCGTAAGAAGAATATGTTTGTAGGCTTATGAATTTTTTGAGGTATTTCAGGATCAGCAAGGTTGCCAAAACAATTATGACTCCTCAGTTTCCTACTTATTTTTGTCTAGATTATTGTTTACTTCCTTGTTCTTTTATTGTGTTCCTGACATACCAACCATAATGTCTTCTTTTTTGGAATGCTGGCTGTTTTTCTCTTCTTTTTGACGCACCTATGAGTGCATAAATAAATAAATAAGATCGGGGCTTTCCAAAATGCCATTATCAAATTGGGTCGGGGGGGGTCACCAGGTAGTGCTTTTCCTCCTTCATAAGAAGGCACATGAATGTCGAATTACATCAGAAATGGAAATGGCATGTGCTTTTATCCAAGGTGCGCGATTGCAAAATGGAGCGAAATTTTGGATGATTCAGATAAGGGCAATTTTGCAGAACCTGGATTTTTGAATGATTCGGATCGGGACATCCAAACCCGGTTTTCGAAAATGGAATCCAATGTATATCTACCACACGCTCTGCGGCCCAGGACTGATTCCGTACACTGCACAGTTACAACACGTCGGCTCCAGCTTTTGCTCGTGACAAGCACGAGAAAATTTGAAGTTGAGCTTGCGAAAAGAGCGCGTCTTTGGGAAAAATAGCCAGTCTATATTTCGTCCTTTCCTAACATGAGACAAATTGCCGAAAAAGCTTTTGAAATGAAAACGTTGAGAACGATTACAGCATAAGTGTAGATAGAACAAAATCTAATAGCAAGTATCCGCGGCTAGGGAAAAGCTCCCTGTTAAGGTACGTACAGAAGGTACATCGCCTTCTCTTGACTTACGCCGCCTTAATATCCCGAATATCGCTTGACATGGTAATTGGGAAACCTCGCACACTGTGAGTATACAATGTTCGAGTCGAATTTGACACTTTTCCAATCGAAGCAGACACTTTTCACGTCAAATCGGACAATTTATAAACACACATTACGCTTCTAAAACCAAACAGTACATCTTCCAAATCAAAACAAGCTTCTTCGAAATTGAACCGAAGTCTCTCCAAAAAGACTAGAGTAATTTTTCGTTCAAGGAAAATTTTAGTGTGACTTTTTTGAAGTTTTAATGCATTTACCCAATAATTGTTAAAATTTTTATAACATTCTTATTTTTTAGAGGAGGAATAACGTTTAAAATTCATTTTTTGGAGAAGAGTAATGGTTTTAAGTTTGTTTCAAAAAGCATGAAGACGGCCGTTTTTAGTACCAAAAAAAAGAGGTTGCGCCTTGACCAAGTCGTTCAAGACGTTTATTCGATTGGTGGCAGAATTCCTGTTTGCATGGAGTTGTAAACGATAAAAACAGATTGATGCTTCATGCGAGCAGCACTTACATTATTCATCAAATAAAAGTCGCGACGAGGTTTTCGAATGTATGGCAGGATTTCATCTTTCAACGCAAGAAATGATTGCTGCATTCCTCCGTCTTAAAACAGTTTATTATTTTGCAGTTAATATTTAGTTTATTATTTTTGAAATGAAAAGTTTCGTAAAAATTTTCCACTATTTCGGGCAGCTTAACTAAGAAATTTCAGAAAAAGATAAACCAATTTTTCCTTGAACGAAATGATTCCAACCGTTTTGGAGAGCCTGCAGTTTAACCTGTAAAAAGCTGGCCCCGATTTGGAAGACGATCACTTTGATTTCAGAACCAACATGTTTGTTTGGAAAGGTGTCCAGTTTGACGTGAAAAGTTGTCTGGGGGTGGCGTAAACGTGAAACCGTATAACTCAGCCGATACACCACGCAGCACTCTTGGTGCTGTCGTGGCTCGATCAAACCTTTCCTAACTTGTGACCAATCTGTGCTTTCCACTCCTTGATACCGTTTTCGATATGTGTCAAGGCGAACTTGTGCAGCTTCTTTTGAACATTTAAATGCAATAGAGGAGGATGCGGAGTGGCTTTTTCGCTAGAAGACCGAAATTCCATTGGAATAATCATCCGAGTAACACTGCAGCGAAAACTCCAGCCTCAACATCAAGGAACATTGACATTTGCCTGCAGCATGTGGCTTTGGAGCTGGGTTGATAGATATACTATAAACTTTGCATTAGGTTTGCTTCAGGCAAGTCCTAGGGCTCGTGAACAGAGTCATTTTCCTAGCGTCACGAATTTCGAGAGTGGCTAAAACTCTCTTATTAGCAATCTGAAGAAAAAAACTATTAGCCTGTGAGGTCAAATTAGCAGTGCACTTTACTCAGTGAAAGAAATATATCTGCAATTAGAAGAAAATGCATTTCAGAGGAAAGAAAAGATAAGCGTGTTATTCCAGTTTTTACTTCTTTTTCCTCTGGAAACCACCTGACCATTGAACTCCATATGCCTTATTGACATGTTTTAATGTTTGTTTTTTCATCACATCTATATTCATATTCATATTTCTGTGCATCTTATCTATAACTTGTCTAGACTCTAAATTCTAAATTCTTGCTATGTCAGAGTTTCTATCGTTATTTTAGATCACGTTGAGTGAAGTTCTAGCGCTGCTAGGGTGTATTTAAAAATAAATGGAAATAACTCTGTCTACGAGCGTTGGTCGTGCAGACGGAGGATGTGCAATCTATCAAATGCTTCCGATTCTATGCTCCTGGCTCATATTTCCTGTTCAGGCTAAGCAAGATCAATTCCTTCGGTGTCGGCAAATTGGTGCCAGACTTGTCTGGCAAGGATAAAGCACTGACGTTTCATCGTCCATCGTCTGGCCAAATACGCATTCATCTAGCTCCACGACATCCCGTAGGAAGTAGAGTCTGTGGCTTACTGAAAAAGGGGATTGGATAACGCCGTCTTTTGTACCTTGACCTTTAATGCTGTTCATCGCGTGCTACTCCAAACCTTTATATTGTCTCCTTAAAATAAATGCGCCTACGCGGAAGAGATTACGGAGCCACGGTTAACTTCACAATCACAGCTACTCGCTGTGAGTTTCCTTCCATGTTGGTCTGTGTCCACGTTTCCAAAGTTCGACTCACTCTTATACTTTGCCAACTTATCCATTGAATGGTCACCTTAACACGTTGACGACACTATCGCGCAATGGTGCGCGACAGCCAGTCTGTCCCGTGGGACGATGTCGCGCAATGTTGCGCGACGGCTATTATCCTAACAAGAAGATATCCGGCCCATCCAAACTTCGTCCAAATACCTTATTCAGGATGCTGAACACGATGCCGATGTCCATTTCGACAATTACAGCCGATGTCCCTCTTAATCGGTAGTCGTGTCAGGACCACCGACTTCCCCAAACTCTGTGTAGGAGTACTGCGAGAAGGTCAAGAAGATCAAGATCAATATTTCAAAGAGCTTATTGTTGAAGATCTGCTATACAAGAACACCAACAACGCCTCGAGCAGCAGGTCAAGATCTCGCAAGCGGAAATTAGTGTCGGATCCAAATGCAAAGGCTAAGGACAGACGGTTTTGCACCGACTGCTACAATTCGATCCCTGGTACTTCAGGAAGATGCACTGCCAGGAATCAAGCTAAAAGAATTAAGACAAAATGCAGTGAATCCAATAAATTTTGCTGGTTAAAATGTCTCCAGACCACTAATAACTGTTGACTGTTGGCAAAAAACTGTTTTTTAACACCTATTTGTGTAGTGAAGACTTCTTCCTTAGCCGGTTTTCTTTGTAGCCTAACTTTTTCGTACTGTACATTTTGCTTGTTTATGTAGTGTATTCCTTTTGTTCCCTGATACTGAAGTATCACTGCTTTACCTTATACCTGGCTTTGACATCATTGTTAAATTACTCTGTTCGATTGTTCTTTCTTTCCTTGTTTTACAATCGCAAATTTTTTTTACATCCCTTGGGGCTAATAAATGTGCAATGAATCACGAATTCCAATCTATAGCTGCGTTCCTCAACAAGGCAGAACGGTCGTCGCCAGGGTATGTGACGGTAGGTATGCGCCGGTGAGCGTTACCCATACCTATCGCAACATACCCTCGCTAGTTGGCTGAAATTTTCAAAACGGACGTCCGATTCGTCATGAGCACCAAAATAACCTCCTAGACGAAGTTTTGTCTACATCGGACCCATTCCTTCCGTCTCTTTTATATCGCGATAAGACCACCGTAGTTAATGACGTGGGGGGGGGGGGGAGGGTAACCGCCGTAACTGTTAAGAGAAACATTAGCATCGTGTTTGGCATCCCAAATTTATCCTTAGACGAAGTTTGGGTCACGATATGTCGTGTCACGTTTGTGCGGCGCGCTTCGTCCCACGGGCCAGACACGCGAAAACCCCTCTCGTCGTCTACGTGTTAAGCCATTGTTTAGGTCGAATACGCATTCAATTTACCTCTTCGATATGACATGAAAGTTGGATGTAGCACATCCCACGAAGAGATTGACTAGCGCCACCCTTTACAATTTTATCCTTTTGTTCATAGAACGACGTCTACTAGACGTTGTCTAACTCACAAAGTGGCTTAATTCTCAGAATTTCAGGATTCAACGCCAAAGTCGCGAAAGGAGGAACGGGGGAGAGGGGCGGGGTTCAATCGTCGGCAATACACCCCCATTGTCAGGGCTTCAGTTGTCCGTTGCCCTGAAAAATGTCCGCGAATCCCATTTCATGTGCGACTGCCCGATTATCTGCCCTATGTTGATCTGCACGCCTTTAGCAAACTTGCTGCCCTCCTGCTCCACTCTCGGTCGTCCCTAGGTTCTTCACGAGCCTTCCTTGTCGTTTTTTGAAAACTTGTAATATTTCATGATTAAGGAAGGAACATCTCCAAAGTGTGAAACGAGGAATGCGACCACTGGAAATTTCCTCAAAATTTCAGAGTAAACAGCCCGATAAACGCTTTAGGCTACCCCGGCGCTTATAGAGAAGCTGCATAAGGCTTGAGTGTTACTTCAACAGACCTAGGGTTTGATAAAGTACCAGCCAACTTCTTTGAAGAATTCGTCATGTATTTTCTTATTCCGGGATATCGTGGAATCAATTTAAAAGCGAAACAAAAGGAGGTGACCCATGCAATGATCTACAGTGGCTGAAGGTCGAATGACAGTTTTGGACTTCTGGGTAATAGGTCTACAGGTCTGGTATCAATTTACCAACCCCATTCAATAGACAACTTACGACTAGTTAGTTGACCTGGGCGGGTACGAACCTTGATACGATTCGGAGTGCACGCAGAGGCAAACACTTCGTCTTTCTTTCTCGAAAAAAAGGAGAAGATGCCATGTATCATATGTTTGTAAATTTAAATTCACAGTTCTTTTACAAGACGATATATTGCGAACAAGCATTTTTTAAATAATAATGGTGAATCAACGAAAACACAAAAATCCGCTTTATTAATCCGGATTATGTTGTTAGCGTTTGCTTTTATAATGGCTATGATAAGCATGGTTTATGCATAAGCCGCCGCGCAGCGAAAACTAACGATATCGATCGCCTCCGCCGCCTAATCGATATTGATGGCGTTCAAAATGCCGCGCCGCCCAGCAACCGAAGGATGAATCCCGCAAAAATGTTGTCAGTGTTTGTTGTGCTACGATTTCACCTGTTATTTTATGTAATAAATAGCAAAAATTTTCTTTGCGTGTGCCAGAGCAGAGTAGATTCTCTTTAAATTGAAGGAACGTCTGCTTCCCTTCAGCGATTCATTCCGCTTCGGATGAAGCTCTTTTCAGTTTCCTCTCACATGCCGAGTTGTTCGCTAAGAAGTTGGCCTATTCGAGTGAACACAACAGCTTTCCCTGAATAAGCAAGTGAAACTCGAGGCAGCTGAAGACGGCGTCGACGAATGCCTTGCATTGCACCGTCGACTTTTTTCAGCTGATGTCCCTTCCTTCACCTTACACTTGGCCACTAATTGTCGCCGTTCACAGCGCGATAATTAGAACAGCTGAGCGCCAAAAGTCCTCCTTGTCGGATTCGGGGAACGCAAACTAACTCTAGATTGAAGTGGAAGCCCAGCAGGGTGATGGGAAATTTTGATACCCACCTTTTAGTGAAAGCAACTAGTCGGAGTCGCAACAGTTTAGGTTCCCCACGGTGCAGAGTTGTCGTCGCCTTTAATGCTAATAGCGGCCGTATGCCCTCAATTTGCCCCAGAATAGGATTTGTTTACGGGTGAGTAATCTGCTGCCGTCGGATACGCCCAAATGGCTTCAAAACGATGTTTTTGCCTTTCCTAGAACGGGTTTTCTTGAAGAAGCGACGATTAGAGGAGGATAAGGACCTTTAGAAAATTGCGGTCTTAATCTGGGATTGCCTAAAATTATAGGAATTATATATGGAGTTGTAGAACAAGGCAAATCTTTGTGCCTGTGATCAGTTTGGGGAATATAACTTTACGTTTGAAAATATTGAAGTCAATTCTACAGAATCAAAATGCTGATTTTGACAATTCTTATGTTTCTTCAATCTGCACTAATGCGCAGTGATAAATAAAGAAATAAATAAATAAACGAATAAATAAATAACTGACGTCCTAAACTAAATATGGAAGATCATCAGAAGATTCGAGGGCTTTAAACGCGCGGACGCTCATAAGAATCCTGCGGCGCCACTTTGAGACGCAAGTAAAGGGAAGGGCTGTTTATCACGGGAATTCCTAGAGCCATGAAGGTCTTCAGCGCAAGGTAATCGCCCAATTCTTAGTCTTTAAGAAACTGGTCTGAAGAGTGTATTGCACTGATCAGCTGAAAACTTCCTACTGGTAGCCATCGTTCAACATATTAAAGAGCTAACCAGAATGTCTGTCCGTACACGCGTCCGCATAAAAATAGTGGATAGTGAACGATTTCAACAACACCTAAAGAGAATCATATGCCCGTGTGCCTTTAGTGCGTAAAGCACAAATCTCAACGAACTCTACAAATGGCTAAGTAGTGCAGAACCAGCTCTTCGACGTTAATTGATATCATTGTTTTTTGTCACAAGTTGGTAGTAGCGTTCACGCTGTATGGGCTTGGCATAACTCAGTTGGATGGGGCGTTGGCTATCGCATGAGCCTGATTTGAGGTTGTGGGGTTCAGATCTCACCCATGGCACCAAAATCATTCATCTGGGGTTAGTGAGTTGTTGCCAGATATGCCTGAATAAGATAAAGCAATGACATATCCATTGGGTGGCCACCGCAATACTAAATATGTACACGCTCCAATTAGCCCCGCGATATCCCGTACATGAAGAATGCGTAGTGCATCACACAAAGGTCTGATCAATGCTGCCCTCATCTTTTTATCCTTCAGTGAACAACATGTAGATGCTGAGTAAGTTCAGCCGTCCGCTTGTCTGCACGTGCGTCCGCTCAAGGGTAATGGCCGTTTAACAGTCATTAGAACACGAAAAGAGAACCCATAACCAGTCTACTACTCGAGTGTTGCGAATATATTCACAAACGCGATCCTCAGTGTCAAGGTTCCACTATATAAGGTAGGAACCACGCAAAACGATCGCTGGTTTAAGGGTAAAGGATAAAGGATGGCGTTACTCAATCCTTTTGGGATGCGCCAGCGCATTCTACTTCTACGGGATGTCGTGGAGGCGACATGAATGCGTATTTGGCCATACAATGACTTGCGGTGGCCAGCCGATGAACAAGTCAGCGCTTTACCCTTCCCAGACAAGTCTGGTATCAATTCACCGACCCTGGAGGGATGGAAGGCTTGGTTGGCCTGGGCGGGAAATCCGAACCAGGAACCTGGTATCGGGTGCACGCGACAGCCGGTGCCTCCTCCGACTGCGCTACACGCGCCCGTCGTCGCCTTATGAACTCTAAAAAATGATAGAGATAAGATAGGCGATAAAACACGATGAACTTTTTTCAATCCATACGTGCGATGCGCCACGGTGTATGGACCGTGTATGCATTTAAGGCGCTCGTTTGCATTATACAATGAATTTAGGTGGAGAGCCGATGGACAAATCAGCCCTTTATCCCTTCCAGACAAGTGTGGCGCAAATTCCTCAACTCCAAAGGGATGTAAGGCTTAGTTAACCTGAACGGGAAACCCGGACCAAGAATCTGGAATTGGGTGCAAGCGATAGCGACATTCTTCGACACGGCGAACTACGATTTTACGAATAGGATAATATATTAAAAATACGATCGCCACTTGAAATTTTTGCTCAGAATGAGGAAAATTAGTCAATCCGTCAATATCGATGGGCCGCATGGAATCTCGAGAGGCTTCATTAAAAAGAGCTGAAATCAAATCAGAATAAAATGAGTAGGCTGAAAAATAGCATCGAAAAATTACTGCAACATATGTACCAACATATGGAGCGAAGTCCCATTATACTAGGCTAGGTTGTCTCATAAATCCACTCTGTTTTTTTAAACTACTCATTGCTGATTTTGCTGGCAGTCTTTTGCATAGCGCTATAAAGCATTCGAAAGAGAATGATTTGCTCTATCAGAAATTCTATTGTATTCCTTTTTTCATCCTTAATTTTGTCAATTTTTAGGTCGTCAAAGTGAAAAATGAAGAAGTGAGAAAGTAGCCGTTTGCACAGTTGCTTCTCTCCGCTTAGGTTTGGAATTTTTGCGCAGCTCTTCATAGCACTTGGAAGACAATGTTCGGTGTTGCAAGAATTTTTGGTTTTATTTGCTCATTTGTCCTTTATTGATTTTCAGGTCACCAAATTGCGACGTCCGACTTTTCCGTCCGAATTTTTACCGACAGCTCGGTCCTGTGATTGGACTTTTTGCTTCGTATTATATGTCGTTTGGAAGAGGAAGTTTTGCTCAATAAGAAATAGTGTCGCTTTCACTGGCTCATGCTGATTTCTGTCGAATATCAACAACTGAACAATGAGAAAGACTTGTTGGTGGAGACGATTTTTCTCTTTTTGGCATTTTGTTGATGCTCGACAGAAATCAGCATAAACCAATAAACGCAGCACCAATTCTTAGAGCAAGACATTCTTTTCCGACCGACATATACGACTAAGCAAAAAAGTCCAACCACAGAATTGGAGCTGTCGGTAAAAATAAATCTTCTCCTTCGTATCTCCCAATTTGATGGCCTAAAAATCAAGTGAGCAAATAGGACCAACACGTATTCTTGTAGTACAGAGCATTGTCTTCCAAATGCTTAAAAAAACTGTGCAAAAAATTTTAAACGTAAGAGGAGAGAACAACTACGCAGATGCTTTCACTTTTTCACTTTTCACTTTAACGACTTAAAAATTGACAAAATTCATGATGGAAAAAGAAATGCAATACATGTTCTGATAGAGCGATTCATTTTCTTTCGAATGCTTTATAGCGCTATGCAAGAGACCGCCAGCAAATCAGCAATGAACTGTTGAAAAAATGGCGGGGACTTATGGGACAACCTAAGTGGGTTTGGTGGCTAAGGTAAATCTGCACTCGATTGACCAGAATGAGTAGTTGCAAATGCTTGATGTGAATCTGTTTATCTGAAGTTATGCAAACAATTTTTGAAGCTAAATCGGCAGCTCTCTCTGCTTAACCAGCCTTAGCCTTGTATTCTATTAGGGGGGGGGGAGTCAAAAGTAATGAAACAAATTGAAAAAAAATCTTTCTCTCTTTATAACTCATTTACAACTCAACGATGCTGAGGAATGTACTTGCCATTAAGGGCAATGACCTTGCTGCCATCGCTCAGCCAACTTCCTGATCCTATCTAACCAGAACTGCTTGGGCCTGGTGTTGATCAACTGCTCGATATGGTTTTCAAGGACTGCTTGGCTTCTTGTGTCCCTTTCGACCAGGAAGTCCCGTAGGCTCAAGAAGTAGTGGTAGTCGCATGGAGAGATGTCCGGCGAATACGGTGGATGAGGCATGTGAACGTAACCCAGCTGGCCAAGCTTCTCCGTGGTTACTTCTTCCCGATGGGGTGCGGCGTTGTCGAAGAGGAGGACCTTCTTGACGCGCTGCGACTGAATAAGTTCGAGTCGCAGGTCCATCTCTTCTATTTCGTTCACCATGGCCTTGGAGTTCATCGTCGTGCTTTTCGTAAACAGTTTCCAGTATACCGGTCCATGGGCGCAGACCCAAAGCTCTGAAGGTGCTTCTCGCCGTGAACATCTCGCCGAACGAAGGTTGGTAACAGGTCACCAGGCCTTACCCAGACTCGCTGCTTGGCAGGGTTAAGGTAGAGGACGTACTTCTCATCCTGCGTTAAGATTGAGTCCATGCTGCTCGGGGTTGGAAATTGGGCGAGATTTGCGCGACACAGGTCGACTCGTCAGACTGGGGTTTCGGCATGAGACCGGCTGGGGTTTTGGCATGCTTCTGGAAAGGGCGGAAGTGGTAACTTCTCAGGTGGTCTTCAGTAGGTAGCATACAAACACACAAATACGATAAGCACGAAATCAGACTCCAGCACGAGATATATGGACACGGCACGGGTTTGCCCTCCCCCCCCCCCCCTAATAAACGTGTTGCCTCACTGCCTCATGTACAAAGGCCGTGACGCGTTCTCCAACCAGGGCAATCTTCAATCCGTCTACCAGCAGTAAGGTATCTTCTGCTTTTTTTTCAGATGACTGCTTCTTAAGTGCGAGCTCTTCTCATGTTTCATAATCCTTTTTGGCTCTCAAATGCTTGCTTACTTTCCTCCCCGGATCGTCGTAGACAAAGTCAAGGAATGTTTTTGTTAAAAGGCAGGTTTTTTCTTCGAGGGCGAAACGGGTGCTAAGGAGCGCCTATTTCGGCGCCACTCTCGCCTCGAGTTTTTACGATTCCTCAGTTATGACACCGAGAAGCACACCGACTCGACGCACTCATGCATGTTCGACGAGTCGTCGTCGCACATCTGGAGCAGCGCGAATCGTGTGCGGTCGACGGAGCTCGAGCTCTCCGGGCCGTCGTCGCTCTCCTCCAATTATCCGTGTGTGCTGGCATTTGCCGCTTATCAACACCTCTTCCCGATTCGTCGAGGCACGCGGCAGCTCCAGCGTGTTTCTCGCACTCAGGTCTTCTGCTCCTCGACTTTCCGCTTCCACAACGGCTTTGATTTTCGTACTGGAGCTGTAGTTACAGTACATAATCTGAGTATAAGTGCAATGCTCTCATTTTGGTAATGGTCCAACATTGTTATCCGACTCAAGCAATTTTTTTGCTACCAATCAACAAAAAATTGCGACCAGCTAGATGAGTGGCTGGCGCAATATTTCCTTTTAACACTAAGCACTGCTGCTTCCTGTACTTTAAAACAGGCACTAAACTCGTGCTTTTTATTTTTCGCCTTAATTTTACGAAATTTCAAACAGCATTTTCACCTAGTGGTGGAGAAGAAAGTCATAACAAATTTACCTCTTCTTGAAATGCGCACAAAAATTGCTGGTTACCTGCCGTTTAAAAGAAATTCGAAATTCCGTGATTGAAGCTAGAAAATTAAAAATTTTATAAGATTTTATAGCCCGTATTATTTTTTGAGCTGCCGAATTACAACAGCTTCACGTCAAACTGCAAACTTTCAAAATGGAACTATTCTAACGATTGTCAAGACAGTTACTTTTGAAATCAAACTGAACTTTTTTCAAATTAGAACAGCTTTGGCCAGATTATTTAGAGACTCTCTTGGGGGGGGGGGGTTAGAAGAATTTTTTTATTTTAGGAAAGTTAACTGCGACTTTCCCGAAATTTTTAAATTTCACCTGCTCCAACAAATGAACACACTGTTTAAATTTTTAAACACTTTTATTCCTTATTTTAAATAATGGTTTAAAATTTGTTTTAGACTTCAAAAAAGGTTTTTAAAGGATGAGATTGAGCCGTGCACTAGTCTAGCTCCTTGCGGTTTTTACTTAATTGGTGCTACCTACTTGAAACAGCAAAGCAAGGATGTGTGTGGTTTATAAAATTGTTGTTGTTCTACCGCTGACAAATGCGTGACTCCACGCTAGCAAAAAATTTGATGTCAGTCACACAAAAACGAGTGGAAGCGTCCTGGATGAGTGCGCGGCGCAATCTCTTCGACGAACACTGAAAAATGCTGCCTTTTGCGCTTTGAAACAAATTTCAATCCATTATTTTTCCTTGAAAATAAAACTTTTATAAGAGCCAAATAGCGGTTTAACTTCTTGAGCAAGATGGATTAAACCATTCCAAAGAAGGTCATACCTAGGCCAGAAAATATACTAACCTTTTTGAAGTGTCTCTTGTTTAATTTGCTTCCACCAGCCAAGTGGAATCTAACCGACTGATTGAAAATGCAAGTGAGATTCCCACTCATAACACCGACAACGTTCTGAATGAACAAAAAAGGAATCTGGCGGGGGTAAACAAGGTGGATTTAGGTCATTTTGCTAACAGATTATAAAATTGCTGTGAATGGCACAAAGAGAACTGTTCTATAGTAGTGTGACAAATTGTAAAGCACCCATGCGGCAAAGTTTCGTCGTCGGCAACAAAAAATTTCTTAAAATAATCCGCTAGCATATTAGCATAATCTGAAAGAGAAGTGGTTACAACTCTTTGGTTCCGCAAACAAGGAACTTGAGACCTTTCTTTAGTTTTGAAGCTCACATAATTGCATTACCTATTAGTGTTTCCCGACTCAATGAGCTTTCTTTCTAAAGCGACATTGTATTTCCTAGGTTATTCCAGAAACCTTTGCGAGAAAACATTCTACTCCGACTAGTCACTGGATCGCCTAGCATCTAAAAACAAGCAATCGCTGTGGTGAAGCATATTTTGTAAATTCTTCGGTAAATATATAGATTTTAAGAAAGATAATAGCTCCCAAGGAACAAAATGCTCAGGCGCGTCACGTAGAACGCCGAGCAGAGTTCCGTACTTCTCGTCTACAGTAGTCATTTAATCAAATAAGTCTATCCAACGGACCTCGTCCAAACTGGCACACACGTTATTAAAATGACAAGACGAAATCCCGTTGAGAGATAGGCGCTACTAACCCTACGGAAGAGCACCAAATTAAAAGAGAAACAGCAATAATCCCTGCTGCCAACAGGTTGGAGAATTGTCAATTCATTTATTAAATTTTTGCAACTTCTGAGCACAAGATCGAGAGTATGTTCTACCATCCCTATTTTTACCTATTACATGCTGATTAAAGTTACAGCAGAAAATAAGCTCTTTCGTAGCTGAAATTGCTTTTGAAGTGGTGGCCTTATCATCTGTATAGCTACTAATTTCAGGCATGTTAAAGTCACCAATAATCACTAAATTTACTCACATGCCACCAGATTACTCAAAGCCTTTAGAAGTTGCTCAGTTTTGGATAACAAGCACGAAGGTGCTCTGTAAACAACAATGAGTTTGAAACTCGATACCTCTTCAAATATATCACCGGTGAGTATTTCGTATGCATGATCCACCGACTTCCACAAAACAGCAGACAAAGAAAGCTTCGATTGAGTAACAAGTATAACACCTCCTGCAAACCATTTAGAACGGTCATAACGGACCATAGGATTGTAATGAGACATATTATATTAGTAACGCTGGTACTGAATGGTAACCCCTTAACCTAGTCTCTGAGAAACCGTAGGTATCGTAAGCTTTCCCCAACAACATTCTGATATACTCCGAGTTTTTCTATAGGAACCTGACATTGGCATAAAAACATGGCATCAAACTGAGGTTATACCAAACAAAGCTATTCCGTTTCTCTGTCCTGAGTTATTTGTCTCAAAACAAGTCCGTGCTTTTCTGCACTCATCACTTTGTCTAGCACCATTGGGTTGTACATCAAAAGCTCTCCTAGAACTAACACCGAGTAGCCTACGCTTGCCTTTATTCGATTTCTTTCCCTATTTGTGAGGGATTCTTAGAGGAAAATCCCTTTGGAGGTGGAACAGCGAAGGAGAGGGGCTCGGTGTACAGCAACATGACGAAAAACGGAAGACGGAGGCACAACCTACAGTAATCTACTTTTGCCTTTTTGGACTTACCTAGTCGATAAACAGCCACTGGATTGAACTCGATACCAAGAAAACTCATGATGTTACATTAGGATAATAAGGATAAAGGACGGCGTTATTCAATCCCTTTGGGATGCGCCACGCATTCTACTTCTACGGGATGTCGTGGAGGCGACATGAATGCGTATTTGGCCATACAATGGCTTGCGGTGGCCAGCTGATGAACAAGTCAGCGCTTTATCCTTCCCAGACACGTCTGGTACCAATTCACCGACCCCGGAGGGTTGGAAGGCTTGGTTGGCCTGGGGGGGGGGGGGGAAATCCGCACCTGGTATCGGGTGCAGGCGACAACCGGCGCCTCCTCCGACTGCGTTCCAAGCGCCCATGATATTACATACACACTGAAAATTATGAGAAACACGCTCTCTAAGATGAGCAGAACTTGATTCCGAGATACCACTTATTATCAGCGACCGAGATCGCTCATCATCACGATATGACATTTCAGTCGGATCACCGTCCATAGCGGCGGAGTCATTGAAAGCATGGACTCAACGAGTGGAACGGAAAGAGAGCTGTTTTCCGCAAATCATCTAGTTGCGACATTAGCGTATCGTTTTCGAGCTTAAGAACGCTCATCTCTTTTGCCTAGCCTGGATCAGCTGCTTGATGCACTCCGGGACACGTTTCGATTTGGCGATGCTGTTGAATTCCTGACGAAGATCGATTGCTAGCGGCGATTCCGGATAGACGTTCCTTCCTATCTTGGCTTTTTCAGTGGTTGGAGCTGATGAATTCAGTAAGGAACCACCTTGATTGCAAGAGCGTTAAGCTTGCTTACAACTGTGTCCAATTTAATTAAAAAAGTGCCCAATTTGCCACGAAAGTGGTTTTTCATTTTCGCAAATTTGAAAGGAAGCGATACTAAATTTTCTTAAAGAAAAATTATTTAAATGTCATCGGAGCATTAAGTTTAATTTGGAACAAGCCCCTTTTAATTTGGAAAATATCCATGGTCAATTTGACTTCAAAAGTGTATAGCCTGCTTAGGACAGTGTCCAATTTTATCCGAAAAAGGCATTTCCCTGTAGTGCTTGGAAACCCGCTCCTTTTGCAGTTCGGCTTTCTGTGTGACGAACCCTCTCCTCCATCCGCCTCAAGGATCACTCACATCAAGTGCCATCTGCTGACTCGGCCGGATGAGGAGGGTTGTTAGTCGAGTAGCCACGTGTGACTAGTCACGCAGGCGTGTAGACGCCGCCCATACATCGCCACCACCTCGTTTTTGGTTTTCACCGAGTTAGCAGAGTCAGTTGATCATCCTGCCTTGGGAAACAGATCATTATCGGAGGAAAACGCGGCCTTGGAAGGTGATGGTTAGCCGCTGACGGCTGCTAATTACACGCTACAAGAGGGGTTGTAAGGACACAGCTAATTCATAAGCTGCAGTTTCTCACTACGAAAGCTGTAGGGTGTCACTTCATCTTCTAAGTTTTTCGCCTTTGCTTCTATCATATTTGCTGAAGAACAAATATGCGTAACACATAGAAAGATTTTTGCAGATTCTTCGCCTAGGAAACCGTTCTCATGGAGAGAAAAAGAGATCCTGCTGAGCCATGTAGCTGATTGGGTCGGTCCGAAAGTGTTGCATCAAAAATCTGGTTTGTTTTGTCTGGAAATTTATAGGGATTGACTTAGATTTTAGGAAATCGAATGTGGTCGAATGTTTTCGAAATTTGACGTTGTCTCAAATTTTAGTCTCTAGTGCGTAACTATTGCAATTACCTAGGTAAGTATACCATGTTTCGTGGATAACTGTGCCTGTTCTAGAAGAATAGCTCTTGTCCAGAAATGCTGTGTCATGCTTGTAATGTTTTTGCAAGGGAAACTCGTATCATACGCAATTATCCGTATCAATAAGAGCGCCTCGTTTGCCTTCTTCTCGAGAAAGCGAGGAAGACGTATAATTCAATTTCTCGCCTGCGCGTGCATAGAACACTCACTAGTTGCGTTTCATTTTCACTCTTGATGCGACAAGGTGGTAAAAACGGGCTGTTCAGATTCCTCAGCTTCGCTTCTGAATCAGTGAAAAACCTCATACGCTTCGTCCACACTTCTGCTTCGTTTCTTCCTCGTATTCGGGTGAATGGATTTGTCCTAGCGAGGAAAGGTGCTACTAAAGTACGAACCGAAAGCGCACAGAGCTGTCTCCTCAAAATAGAAATTGCCTCGTCTCTTTTGTTTGTTCAGTGAAAAACCGTTAGTCTTTCACTTAGGTTAGTTTTTTTTTACGGTGTTTCATCTTCTACAATTCCTATTTTTCCTATTTCACTCCTTCATGGGCGCGTGTAGCGCAGTCGGAGGAGGCGCGACTGTCGCGTGCACCCGATATCAGGTTCCTGGTTCGGATTTCCCGCCCAGGCCAACCAAGCCTTCCATCCCTCCGGGGTCGGTGAATTGGTACCAGACTTGTCTGGGAAGGATAAAGCGCTGACTTGTTCATCGGCTGGCCACCGCAAGTCATTGTATGGCCAAATACGCATTCATGTCGCCTCCACGACATCCCGTAGAAGTAGAATGCGCTGGCGCATCCCAGAAGGGATTGAGTAACGCCGTCCTTTATCCTTTATCCTTATCCACTCCTTCATCGGTTTCTAAAGTTACAGACTTCAGAATACAATGGACCAGAAAGTGATTGTGCGCGCGTGCCTGCTCTACGACTTCAAAATTGAAGAAATCCGCAGCAGAATCGCATCTTTGTTGACAGCTGCATTTGGTAAAGGTATCGTTTTCACAAGACAATGCGAGCGGTGGTTTCAACGTTTTGCCGCCGGCCACGAAAGTCTTGAAGACGAAGAGCAGGAAGACAAGCCTATCCTGGTTAACGACCTTTCACGGACGCCGTTGAAGCTGATCCGACAAGATCAACTCGGGTGCTTAAAGTGAAGATTGTTTGCTTCATATCCTACTCTAAATTCTGCTCCAAATTTTAAATCCAAATCGAATTGAGACGTCCTCCACTAACTTGCTGCATGATAATGCAAGGCCTCATATCGCAAAAGTCGTTCAGCACAAAATTGAGGAACTTGGTTGAACCATTTTGCCTCATCGGCTTGATGCAGCGCGCCTTGGCTGGAAAGATGTTCGCCGACTGCGACGAAATCCGGATTTGGGTGACCAACTTCCTCAGTTCGCGGCCAGCTCACTTCTTTAAAGATGGGATCAGCCTTTGCGTGTAGGTTTTGGAAAGGCTGTTGTTAATTGTGGAGAATATAATATCGAATTCAGTTTCGTTTTAATTCCTTTGTATGAATTTAACTTCTCGGTCTGAAGCGACATTCCGTGTGGGACACCCTAATAGAACAATTGAAGGAGTGTCTTCTGAATAGAAAACGCAAAATTGTGTACACAAACTGATAAGGCAAGAAGGTTTGATATGAAGAAATAAATAGCTTTATTTGAGCTGAAGTTTCGACAATTTGGAAAGCTTATACTCTATGTATTACATACAGTATTTAAAATTGTTATGTTAAGTTCATAAAAGTTTAAAAGGTCTTTGAACTTACACATTGTACGTCGATTCAAGATTTCGTTTTCCAAAAACAACTTTCCTATTATGCACCAAACGTTATCAGAAAGTAGAACTCATATTAATATTAATAAATCATATTAAATATTAATATTAAGAAATTGAATATTGATCGCGTGTAGCGCAGTCGGAGGAGGTGCCGACTGTCGCGTGCTCCCGATACCAGGTTCCTGGATCGGATTTTCCGCCCAGACCAACCAAGCCTTCCATCCCTCCGGGGTCGGTGAATTGGTACCAGACTTGTCTGGGAAGGATAAAGCGCTGACTTGTTCATCGGCTGGCCACCGCAAATCATTGTATGGCCAAATACGCATTCATATCGTCTCCACGACATCATGTAGAAGTAGGATACGCTGGCGGATCCCAGAAGGGATTGACTAACGCCGTCCTTTATCCTTTATCTTTAAAATTTTAATCCAAATCGGATTTTTCTTCTCGACATTTTGCGACACTGGCTTTTTATAGTGCCAATTGCTCTTATATGGTCTAACCATAAAATCTATGCAATCAGACCATTAGCACCGTGACTGGCTGACGTTTGTGCTAACCAAACAAGGCGGGCGGGCAAATCGGTTACTGGTACGGGTGGAAACAGAAGTCTTCTGGAGCGCTCAAAGCCCATAATTATGCGCACTGCTTGGCTTCATTTGTTCGGAAGGGTGAGAAGAACGGTTTCCGGCTATTGGCCAGAAATGAGCTTTCTTCAGCATGACACTTTAGAATCACAGCCGCGAGTGTCGTGCACTGCTTTGTCCTGCTCTAGTTTTCATTTTCTGCGATTTTGGTTTTCTACAAAAAAGTGGATACTGTTCTATAACGCATCCCGTTTTCGTAGCTTATTGTCTACTCGACTTAAGAAGATAGTCCGTCCATCTGTACGTGTTTCCGTATGTCTCTCCGCACAAAGTTGTTGGCTCCCAAATGAGCTTCTTACCAGGGAAGTCTATAAACTTTCCGCGGAGTTTTTCAAAAGGACCTACTGAGGATTGTAGGGAACTGTCTGATATGGGCTGTAATTGGGACCTATCCTAGTCGGATGGGGCAACCGCAAAGTGTCGATTACCTAGTTTATCCCATGCTACCCAACTACATTTATCCACTAACTTTAGTCACAACTCTCGCATAATAGGACATCAAATGAATCTCTAGTAAAAACTATGGAGGAAATTGAGACGCAAATTACTATACGCCCTCTCCTCCAATTAGGACTGATCCGGTAATTGTTTTCAAATTTCCTGTGAACATAAGAAAAGACAGAAATGGCGAAAAAACGTAACATTTCTAAGCCCAAGAACAAAGGAGAATCAGTTAAGTGATTGCCTTCTTTGGAGACAATCCGAATAATATGGTCGATGGACGGAACGAAAATAAGTCGGCAATAGCCTATTGGTAGGGAAATTTTGCTGACATTTGCTGGACCTGACCCGTTAAGGCAGCTAGTTTTGAAATATGATGGCTGCTGATTATGCTATTAATAGTGTTACAAAAGCTAAAGAATTCAGAAGAGCTCTTCTATTATATATCACTTCATGCGGAACGCGATCGAAGCCCTTCCCCAATTGAAGGAAGGCTAGATGCCTTGGCATCTTCTTTCCTTCTCGAATAGTCCTAGTGATTTATGCTGCCTATGGCAGTATATATCATGTCTTTCCTTTGTGAACCGTTATGAATGTTTCATATCGGGAGGATAATGGGAGCCATAATATCTTTTGAGCAAGCTGAATTCTTTTAAGTACATCGTTTCATGTCTAAATAAACGCTTAAAATAGAATTGGACACCTTCTAGCAAGCTTGTCGCGTTTGAGATCAATCGAAACATCCTCGAATTAAAGCGGACTCTTTGCTCTTCAAAGCAGAGACTCTCCAAAACCGTTTGAACGTTTTTTGTTTAAAGAAAAGAAAAAGCATGACATTCTTTAAAATTTTCTAACTAACCTGGCACAATTTTGAATGGTGAATACACTATTCAAAATTTTCTGAAGGTTTTATTTTTTTTGAAAAAAATCGAATGTTTTGTAAAGCGTTTGAAATTGGCAGTCATTTGGTGTATTAAAAGAAGAGAATCAGCCATGCACTCGAGTTGACCTCGCAATTTCTATTTGATTGATATTATAAACGCTATTTACCTACATTGAACAGCGATGTAAGGAAATATGTATTTTTGTAATGGTTTTGCTGTACCGTTTACACAAATTACGCGGAAATAGAATTTTTGCTATATCTGTCGAATAAAAATGGCGATGGTTTAGCCGAGTGCAAAGCGCGGTCTTTTGTTCGAATGCCACAGGCAATTGATGGCTTCCTGGACTTTAAAACAAAATATGGCCATTATGTTGACTTGAAAAATAAATTTTTTATAAAATTTTAATAGTGTATTGACTTTTGGTGCATCTGAGTTTAAAAGATTTCAAAAAGTTATAATAAATTTTTATCAAACAGAACAATTTACCTAATCTTTTTGGGGTGTCTCTATATTAATCTGTAGGACGCTCGTTTTATTTGGAAGATATATGGGGGAATGTTCAGTTTGAAAACCGTTAATCTTGATTAGGGGGATGTCCAACTTGACTTGAAAAGCATCGAGTTTGATTTGAGAAATGTCCAATTTGACGAGAAAATGGCACAAAATTGTCACGGAAAATAGGTAGGACGGGGAAATGTTGTGCAGTCAGAGAGGCGCTCGCGCTTTGTATCACCAAATCACCTCTCTTAGCGTCCTCGCCAACCATGCTTCTTTCCATTCCTCGTCGGTGGTGAAGGATAAAGGATAAACGACGGCGTTATTCAATTCCCTTTGGGATGCGCCACGCGCTCTACTTCTATAGGATGTCGTGGTGACGAGTTGAATGCGTATTTGGCCATACAATGACTTGCGGTGGCCAGCCGATGAAGCGCTTTACCCTTCCCAGACAACTCTGGTACCAATTCACCGACCCCGGAGGGATGGAAGGCTTGGTTGGCCTGGGCGGGAAATCCGAACCAAGAACCTGGTTTCGGGTGCAGGCGACAGCCGGCGCCTCCTGCGACTGCGCTCCACGCGCCCCGCCGGTGGTAGCGACTTTAAATTACACTTGATTGCGTGCCAAGGTATTCTTTTCTGAAGAGCGCAACAGTTTCAATAGATAAAATATATGCAGTGTCGAATTCGTGCAGAACTTGGATGCGTAGCGCATGCTCAAGAAAATCGAACAACGCTTTCTACTCACAATTTCCGCTTTTTTCGCTAGCATTTGGATAGTGTTAGCAGTGGCAAGGGCAGATGTGCTATGTATATCTCCAAGGCTAATGACTTCTATTCTTTTCTGCTCGTTGTGAAGCACCCGAAAGTGTCTTCTCTTTAGAGAACAAGCTCGGCAAAATTGAAGCTGTTGCGTAGCTCTGCAATGATTCCAGTTTCTCAATCTGGATGCATTCTCCACAACGAGCCCACAATAGCCAATGACGTGCCCGGATTTTTGGAGCTGGAAAATTCTGAAGAAGAGCACTGATTTGCATTGATTGCCGAGAACCAGTGGCTCATCCTTGAGCTCTTTGTTGGGAGTGCAAAGAACTGCCATAGATCCTGTTTTGATGAACAAAGTGAAAAGGAAGAAATCATTACGGAAAATGCCCCTTCGCTCTCACATGGCGCAATTTACGATTCCTATGGCTGGCGTTTTCGATACTTTCTAACCTGATACGATATACTTTCTTATGTGAACAGAACAAGATCTATTGTCGTTGCCTGGTTTCCAACAGCAACGTGTATACCACCTTTAAAAAATTGAACACTTTTCAGAGTAAACGACATGCTTTCAAATTGGGCACTTTTCGAAGTAAATCAGACACTAGTCTAAGCAAGCTTGACGCTTCTGAAATCAACCCGAACATCTCCAAATCAAATCGAACTCGTTTACCCACGTAAAATCTGATATGACTTTTCCTGAAAATGTTTAATTCCCTATAATTCTCTACTTATTAATACTTGAAAACACCAGAAAAAGTGAACACACTTTTTAAAATTTTGTAAAGAGTTTATGTTTTAAATAAAATGAAGACAGAATTTTCGGAGTCCGCTAAAGCGGTAGATAACGCAGTCGGCAAGTCGATTTATTGATAGTGCAAATGCTTATATGACACAGCATAGTGGAAATGTATCTGCTTGGAACAGTTGTTTCCATTCTTCCGTGGACTAGAGCGTAACTCTACGCAAATGAAATTTCCACTATTAGACGAAGGAAGGTCACGAAGACGAGTGCATTTCGCGATTTCTGCATTTAATGCACTTAAACATGGCTGCTTTCCTACTTCTTAATCTAGGCTTTAAATTATTACGGTTAGTTAATAAATAGTAATGTTGTAGAATTTCAAAGAGTGTGTGACCATTTGGAGCAGATGCTCAAAAAAATTTGCAGATATAAGCGCACTAAATTTCTTCTAAATAAAAACTATGATATATTCAAGTCGAAGAAAGGCATCGAGTAATCTACGTTTCTGCTAATTTATTTGAGGTTCTGCGAGAGTTCAGAGGATACGACTGCATAGCAGGAGATGACGTGGGCAATTGACACTTTGCGGTTGTCACCTTGCGACTATGATACTTCCAAAAATTAGTTGAACTTTTTAAAAACGCCCGTTTTTATCTGGAAAACGCTTTGACTTGGGAGATGTTCAGTTTGACTTCAAAAACAACGGCGTTGCCCTGAAAAGTGAACAATTTAACTTAAAATGGTACACATACCATTTCCATTTCAAACTGGGCACGTACCTAAACAAAATCGATGCATCTTATATCAAGGTGAACTTTATGAAATCGAAGCGACCTCCTTTTAGGCTAACCTACAGACTCTCTATCATGGCTAAAATAGTTTCTTGCTTCAAGGAAATTTGGATAACACCTTCTTTGAAAAGTTTCAGTTCAGCCGTCGGAATGAGCAAAATGATTTTAAGAAATGTTACTTTTTAAGAAAACATCTAAATTTTGTTTTAAAGCGCAACAAGGCAACAATCATTTAGCGAATTAAAAGAGGAGATCGCGCTATGCACCCGAAAAGCTTTTCGCGATTTAATTTGATTTATAGTGCAGATGCTGGTTGCATGAAGCATCAACTTGAGAATGTGTATGTTTTTCACAATTGTCTTTGTTGTTTGTTTACAAGTGTGAGGCTCCGTGCAAAAAAAGACATTTTACTGTCAAGTGAATAAAAGTCGCGACGGCTTGAACGAGGGCATGACGCGACCTCTCCTTCCTACACTAGAAAACGGCCGTCTTCCTGCCACTTTAAGCAAAATCTTCACCTGTACCACCTGTCGTCCCGTTGATCATCGACTTGCTCGAACGGGCGCCAGCAGCGTCTCTATTCGTCCCTGTCGCGTGCCAGAGTGCTCCAATGGATCCTCCTCGCTCGAGGGACACGAACAGCGTCATAGCGGTCGTTCAGGGCTTTCATGAAGAAGTCCGACCAACGCGTTAGTGGGCGTCCTGGTGTTCTTTTGACATCCCGCGGAATCCAGTCGGTGACGGCTCTCGTCCAGCGGGTGTCTGCGAAGCGCATTACGTGGCCGGCCCACCTAATTTTCGACAACATGGCCCACGCGACAGCGTCTCTGATCTTCGAACGTCGGCGAAGCTCGGAACTCCGGAGGCCTTCCCTCACTTGCGTGAGTCGTGTCACTCCGAGCATCGTCCTCTCGATTCCACGCTGCGCGACGCGTGGAATCGAGTTTTGATCGCAACAAAACATCGTTGTGACAACTTACAACCTCGATACCAGGCACATGAGGCTTAAAAAAACTGATTTGAATTGTTTCTATCAAGACCATCAGCTTAACTGGGTCAATGCTGATATCAGCGGCCAGCTCATCCCGGATACGAGTGGGTGCTGATCGGTCCCACTAGGTGTGGATGTTGCGTTCGATCAAACGGAGCCGGTGGTGTGAAGGCGTAGAGCATTCCCGCCCGGTCTGAGGGAGGTGCGGGTTCGAGTCCCGCCTGGCGCTAGAAGTTTTGATCGCAACAAAACATTGTTGTGACAATTTTAATTTTAATTTTTAGAACAAAATCTTAGCCGTTATTTTTCCCAAAAAATGAGCATTTTGCAGTGTTTTAAACAACGTATTTACTTATTGTGCTGGTGAAACAAAACTTCAAAGAAGGTTATACTAAAATTTCCTTTGAACAAAAAATTATTCTAACCATCTTGGAGAGCTTGCAGTTTAAAATGTATGATGCTAGTTTTAATTTGGAAGATGTTCGGTTTGATTTCGAATGCGTCAAGCTTGTTCAGAAGAGTGTCCAATTCGATTTGAAAGGTGACCAATTCGACGTGAGAATGATGAAAACCGAAGTTAAACGTTGATGAATGCTTAAGAAGAGAGCTCTCGTAAAGAAGCGACTTCTTGAAGAAGCTTCTTCCCTACGGGTGCGCGGACTGCAGTACTCCATCCCTTTCCTTCAGTTAGTTGTCCCTTAGTATGTTGATGAGGCTACCGTACCTGCGGTTTCTTTAAATGCGGGTGGATACTTACTTGAGGACGATCCTTCATATATCACATGTGAATGTGCACAAGGCGGCGTCGGTCGTTAGAAATTGAGAGCTTCTTTGGAAAAACCAGACAAACGGTTTGGAACTGAAGCAGAATTAGTGACTTGAAAGGGCTATTGCCCAGAGAAAGCGGCTTTGGCATGGATTTAGCACTCCCACTCAGACAAACAAAGCAGCAAGGGAACAGCTCAACGGAAAAGTTCGACATCGGGGTGGAAATGTGAGTGAGTTAATATAAACCGAAGAAAATAACAGTCTACAAACAGACTCTTTCGGGTTAATCGTTGCGGCGAGAGATCTAGCGCGGTTAATGATTTCGTTCCTAGAACCGTCGGAAAAAATGCGTTTTTCATCAAAAGTACATCACTAGCAGGCGGAATGAATATCTCGCCGGCACATGCTGCGGACAGATTGTCCAGGGAGAAGTGCCACTATTCTCGTTTCCTTTGAGAGGAGTCAGAAGACCTGTCGTCGATGTCACGCAAAGGGCGTCCGGCTTGAGAAGACATGTCACCGACGTCGCGCCAGGGGTTCCGCATTCGCACGACGTGTTAACGATGTCGCGCAAAGTACGTCCGGCTTGAGAAGACAGTCACCGACGTCGTTCATCAGGTGCCTGGGTTCGGAAGAGGTGTCACCGATGTAGCGAAAGGCCTGTCCGGATTCAGACGACGTGTCAACGATGATGCGTTAGGGGTTCCGGATTCACACGACGTGTCAACGATGTCGCGTCAGGGGTTCCGGATTCGCACGACGTGTTAACGATGTCGCGCAAAGCACGTTCGGCTTGAGAAGAGATGTTAGACATGTTACCGACGTCGTTTATGAGGTGCCTGGGTTCGGAAGAGGTGTCACCGATGTCGCGAAAGGCCTGTCCGGATTCGAACGACGTGTCACCGAAGTCGCGCAAAGCACGTTCGGGTTGAAAACACATGTCACCGACGTTGTTCAACAGGCGTCCGGATTCGGAAGAGGTGTCACCGATGTCGCGCGAGGATTCCGGATTCAGACGGCGTGTTTCCAGTGAAGATGGGAACAGTAATGGGGGACCGGTGAGGGATGGGGGTCCAGTAAAGGGTTGACCAATAAAAGCGGGACCAGTAAAGAGGGACCAAATGAAGGGGGACCGTTGAGGAAGGGACCAGTGAAGGGGGGGGGGGGAGAAGAGGGGTCCAGTGAAGGGGAACCGGTAGAAGGTTGACCAGTGAAGAAGGGACCAGGTGAAGGGAGGGAGGGGGGAGGCGGTGAGGAAGGGACCAGTAATGGGGACCGGTGAAGGGGTGAAGGGGGATCAGGTGAAGAAGGGGGACCGGTGAGGAAGGGACCAGTAATGGTGTCCAGTGAAGGGGGGGGGGGGACCGGTAGAAGGTTGACCAATGAAGAAGGGACCAGGTGAAGGGGGACCGGTGAGGAGGGGACCAGTAATGGGGACCGGTGAAGAGGGGGGGGGAGGTGAAGGGGGTCCAGTTGAAGGGGGCCGGTGAGGAAGGGACCAGTAATGGGACCAGTAAAGGGGGAGGGGAAGGGGTCCAGTGAGGGTGGGACTAGTAATAGGGATCGGTGAAGGATAGGGGACAGTGAAGAGGGGACCAGTAAAGGGAGATCCAGTGAAGGTGGGAGCAGTAGTAGGGACCGACGAAGGGGGGGGGGGGGAGGACCAGTGAAGAGTGGGACCGGCGAAGGAGGAGGGGTCCAGTGAAGGGGACCTGTAAAGGGTTGACCAGTAAAGGCGAGAGCAGCGTACCCTTAATATGATAAATCACTCAGAGTTCTCTAATCTACGCCGGTTATATGTGTTAATGCTTTTCCACACGTTTATTTTTTTCATTTGTTTATTTATTTATAGGCGCACAGACACACATGACAGTCAGAGGCACAAACGAAGCTACAACAAAAGTGATTTAAACGAGCGCTTTCCTACATAAAAAACCGTGTAAGAGAAAAATGAAACTCACTATCATATTCATGTACCTTGCCACCCTTCATATTAAAGATGACATATTACACACAATCAGATTCTGAAGGGCTTGAGCGTGGGCTTGTTCATCAGCAACCATCACCAGTCATGACGTAACAGTGATTCGATCACACTCTACGATATCCCGTAGCATTCCGCAGGAAGGTGGACGAAGACTGATGTTTTTCCGCATCCCTACGAACGTTTATAATCGGCCCACACCACTTGTGTTCACAACAAATTGACGTCTCCAAGGACAACTCGGTTTATCCAGAAACAAACCGCCTCGCCTTCTGCTTGGTCTTTATGTATTCTGCCTGTGCCCAGCGCTGTGATTTCTGCCTGGAGAGCGACTTTTCGTCGTCCATGCGCTTACTAGTCTCACGGGAGTGATTGCTGATGATGTCGGCTCGATCTCGCCCATCCCATCATCGTGGCCGCTGCCTTCGAAGCCGAGCGTACTCGAGTCACGAGCCCATTATCGCACGCCGTCGTCAGCGAGCCCGTCCGATCTCCATCAGCCATCAATCATAAGCGGACATTGGTCGTTAGCACACTTAGACGCTTCACCGTTGCTTCCTTCTAAATGTGCTGCCTTCTAATGTGAGTGCCGAAAACAGGGCCATTCATACTTTCGTGTTTACGCGAGCTTTGTACCGTCGTCTTCACTTCGGGTTAACGGAACCCTTTTCTTGTTCAATTCGTTTCAAAAATCTCTTGACTCTATGGTTCCAAGAACTCATTCAATGAATGCTCGATTTGATGGAGGCTTAATTTAGCAGATTCGAAGAGGGGTTCATACCTATCCGTTCCCTGCAGTTGCTTTTGTTCAAGAACATAAACAGAGCAGCTTCTGATTCCTTGTTTTGTTGCTTAGTGAAGACCTTTCCTTCTTGTATGATCTGTGTCACCTGTCATTCTGTCGACTAATGAGTTGCTCGAGCGGGCATCAGCGACATCTCCATTCATACTTGTCTCGTGCCAGAGTGCTCCAGTGCGTCATCCTCGGTCGAAGCACACGAAGAGTCGTTAAAGACATTCGCAAAAAAGTTCAACCAACGAGTTGGTGGCTATCCTGGCGTTATCATGTCATCCCGCGGGTTGCAGTCGGTGACCGCTCTTGTCTAGCGGGTGTCTGCGAAACGCATTGCTTGGCCGGCCCACCTAATTTTCGACGTTATGCGCAAACGACAGCGTCTGCGATCTTCGAGATGAAGCTCCGAACTCCGGAGGCCTTATCTACTTGCATGAGTCGTGTCACTCTGAGCATCGTCCTCCCGATTCCTACTGCGCGACGCTGATTACGTGTTCATCCTGCTTTCGTATAGCACAGGTCTTTGAGGCGTATGTTAGGGCAGGAAGAACACTAGAGCCGAACTGGTGGAGACAGAGCCGAACGTACCAGATACACGTTGCTGGACCACTCGGGAATGTTACTTTACTTTATTACTTTATTTCAACACGAGTGTTGCCACCGTGTGTTAACATAATGCAGAACCAATGAAACATAAAACGTACCAGTGTAACAAGCCATTCAAAGGTTATAAAATGCTAAAGTGTAACATTCTAAAACGAGTCAAGCAGGAACCAAAAAAAAGAGAAGAGAGAACTAGACTTGAAGTAGAACAAAAGAGAGAACCAAACAAAAGAACTGTCACTTCCTTCCCATATCCGAACTAGAGCTAGCCAAGACCGCGCTGGAATATCTTTTTGCCGTAGCTGGTTTCATACTAAGAAGACCCTTGGCGACCAACCGATTGAAGGTGGGCAGGACTCTGTTGGTGAAGAACCGAGACCTGGTACATGTCCTAGCAAATGAACGTCTAAGTTTAATAGAGCCACCACGAGTGACCAAGGAATTAGTTACAACAAAGAAGTCATTGGGATTCAAATGTTCGTTCCGTTGAGCGAAAGTGGAGCATTGGAAGCTCCCCCGTTACACATGAACACCGTCTTCGTATGATTCAGCTGCAGTCCAACATTCCTACATTCACGATCGAAGTCGGCCAGCATTCGCTCCGCCTGGCTAATGCTCGGTGTTATGAGCACGATGTCGTCAGCGAAGCGAAGATGGTGCAGTTGCCGGCCGTCGACCTTCACTCCCATGTCTTCCCATTCTAGTTGGCGGATGACGTTTTCGAGGGTGGCGCTGAAGAGCTTCGGGGATATGATATCCCCTTGCCGAACTCCTCTCCTTACGTCGATGACGACGTCGTTGTAGAATGGAGAGATCTTGGTCGTGAATCCACTGTACAGCTCTCGAAGGACTATGATGTACTGAGTGGGAGCGCCATGAGTGAGCAGAACTTCGACGATTGCTTTAGTTTCGACAGAGTCGAATGCGTTTTTCATGTTGATGGCACAGCGGTAATTTCTACTCTCGCTATACTTTGAAGTACTTCCCTTCGTCTGGCGTTCTAATGACCCTGCTCTATTTTCTCATACTAATCGTATACCGAGCGCGTGGAGCGCAGCTGGAGGAGGCACCGGCTGTCGTCTGCACCCGATACCAGGTTCCTGGTTCAGATTTCTCGCCCAGGTCAACCAAGCCTTCCATTCCTCCGGGGTCGATGAATTGGTACCAGACTTGTCTGGGAAGGATAAAGCACTGACTTGTACATCGGCTGACCACCGCATTGTATGGCCAAATACGCGGTCCAATCGCCTCCACACATCACTTGAAGTACTAGAATGCGTCGCGCTTCCTAAAGACGATTGAGTAACGCCGTCCTTTATCCTTTTTATCCCTTAATCGTATTCTCTTGAAAGCACATTGGGCAACGACATAAAACTGCAAAATTTGGTCAGTTTTGCACACAGAACCTTTTCTGCCAAAGCCACATATGGATGTCAGCCGGCGTCTGAATTCTGTTGGCTTTCCTTACATAAACATCAACCCAGCTGATACTTCACGGGAGAGCCCATGCTGAGCTGATGTTGTGACGAGTTAATCATGAGCTGCTGCCGCTAGGGGTTCTAGGCCCCGGATAGCCACCCGCCGGAAGAGGATGTCTCTCTGCAGCTTACCAGTTCTCGTAAAGCATTTGCAGCGACAGTGCTAGGCTAGCAGAATTAGGCTCCCTTACTGCGATTCTGAATCTGGAAAGCTTTCGTACTGTCCAGCCCTCTGTATCAGATTTTAAGGAACCATCTCCTTCCTCTACTCAATTTTCATTTATTTCAGTTGGTGTTTTTGGCGCTGAAGCTTCCTTCCGTGTCTTGGGTGGCAACAGAGAAGCACTTCTTGATCCCTAAGCTCAGCTAACACTTACCACTTTGGCCTTCTAATTCTCGAAGTTTTAGGAGCGCTATGGTCTCTAACATAGGAGGACTCGACGCCACCATATCAGCTAACGTTTCTGGATCTGAGACTAACGATGAGTAAAGGCATTCGAAGAGCACGACGCTCTCTGATTTCGACTGGGACTCCGAAACGAAGCCAAAGTAACAAATGAAGGAGCAAACTCTTTCTTCATTCTTCGTTCCTCCTACTTCAGGATACTACCACGGTCTTGTGCTTTTGGAAACCAGTTTTGTTCCATCTGTTTACGACATCTCAAGTCAATCTTGGGCGCTCAGCCGAATGCATATCAAAGTTTACCTGACACTTCTGGAGAGAAATCTTGATGAATCAAGTAGTGTTTACTCGTTGTGATGGAGACTACGACGGCCGTTCTGCAAGCTGCTAATGGCACTAGACTGCAAACTGACCCAATGATTTTTGACAGGATGTCGGCTCTGCATTTTACAATCCACATTACATTTTTACACACCAAAATATATCTACCATTTCCACGTCGAACTGGACACTTCTCAAATAAAAATGGTCACTCTTCCAAGCTAGCCTAAGAGTTTTAAAAATAAAGCAAACTCTTCTAAAGCAAAATGGGCGTCTTTTATATTAAATCGAGACTTTATAAAAAAGTAGAATAATTTTTTTGTTCAAGGAAAATATAATATAACTTTCATTGAAGTTTCAATTCACGGCATCTCATGTCAACCTTTAATCCATCTACCCAATAGGTTGTTTGAAATTTTATAATTTTACATTTCAGTTTTTTTATTTCTAGAAAAACAACGATTCAAAACATGTTTGAAAGAGCAGAAAAGCGGTCATTTTTAGTGTTAAAAAATGATTGCGTCGTGCCCTCGTCCAAGACGTCACGATTTTTATTCGATTGACAGCTGAATTTCTGTGTGCATGGAGTCTGTCACCCGTTAATGATACAACACAAACAACTGTAAATAACATACAAATCCTTTCTTCGATCGTTCATGTAAGTGGCATTTACGCCATCTATCAAACAAAGGTTGCGGCGAACTTTTTGAGTGCATGGCGCCATCTCATCTTTTAATGCGCTATGTTTGCTTCTTTACTGTGCTTTAAGGCGAATTTTAATTTATCAACTTTATTTAATATTATTTACTTTTTCAGCTGCATAATATGTGCAGATTGCACCTGCTTTTCTGTTTTTGTGATTCCTTATAATACAAAGTGCGCACGATTGTACTTCTACTTGTAAAATAAATAAATAAATAAAAATATTAGGTTGGTGCATGTGTTCTCAGACATTTGGAGCATGAAATATTTATTATCACAACATATGAACAACAATATCAAATCATTTGAAGTAATCACTCTTTACATCATTTGTCTTTCGCCAACGTGCTGGTAAGTCATGGATGCCTTTTCTCCAAAACGTGGCCGGTTGTGATTCGAAAAATGTGGGCAGTGCCTCCTTGACATCCTCTCGGTTCCTAAATTGCTGGCCGTCCAAATAGCGTTGAAGGCTTGAAAACAAATGACAATCAGAAGGAGCGAGATCTGTTGAGTAAGGTGGGTGTGGAAGAACGGTCCATCCGTAGTCCGGCAACTCAGCCACCGTCGCTCTAGCAGTATGCGGTCTAGCGTTGTCGTGTCGAAAATACACCTTCACTTGCTATCCTCGTGTGGTTTGAAGGTGGGCCCTCAACTTCCTCAGTGGGTTGACGTAAACCTCTACCGTCACTGTTTCCCTTCGTCCAGCAGCTCCCAGTATTCTACGCCAAGAACGCTCCACCAAATGCATAGCATCACCTTTTTCACGTGAAGGTCGGGATTCGAAACGTCCTCTGCCTCTCCAGTTGCGTCAACCCACTGTGCACGCCGGTGATAATTAGAGTAGAGTATCCACTTTTCAGCCCCGGTGACAGGGTTGTCGAGCCATCCGTGGGTACGTCTGAGGGTAAGAAGAGACAGAGTGACATCGGCTCTGCGATCCATGTCATGTTGTATCAAGTCGTGAGGTACCCAGCGACCCAAATTTTGCACCTTGCCAATCGACTTCAATTCTTGAACGACTGTTGACTAACACTAACACCAAGAGTGCTTGATAGTTCGCGAGTGGTTTGGTATGGGTCCGCTTCCACTCTACTTCGGAGGCCATCCAAATCCAGTGTCATCGGGCGCCCTTCTCGTTCATTGCCTTCAACGGAGAATTCACCAACTGCAAACTTCGAGAACCACTGGTACACAGTACTTCGAGCAGGAGCACTCTCGTTGTAGACATCCTTCAAGCGACGATACGATTCGTTATCATTGAGGCCAGATTGATGCAGGAATAACATGACGTGCCGAATATGCGTCTCAGTTGGGATAAATTGCTTAGCCATAATAGCTGACGTTAACAACGCAGAAGTAAATGTTAGGAAGAGTTTTCTAGCCCTTTCCTTTCTCTATCGAACGATCATTTACGCGTTGATACATGTGTGAAATTTGGTGGGAAAATGCGCTTTCAATTCAGGAGGGATCAAATGTCCGAGAACTTATGCACCAACCTAATATAAGTAAATAGGTACCTCTATCAGAATGACATTCTAAAGAGTTGAAGCGGCAACATTCAGATGTCACATGCATATTTACATGGACCTTATTATATGTATATATTTAATTATTAGGCCCTGTGGTTGCGCATTTGGAAGAGGCACCAGATTTCCACGTTTCTGGTTCTGATCTTCCATTCAGGTCACCCTAGCCTTCCATCTGTCCATAGTCGTCGAAATGATACCGAGCTGGAATACGCATCGAGGAATTCGGAACGTGCTGAATCACCTTGATTATGAGTCCCTTCGCTATCGTAGAAATCTCGCGCGCCATTTCCGCACGCTCTCTTGTCGCGTGCTTAATGTCTTTGGCTCATTAAGGCGGCTATAGCTCTTCTGAATTGCCGCAATATGCATGAACCGACGAGCCGCTTTGTTTTCTGGCCTTTGGCGTTCACATTTCTTTCATTTCTTGGTTCCTTCGAGAGGATCCATCTCGCTTCAAGTGCCTGCGATGCTCCAGAATGGCTCCCTCTCTTCGCACTACTCTTTATCGCCAGAAGTAAAAGTTGGATCTATCCTATTTGAAAGGGAGAGTTTCAGCTACTGTCCATTGGTACGACGACCCTTTAGCCAACTCAAAAAATGTGTCTGTCACGGAATGGTGGTCAGAACAATCACCTCAGAGCTGCCCCTCCTGACTAGGATAGGCACTAAAAGTCTGATTGGATAGCAATGCAACGATCACTCTAGCTACTCGGTATAGTAAGCTCAGGCACTGTTCTGATTTTTAGCGTAGAAGATGGGCTGGCGACAAACTCCTACGGTATGCGCATTTTTCGAACCTCCTTCCGTTCCCATTTCACATTGGCACCTCTTGATACACCCCCGGATTGACCTCTTTTTTTCAGACGGAAAGCCGCTAAAAACCCCCTGAGAATGTCGTCCGTGAGGATCAGATAACGACGGTGAGCTGCCTGGCTGCCTTCCGAATTATCTGATCCAGCACTCGTGCCGGCCTACTCCCTCAGGGACGGTCCATAAACAAATCGCCGCCGGCATGTGTCGCAATATAAACGAACTCGGCTCGCGCTATTAGACCGCAATAATCACCCAGCCGGAATAAAGACTCCGCTTCAGCTCGTCATCTTCTTCAGGGACTCGGGAGAATCTGGAGGAGCTGACATCGTCAACAAGCTGCTAGATTTCCGAATTTAAATGGGTATTTATTGGCTATGTATTTCATGGCTTGCTAAGTGGTTCCTAATGTCAAGCGGTCAGGTGCCTATTCATTCATTTCATGGTATCATTTGGATGCAGTAGAATCTTTGCTTACACAGAAGGTGCATTTCTTTCATCTGTTGTATGTGGGCGACTCCAGCATCTTCTTAGCGTTGACTTCTGTTCTGCTCCGTTACTGCTATACTATAGCGCAAAGATCAGCGTTCGACATTACCTTTACGGAATGCGTCGTGCATTCTTCATCACCTGTATTACCTGTCACCTGCGGTCCAGTTGATCATCGAGCTGAATCCAGTCTGTGACGGTTTGGGTGCCCGAGAAGCGCATTACGTGGCCGGCCCACCTAATTTTGGACAACTTGGCCAATGCGACAGCATCTATGATCTTCGAACTCTACATACGTGAGGAAAGTTTCAACGCATATTTCTGTTGTAGATGACTTGCATCCAGTCGAGTGACAAGTCTGGTGCAAATTCAACGACTCTGTAGGAATAGAGGCTCGGCTAAGCTGGGTGGAAAATGCTAACTAGATAAAAATCCAGGAATCTTTAACTGAAGCGTACGCGACAGCCGACGCCTCTTCTGGCTGCGTGCCGATATATCAGAATTGCAGAATAGATCAACTGACAAAAAGCGCTTATCTAGCTTATCATAAGAAGAAATGTATACACCATTCAAACCGGCGTAGAATTCCCATTCCATTAGCCAGAATAGTGTGTTAGATGCATTCTAAAGTGCTCTGACACAAAGAACTGTTTTTTGCTAAAGGAACTGTTCGTGCACTTGCCTTGAACCTTGCAATGTTTATTTGATTGATTGAATAAATACAGTTTTCTGGAAGCTATGCAGCATAGAATGTTGGCAAATTTATTCTACTCTATCTACTATTTATTTTATTACGACATTTTCTGCATCTTCTAGATTTGTACGTATGCATGTAAACAGCGATTTTACTGTCATTCCGATAGACAGAGCAGAGTCCAGTAGACGAAACAATTTGCACTGCTAAATTCACTGATCTCCAGCACGTCAAAATAGCTTGCAAAATTTGATGATGTAAAATTATAAGAATATTAAGTTTTTTTTAGAAAGATTAGTGATTTTTTACGAAGAAATCTGCAAAGATAAGTTTTAAATAAAGAATTTCATTAAAAACTATAATTTTTCTAAATGCTTACCTATACTATAATACCAGGCTGTCCAATAATTGCTGCCCGAAAATTTTCAAAATTCTATAATTTTCCTTAGAAGCGTTATAATATCAGGCAAGTGTAAAAACCTTCTAGAAGGTTCTCCAGAGTTCCACGCTGGGGGTATATAAGGCGCAGTCGCCGCGCCAGCTACCAGTACAAGCTAAAATGGACCAAGGTCGAATTCGTACGTTCGTGTACTACGAGTGGCTGCTGGGCAACGACACGGGCACCGCGGTCGCCAACATCTGCAGAGCGTGCAAGGAGGATGCAGTGTCCAAACGCACAGTCAGGCGCTGGTTCAATCATTTCGAGAGCGGCGACATGAGCCTCGGGGACAGGGGACACCCGCTGAAGACCATGCTCTGCTGCTGGTGGGACGTCTAGGGCATGCTGTACTTCGAGCTGCTCCCACAAGGCAGGACGGTCACCGCCTCCATCTACACCGATCAGCTCGAGAAACTAGCCGCCGCCATCTGAGAAAAGCGTCCCCGACGGGCCTTGGTCCACCTGCTGCACGACAACGCCCCCCCCCCCCCCCCCCACGTGGCGAACGAGACCCAGCAGAAGTTGGCGACGCTCGGCTGGGAGACGGTTGCCCATCCGCCGTATTCCTCGGACCTCGCCCCCTCCGACTACCACTTGTTCCGCCCGCTGAAGCAGCATTTGGCCGGAAGAAAATTCACCAACTACGACAACCTCAAGTCCGACATCGTGGACTTCTTCGAGTCGCAGCCCCCGGAGTTCTGGGTGAAGGGCATCGGCGACCTGCCCAATCGATGGGCCATTGTTGTGGATAACTGTGGTGATTATATTGTTGATTAGACTTGTTTTTCAATAAGTTGAAAAAAATTAAAAATGGTGAAATTTTCGGACAAGAATTATTGGACAGCCTGGTATAATACTGCTTTCTGCCTCATTTCTCTCAGTAACTTTACTTATCCCTTGCTATTGTTTTTGCAGCGTTTTTATTTTTCAAAGTAAAAGATAAATATAAAGATCATTAACCAGTTTAGGTGGAAGAGGTGTAACACAGACTGCAAACAGTTGCGTTGGAGTAGCCATTTTTTTGCAGAATATTGGGTTTCAATCCGAACTCAAACACTATCTGCGGCTTTGAAAAGCATGAAACTTGATAACTTAAACCTATTTGTTAACTACTGAAACTTGAGCCTAATTAGATCTATGAGAAACCTCATTTTAGTAGTGTTGCACTTTTCACTGGCCACCATAAATGGGTATACTGTCGAAAACTCACAAGAATTGTCCTTACAAAACTGGATATCACAAACGTTTTTCAATCAAACCTGTTCTTTTCAGATTTACTAGAACAGCCAATAAAAATGTAGGTGCAGCTTTTTACTTTAAGATTTTATAAGTGAAAATTAATGCGAATTTCCTTTTTAAAGCGCATGTTCTAAGTTTTTTTAATGGAATATGTAGGACTGTCTATCACTGTCTTTCATCTGCTAAACGGGAAAGACTTGAGGTGCGTGATGGCAGCGGTTTTTCTGTTAAGATCTTTTCTTTCCGTGAGCTAAACGTTCATGAATAGTTAATGGCATCGTCGATCACTACGCCCGTCTCCCATCCGATTCTAGTGGCAGCCCTCAGTTCATCTGCACGCGACGGCCGTTAGTGGTTCCTCATGCTCTCATCTGGACCTGGCCAAGACGATTGGCCGGGAGGATTGACGCGATCCATAGCTTCAAGAAGAAGAAGAGCAACAAGTGAACTTCTTCTTCACCGACAGCGCCCCGTTCTAATCTCCTTGAGAGGTAGCTTCCGGTAGCTGGCGGGCACTGGCGCACTTCCCAGTACACAACTCCCGCTGGCTTTATCTTTAATATGATTGTATGGCTAAAAGCTTTCTGAGCGGCTTTTACCCTCACGATGCCCTTTCGGTAATGGCGTCCATCTGAAGCGCGACGTGTGTATTCAGATTTCTTAATGGCATTACTCTGCCCGAACAGCGTGTAGTGGTGGCGCGGACCCATTTTTGAAGGCTATTTACTATCACTTCTGGTGTGCCGAAAAATAGCGAAGCCATAGAGCTTCTGGGTGTGGAGATGCGTGAACAAAAACCTTCTGGTCTCTGGTTTTGTGATGTCCAGATGGGTTGGGGGAGGGGGTGTTATTTCTGTGCACCAAAGTCTAGTGATGCGCCGGTTGTCACATGCACCCGATACCAAACTCTTGGTTGGAATTTCCCCTCAAGAAAACCAAGCCTTCCATCCCTCTAGGGTCGGCGAATTGGTACCAGAATTGTCTGCGAAGGCTAGATCACTTAGTTGTCTATCGAGTGTCTATCACATGTCATTGTTCGGGCCAAATATGAATACAAATCGCTTCCTCGATATCTCGTAAAAATAGAATGCGTGGCCCATTCCAAAAGGAATTGAATAACGCCGTCCTTTATTCTGGCTATGAAACTGATGATACGTTTTATACTTTAGCTATGTACATATATCCACTACTTTGTAATGAAACGCGCATAGAGTGGAGCAAGACGTTCTTAGAAAGGTGCCCACGAAGGGGTTTACAGGAGGTTCACAACATTTTATAAGAATTCTCGAGCGCTTTCGCATTAATATTCTACTGGTCACAGAGAGAACTTACTTACTTTTTTGTGCCTAGCTCGCTGATAGGATATCAGCTCTTTCCAGCCCCTTTTTTCTTGCTCTTATAGCAATCTTTACCATTTCTAGAATTATTAGGTTGTCCCATAAGTCTTCGCCGTTTTTCTTAAACGATTCACTGCAGATTTCGCCGGCGGTCTCCTGCGCTGCATAGCTTTCAAAAGGAAATGATTTGCTCTATCAGAGCTTATATTGCATTTCTTTCTTCATCATGAACTTTGCCAATTTTTAGGTCATTGAAGTGAAAAGTGAAAAAGTGAAAAAGTAGCCATTTGCGCACTTGTTCTCTCCGCTTAGTTTGCAATTTTTTGCGCAGTTTTTTATAGCACTTGGAAGACAATGTTCTGTACTACAAGAATATGTGTTAGTGTTATTTGCTCATTTGTCCTTCATTGATTTTTAGGTCATCAAATTGGGACGTCCGAAGGAGGGTGGTTATTTTTGCCGACAGCTCCTGCTCTGTGGTTGGACTTTTTGGGTTGGTGTTATATGTCATTCGAAAGAGAATGTCTTGCTCTATAAGAATGTGCGTCGCGTTTATTGATTTCTATTGAATATCAACAAAATGCCAAAAAGAGAGAAATCGTCTTCACCAACAACTCCTTCTCTTTCTTCAGTTGTTGATATTCGACAGAAGTCAGCGTGAGCCAATAAACGCGACACAAATTCTTACTGAGCAAGACATCCTCTTGCAAACGACATATAACACCAAGTAAAAAAGTCCAACCACAGAACCGGAGTGGTAAAAATTCGGACGGAAAAGTCGGACGTCCCGATTTGATGGACTAAAAATCAATAAAGGGCAAGTGAGGAAATAGGAGCAACACATATTCTTGTAGAACAGAACATTGTCCTCCAAGTGCTATAAAAAACTGCGCAAAAAATTGCAAACTAAGCGGAGAGAACAAGTGCGCAAATGGCTACTTTTTCACTTTTTCACTTTTCAATTCAACAACCTAAAAATTGACAAAATTCATCATGAAGAAAGAAACGCAATAAATGCTCTGATAGAACAAATCATTTTCTTTCGAGAGCTATGCAGCGCTATGCAAGAGACCGCCGGCGAAATCTGAAGTGAATGGTTGAAAAAACGGCGGGGACTTATGAGACAACCTAATATATCTCACATTCCAAAGCTGGGTGCGTTGTGAATCAGTCGATGGAGGCTAAATATCGTATGCATCTGTAATAGAGGTTCCTAGTTCTGACCTCGTCCAGGTCAACCGAGTCTTCTATTTATGTGGGGTTAATGGATTGATACCAGATACATCGGTACATGTATAAAGGATAAAACAGTGTCGGCTCCCCACCGCAATTCATTGCATAGACCAAATACCCATTAAAAGAGCCTTCACGATATCTCGTGGAAGTGGAACGCGTGGTACATCCTGAAAAGGGATTTATGAACGTTGATCACTCATACATGTTCGCAGGAAGTAAATGACGGTATTACGTCAGGTCCTTGGATGCGGCATACACTTGGCTTCTCCAGGCAATCAACTGGAAAGTTGTTGAGTATTTATTTTCTTTCAATGCGCGGCGGCGAGCCTAATCGATGTTCCAAAGAGTTTCTTTCTGGTCAAACTTGCTAGAAGCTTAGTTTCACTCAAATGCCTGAAAGGCTGAACTAATCAGCTGTTCTTGGGCATTTTGACAAACTAGCATGTCATAGGACAGGGATAAGGTAAATCTCGGCGCTAATCAGTCGTTGGGTTGGATGCGCCGCGTATTCAGTTCCTCTGTGTTAACGTGAAAGTAAGTTCAAGTAACCTTGAGGTCCGTGGAAAGCGGCTTAGAGCACGTCCGTGCAACGTTGGCTAGATACGTTGTACGTCGACTTAAAAGTTGCCGGTGTGCATTCTGATCAAGCATTTGATCGAGAGAATTGGCGTCACAACACCAGAAGAGCGGACCACGCCACTATGTGGGACATACGCTGATGATGATGATGATGATCGTTAAAGAAAGTTGAAGGCGTATTTGACATATGCAATGACTTTAGTCCTCTATCCGTAATCATCTATCAATATCTATACCATGACGAACAAGTGTGGAAGAGTCTAATCTTTCTCGTACAGGGTGCGTAAAAAGTATTGACGCACTAAACGTAAACGTCAGAAGTAACAACACATAAAATTCCACAAGTTTATAAACAAAATGTCAACAATGATCTAGCGAACAGAATAGCATCACTTGTATTTTATATGGGCTTCTTTGGTGCGAATTCAGGGGCGAAGACGACGAGAAAACGCATTGGCGGTCCGCCGCAAGTAATCCACGTCCATTTCGTTCTATGCTTTGGCCAGACTATCCTTCACTGACTTCATACTTTTGTGGGAAGTAGCGCAAGCTTTGTTTTCCAATCTTCCCATACAGAGTAATTCATCGGATTCAAATCTGATCTATATAGAGGTCACTCCTCTGCCGAAATGAAGTCCTTCAAGTTGGCGCGGCAGCAGTCCTGAACAATCCTCGACTCTGCGCAGGAGTCTAATCCCTCTGGATGACGTACGGCTTACTCTCGAGGTGGGATTTGAACCACGAAACCAGTCGCTTCTTTAGGACATCAATACAGGTAGTTGTACTGATTTATCTTCACTGCTGCATCCACGAAAACGATAGACGCTTGTGTTGAATGCACAAACCATGATACTGGCCCGATGCGTCTTCCTTGCAGCGAGCCTGCCGCCAGAATTAGCACTTTGGAGGTCCTTGTAGAGTATGTAACACTTCTACAAGTTGAATGCACAAAAGTATCAAGTCACTGAAAGTACAGAACGAAATCGACGTGGACTACTTGCGGCGCACCGTCGATTCCTTTCCTCGTCTTCGCTCCTGCATTCGCAGGAAAGAAGCACATATAAATGCAAGTGATCCTGTTCTGTTCGCTAGATCATTGTTGACATTTTGCGTATAAACTTGTTAAATTTTATAGTATGCTGTCATTTCTGACGCTTACGTTTAGTGCGTCAATACTTTTTATGCACCCTGTATAGGTGTGTTAGCAATTCTCGAGTCCGCAAAAGGAATCGAACGCCTCTTGGGACTGCTATTTTCTTAGATACCAGCACGGAAGGTATGCGTGAGGTCATTCAAAGCAACATTGAAGGAATGAACTTTAAGGATAGAGGACGGCGTTAATTAGTTGCTCTTCGGGATGCGGTTCATATTCTATTTCTACGGGGGTGTGAATTCAGTTTAAATGTGAGTTCGGTTTATACAATGTTTTGGGTTGGCCAGGCGATGAACAGTTTATCGTCTTATTTTCTCTGAACAATTCTGGTGATAATTCACCAAGTCTGGAGGGATGGAAGGTTTGGTTGGCCTAAGCGGAAAACACGAACCAAGAACCTCGATTCGAGAAGCCCACGACAGCCGGCGCCTCCTCCGAGTGCGCAACCACGCCGCAACCTCAAGATCCTCTGAGTTGAATTTATAGGTTTTTTTGTGTAGTTGATCTCAGGCATTTCTTAGCTTTAAACACGTATTTCGTCTTGCACTTGCTCAACATAAGGATGCGATTTTCTTGTCATTTTCGTACCTCATAGGCTTTCTGTATTTATTCTAGACACTTGGTCATCGTTTCATCTATTATATATTTTGTGCAAGTTCTTGTTTAGCGTTTGGCTTAATTGTGGCTATCTCATAGATTGCTCCTGTTTTGAGAATCTGGTAGTCACGCGGCCTTTCATGAGATATTCTGAGTGAATTGATAGGTTCACTTCGAAAAAGAAGCAGTAATTTTGACCCAGGTAGGGTATAATTTTTTCAAACTGACCATGAGCTTCAAAACACTAATAACATAATGTGAGAAGCCTTGGCTCCCTTAAACACTATTTATTAGTGGGGCGTAAACGTGCTGCCGGTGGCGGTTGGTGATCTTTAGAAGCTGGGCGGGGGAAAACAGTAGATTCGGTTACGCCTCAGGCAGTGCTGAAGAGTGTTTATGCTGCTTGCTGTGTACATTCCGGCTGGACAACATACTAATTCTCTCCTCCAAAATCTTCTAGGTGTTATACACCCTCTAAGAATCTGTTTCGTCTCCTCCAGATCCAGATTTTCTGGGCGTAATACCCCTCCTATGATTCTCTTTCTTTCCATCGAAATTAGTTTTCGTCTGGTTTTCAGTTCCGAAGTTTTTTCTTGAGGCATCGTCCAGATTTTGGCCAACATTATTTTTTATATATATATTTTTAAAGAGTGGAGGGTTAGTCAATCCCTTAAGGGATGCGCTGCACATTACACTCCTACAAGGTATCGTGGGGGCAACGTATTTCGCTCCTACATCCATCCACTCGTGATGGACAGCTTTACCCGTCCCAGGCAAGTCTGGTACTATTCACGGACACAGGAGGGATGGAAGAACGCATTATTTAGCATGGTTATTCGTAAGTGGCTGTCCGAAATACGAGCTACCAGTTCGGAAGAATTGTAAAAACTAAGGGAGCTTATGTAGCATAATGGAGCACAGTTGTGGTGAATATAATTCGCTAAATTAGGACAGCTGTAGTTCACGATGAAATTTCACTGGTAGGCGACCGTAATTTCACCATCTGGGAACGAAGGAAGGCGAACACCAGTGGAACTAGCCTTGATGAGCGGGAGTTTGAAATAGGTTAGGCTTGCGGAAAAATCAAATGAATCTCCCGCTTCTTAGAGGCCCAGGAGAAATACGGCTCATCCTCCCGGTTAATTTCTACGGTGAACTACATAGTTACAATCCACTAGCGCCCTGCAAACGTCTTACAGGGAGAGGCTCCAAACTGGCGGTGAGCTATTGCGATGCAATTTTCACAGGATGTAGGGTCTCTTGTGGGGAGACCCAAACCGTAGTTAGTTTTTCGGAGTGGTCTTCTATGGTTGTAAAAAAGCGTGTGGACGCGTGAGCACGAAGTTTATGACATCCTGCTGCCACCCATTCAGCCCAGTGTGGTCGGTTGGTATAGTGGTAATGTTATAGTTTTACAGGTGCATGGTCGTGGGTTTGATTCCCCTTGTACTGATGTTTTCGAATTTTGCGGTTTATCGTCAGTGGGACACTCTATCCCCATTGACAACACATTTTTGAACAAAAACACGACAACAAATGTCGTTTACTTTCATCGAGTTCTTTGAAGGTGGAAAGGTGAAAATTTTTGACTTCCTGGCTAAAAAAGTCGGAAACTGATTCCAGATTCCTGATCAGCACCCCAAATAACTCCCACACTCAAAGTTTGGACGAAATTGGAGCATCCGACCTCACCACCCTTACTTACTCACACCTTCTCTAACCCGTCATAAGAAAACGGGAAATCCAGAAACCGATGTCAGATTCATGATCACTCCAAATAACACCCGTAACCAAAGTATGAATAACTTTTTTTTACCTCGCTAGGACAGTGCATGATACAGCAAAGGCCCCTTTTGGTTTTCGAACTGTCATGCTGTTTCAAGATGATTTAGTATTGTAGATAGCAAATTCTATTACATTCTTTATACGAATGGAGTCAAAAATGTAGTAACCTACTAGACATGGGATCCGAATCATGCATTTTCGGATATCCGGCCGGATTTATCCGGTTTCGGATTATCCGAAATCCGGCTCGGTCGAAAATTGCCCTCATCTGAATCATCCGAAGATCCGGGATTTCTAAAATTGTCCTCATCTGAATCATCCGAAGATCCGGGGTTTTCAAAATTGCTCTCATCTGAATCATCCGAAGATCCGGGGTTTTGAAAAACGCAATGATTCAGATAAAATCGGATAAAAATCGGATAATAGGAGGTTAGCGCGCCTTGCTGGCAAACTCTGCGCCATTGATAACCTGACTTTCTCGGGCAGATTTGCAATCATTTGGCGGGAATTCTCTCACAAGGGAAGGGTCTGATAGCGTATATCTGAACGGGCAGAGGGAGTCATCCTATTAAATAGGAATAATCACCACCCTTCAATTAGCATAAAATGTGTTTCATTTTTGCCAAGTCGTTAAACCGAAGGAGTGGGGGTTCTTGAAGTCACAATTGAACGGCGCGTCACGAATTTGGGTTCTTGTACGACCGCGATGCCTCTGCCGGCAAGCAGCTCGGAGCGCAATGGGTAGTGAGGATGCTTCATGGGAGGAAGGTCGGGGGTTTGATCCTCATGCGCTGCTGCATTCCTGCTTTTTAATTGATTTTAATTGATTGTTTTTATTATTAATTTTAATTAAATTTTAAATGATTTTTAAATAATTGGTTGAGGTTTGAGGGATTCTGACGTTTATACCATTTTCAGATGTTTTCTGCGCACTTTCCAGTTGCATGCTGGTGTACTCAACAGGTTGATGCATAAATATTCAACACCAGTGATACACAAGTACAACGTACATAAAGCAGCACTGGACACAATGGGCAGGATATAAATGCTGCAGGCTCCTCTCAGTCTGTTTCCATACATCGGCCAATGACCTCGGGTAAAACATCCTGCTAGGATTTTCAAAGGAGACCATGACGTGACGTCACATGTGGTTAAAACGAGAAAGTCTGTGGATCCCGGAAATTGACCTAAACGGCATCAATACACTCGTTCTCTCATCTTTGCCTGTCATCTGGAAATCAGAGGTGTGCTGGAGGTTCTCTAAAACCTAAAACCAACAAAGTCGCCGATGCTCGAGTGGTGATCCACTTGATCATGCTGAAGTGTGGTCCACCTTTAGATAAGCAGCCTTCATGGGAATGACACCAACCTGACCGAACGGATGGCTAGCATACCCAAGGACTTCGAAGCACGTGAACTTGAAGTTAACGAAGACGAACGGCTGAAAGTGGTGGAAAACCAGGAGAAGGTTGGGATCCGCAAAATGAACTGATAGACGTGGAAAGGCTGGCAAGCAGTGGGCATATGATAACGTTTTCGGCTGGAACTCTTGTTTCAGAGGAAAGGGAACGTCTTCAATTGGATTTCGCCTATGGAGCCGATCTCATTTGTCCATATATGGAAGCAAGCTGTGAGGAACCAGCAGCCTTTATGCGCTGCTCGTATTGTGACCAGTGCTTAAGTTCCAGGAACCTTGTGTCTGTGTATCACTGATGTTAAACGTTCATACATCGTTATGTTGAACAGCTTTCCAATTGAGTTTTGGTTAAAAAACCGGTCAGTAATAAACAAGTGGCAACAAAGTTGCACTCACGGCATACATCTGGAAACACTGCACAGCAAACATCTAAAATGGTGCAGATGTCAGAATACCTCAAATCAAACAATAAGTTGAAATGCAAAGATGCAGCAGCGCAGAAAAGTCGAACCCTCTACCTCCCTCTCATGGAGCAACGTCGCTATCCACTGCGCTACGAGCCGCTTCCCGCCGGCGGCATTACGGGCGTACAAGACTCCCGAACTCGTGAAGCGCCGATTCCACTGTAACTTCAAGGATCCTCTACTCCTCGGGCTTATCGATTTGGCAAAAAAGAAACACATTTTTATACTAATTGAGGAGTGGCGATTATTCCTATATATGGTGGGATGACTCCGTAAGGCAACCAAATACGACATTTTTCACGTAGCGCTGGTGTGTTCCATTTCCATTGGTGAACTAAGCTAGGCCAGATATAATGTAACTGGGCATTCATGTGCCTTGCTACCAGGGCATATAGACATTTAATTCAAGATGAGGCGCTCCAAGCTGTTTTGCGCGCTAGTGACTTCAATTGGTCAAGGAAATAAACGCGGAGTTACTGATGTGTTCCGTTTTTAAGAGGTTGCGTGCCCCTATTATATCACTTATCCGGTTGTATCCGAATCGGATATCCGAAATCCGGCTCGATGAAAATGGCGTTATCTGAATCATCCGAAGATCCGGGGTTTCTAAAATTGCCCTCATCTGAATCATCCGAAGATCCGGGGTTTTCGAAATTGCCCTCATCTGAATCATCCGAAGATCCGGGGTTTGAAAAAATGGCCTATCCGAATCATCCGATTATCCGGAAAATCGGTGTCGGATCCAATGTCTATAACCTACTGGTAAGAGTAGCTAATGATATACCAACCATCTTCAACAATGATGAAGGAGTGCAAAAAGGCATGGAAGCGAAATATATTGCTCACAAACTGAACATCTACGCTTCTATCTATCACCCGTTCAGAAAAGGACGTAGTAGCACCGATATTTTACTTTCTGTTTAGCCCTCCGCCGCTTAACGTATTCAATTGGTTACCACCTCGTATGTTTCACACCTCATTGACCGCTCTTGTTTGACCATAAAGACGGAGGTGCAAAGCCCGCTCTAGGCCCAGGCTCGAGTGAGGGTGATGAGGTCAGCAGCACCAATATCGTCCAAACTTTGTGCGTGGGGTTATTTAGAGTAATGACCAAGAATCTGGCATCAGTTTTTGACTTGCTTAGCCAGAAAGTTAAAAATGATCACCTTTCCACTTTCAAATAGCTCGATGAACGTAAGCGACATTTGTTGCCGAGTTTCCGTTCGAAAATGTGTTAAAAATGGGGTTAAAGGGTCCCATTGACGATTAATCGCAAAATGCAAAAACACCGGTACAAGGGCAATCGAACCCACGACCCTGCTTCCGTGAAGCTACAACACTGCCACTACGCCAACCGACCACACTGAGGTGGATGGCAGTAGGGTTTCATAAGCTTCGCGCTCACGCGTCCACACACTTTTTTCGACTACATAAGAGCATTCCGAAAAAAGTAACTATGGCTTTAGACTCTCCACACGGGACCCTACACCCTGTAAAAATTGCATCGCAAAAGCTCATCGCCAGTTTGGAGGCTCTCCTTGTTAGTCTGAATTCCTTTACAGTCCGAATACACTTACGGTGAATTGAAAGCATAACTCCTTGACTTGCGCCTACTGGTGACCGACTTTCCTACTGTAATTCAATGCGTAGAAGATTGCTCAGGAGCGTTCTTAGTTTACAGTTGTGGCGTCTACATCATGACGCTTCGTGCACGATCGCACAAATTCTGCGTCACACTACACGGCGAGACTAAATCATCTCAGACACTGCTCAGACGTTCGTTTTCGTTGCGTTAGTAAGCTCTGAGGAGTTGGTTAGCATTTGAGTTAAAGGCCGATATAGCAGTGGTCAAACGCAAGGGCAACTATAGTTCACTGATAAGTGAGCAGAATTTCTTCAGGAGTTTAACTAGCCACTTCGGGAAGGGAGCTGAAGCTTGCTGAAGAATGCAGTTCAAACTCTCGCCGCAGAAAATTCGTTAACCTTCAGGAGGAATGTTGTTCACATCCATGTCAATTTCTTTAGTGAAGTATGCGTAGTTGCGCTTTCGGATAGTTGACCTTTGCAGGTATCTAACTATAAGTTCTTAGTAATCCTTTGGCCGTCTGCTGTGAATTCACTTATCGTGGAGAAGGAAGATAACTAGAAAGTCGTATGAAAGTCACGGTTGGGAGACAGAGTTTCCAGTGGTGACCGACTTCCTTCCATTTGTTCAACGGTTTTGCGAAGAAGCGTCTGCAATGCGACGCACCGACGCAGTTACATAAATTCTACGTCACACCATCTTAAATGGTCATCCGCATTCACCCACAGTTGACCGCTGGAAGTTTGAGAGTTATCCGAACCAAAAGTGCGTTCCACCATCCTATATAAGTGCCTCAGCTGGCATTGATGGCTTAAGGAGACGCAAATTTTGTGTAATTGCCTCTTTCAGAAAAAAGGAAAAAAGCATTTGCTGTTTTTAGCAAGGAATAGGTTGCTGCGAACTCTACAAGCACCTTCTATGTGCGAAGCTCCGCAGGCGAAAAAATTATTTCTTTTGGTTGCATCATAGCCCTTGATCGATGCGCCCAGTCTACTTTGGGATTTATACTAATCGAAAGGGGATCTTAACCGATAGAAATGTAAAATAAAGACAGAGTGTCCTATTTGCCCTGGCTAGCAAATTCCGAAGAAAGGTCTCTTGAAGACTGGTTCAGTGTGCAGTCTTTGTAAGGTGAATCACTTCCCTCGTCAGGATGCGTCCCTCACACATTCTCCTTTCTGATTGCTTTACGGTTTAGATTATTAAAAGTTCTTGGGAAGTGGAAGTTTCTTAGCTAATGGAATTCTCAAAAAAAAACTAATTTTTACATAATTTTGTGACCTAATTTTGAAGAACTTTACCTTAGTTTATGGAGCAGAACAAGACGTTCAGCGCGAGGTCCTGGCAAGTCGAGGAACGAAACGTACATAGTGGTCCTATTTACGGACGTTCATCGCTCGTAATTTGATCCACACGTGTGCGGCTATATGAGTGTGTGCGCATGTATCATCATTAAGTAGAAGGCGTGCGAATATTGCGATCTTCGTCGGCGCATATTCGGCACTACTTGCAGCCCTGTCACCGTTCTATACACATAGATTAGAGAGTTCTTCATTCACTTGGGTGCTATCCTAGTCGGGAGGATCGAGTCGATGTTGTAATCTTTTGCTTTCGTATCTCATTAAATCGTTCAGTGGAATTTCAACGTATTTGATGACACTATGTTAGTAAGAAAATCACAAAAATATTAATTATAAAAAAAACTCAAACAAAATATTACAAACAATCAGTCGACTTCGATGGGTCTGTGTTTGTCATTTTGAGCTGATGTTTTAACATTTATGATAAGATAACTTAATGGTACCATAATGAATCAGCTACTGAACATTATTGTTCATTTGCCAGCTTTATCCGCAACTATCCTACGCCTTTGGAAGCATGTTGGCGCAGTCAGTGGAGGCGCCTGCCATCACCTGCCCTCCGAATCCATTGTCGTAGCATAGACTTCCTGCCTAGGCGAACTAAGCCTTCCATATTCCTTGTCCTTCCTTGGTCGGTAAACCGGTACGAGACGTGCCTGGGAAAGATGAAACGCTGATTTGTTTCTCGTCTGCTAGCCTTCCAACTGGTCTCCACGACATCACCTAAAGCAGAATATCTGGCGCATCCCAGAAAGAAATGACCAGCGCCGAATTGTTTTAAACGGCACAGTTTATGAAAAACCTTTGATGTAAAAAATGGACTATGCTTGCGCAACATAGGGCGAGAGGTAGAGCAGTCAGTGGAGGCGCCGGCGGTTGCGCACCAAACAGTGGTTCTTGATTCGCATTTTCTGCCCAGGCCTAGGATGCCTTCCACTCCTCCTCGGTCGGTGAATTGGCACCAGAGTTGTCTGGGAAGGACAAAGCACTGACTTCTGCATCGACTGGCTACCACAAATCATTTCGTAAATCAAACACACATTCAAATCCCCTAACTTCGCTGTATTTAGGAGAAGTAGAATGCGTGGCGCCTCCCAAAAAGTATTGACTAATGCCTTCCTTAATTCTTATAATCTGAACTAACGTACTCCTTAGGTCGGATATTTAATGACGAGTACGCGTAATGAACGACGATGATTGAAGATAACCGCTAGAATATGGAAAGAAAAAATGATCACCAAAGGCGATAAACAGACGGAGTGGAAGAGCTAACTTTAAAGTATGTGTGATGCTGATGAAGAGCTGGCCTTTTCGCTACTGAAGAAGTATGGATCACGTAGGTCTTACCAAAATGAGGATAAAGAAGGTAAGACACCAATGAAGTCAAGTGATAAGTGAACCGAAAACGATGCACCTAAGAGCAAATAATGATAACGGAAGACGAAATGGAAGATAAAAGAAAAAACGAAAAACAAAGAAAAAGTGAACAAGAGATTGATTAAAGTTTGACTGCATTACAAAGCGCTTGTAAAGAAAGCAAACTATCGAACATATAATTTGTTCAAAGCATTGAAGACAAACGATTCTTAGGCTCATTTACGCGTCTACAAATGCTATGCAAGGTTCATCGTCGAATTCGGCATTTCCGTACTTAATCCTTGTCAAGAGAAATACATCAGTTTTCTTGAAAGCGTTTAGAATAACTACACGCGAAAGCTATTTATGATATGCTTTAGGGTGGGCTATTCCAATATTCTGAATAGAGTGATAGAACAAGAAACTAGGGTTACGATGTTTACGTAGTAGAAGGGAAAAGGTGGACCGAACCATTTTATTTAGAATTATCACTAAGAAACTCTCAATAAATATATTCTAGAGTTTTTGGTGTGCCACTGACTAGGAGCAGACCAGGAAGATGAAGCTCGTATTCCAGAGTTGCTAGGTCTCCAAATTGGTGAAACTTCTCCACGTATCGAAGTCTAAAGAAGCTCAACCTAGTTATTGGCGAAGTCGAAAAATGTGATTATCATGTCTAGGCTGTCTCGTTTTAGATGCCTTCTTGTTCGTAAAAGCTTTTGTGTAATAGATCGTATGTTGCTTTATTTCCTTGTAATTTCCTACAGAAGTTTTTGTTCGTGTTTTTATGCGTGTGATACTTTGAAAAATTAACAAAATAAAATAAAATGCGGCGTTGCCTGGAATGACGTTGGGCGAAAATGAACTGGCTATGGGAAATGGCTCTTCAATACTCCATTCGCATTAAGATAAGGATAGGATAAAGGACGGCGTTGCTCAATCCCTTTTGGGATGCGCTACGCATTCTACTTCTATGGGATGTCCTGGAGGCGATTTGAATTCGTATTTGGCCATACAACGAATTGCGGTGGGCAGCCGATGAACAGTCAGCGCTCTAACCTTCCCAGATACGTCTGGTACCAATTCACCGACACCGGAGGGATGGAAGGCTTGGTTGGCCTGGGCGGGGAGTCCAAACCAGGAACCTGGTATCGAGTGCACGCGACAGTCGGCGCCTCCTCCGACTGCGCTACATGCGCCCGCATTCACATTACATCTGTTTACTTTGGGATTTGCGCTCTCGTCCACCTACACAGAGGTAAGAATGGAACAGAGCTGAGAGAGGGAACCCTGGGATGTGACGTGCATGACTTGTTCGCGTTGAAATTGCGCTCACCTTGGAGCAGATGAGAGCACAGAATCGTAGCATGAAGCTCTGATATTGTATCTCCTTCAGTTATTGCGGCCGATTCGCCTTTCGTCCAACGTCATTCCGGGAAACGGGGCGTTTGTTTATACCATACCGTACCGTGCAACTCCGGCGCACTGCCCGCCCCCGCAAGCTTCACCCTGCAGACCTTATTTTTCTCATGTCTCGCGTTGAAACCTTTTCCAGTTCTTCGTCATTCTCGGAACGTAGAAAATGTTTTGAAGCACAAGTTAAATTAGTGCACAGCGGCATGGCTGGTCTCTCCATGCACTCATGCAGATAGCCTAATTGTTCTCGGGAACATACTCGTGAGTTCACACTTCTTTTCGCCCGTACTCCAAAAAGTGAGAAAAGCTTAGAAGAGGGTTTTGCCCTGCTGCACTTTTACGGAATCGGCTGAGTTAGTGCAGCAAACAACGCTCTTTAGCGCCGACTGCATAATGAGCGGTGCGAGCTAATCTGTGGTGCTTATAGCTTTTCATTGCGCCTTCAATTTGTAACGATTTTGAGAGTAGAAAGTGAAATAGTGCGCAGCGCAATGCCTTCTCTCCAAAAATCTCGAGGGATTTGACACTGCAGTAATGGATGTTGACGGTATCCTTCTGAAGACGAGAGGTGGTGATCAATCAGAGGCCTATCGATATCAGGAGCACTTAAGGCAAAAAATGTAGTGAACGGACAAGGGGTCGTCAGCGGTGTTTTATAGCCACCGAGATCCCGGAAATCTTCAGCGAGTGCGAGACATTGGAGGGACGAGGAACGTCGATGGAGATCGTTCGTCGTCCCCATCCCGAAGAGTACTGTATCGCGCATTCACCCAGAATTTCACGGACCTTGAGCATTTCTGCCTATTTCATGGCCAGTGTATGTCGTCAATGTGGGCAGTCTGGGAGGTGGAAGCGCTCCAGCCAATCAGGGCGCATTGAATGGGCAGGTCATTCAGGGGGGGGGGGGGTCATGTACGGCGGCGGTGTGTTCGGTCAGTGTTCTCCTTGGTTGTTATTGGCTGGTGCGCTTCTTTCTCTCTATGCTGCCCACTTTCGCGACATGGAGCGATAAGAGTAGCTACGAAAGCCAACAGGCTTTAGTACTTTGGGATGAGTCACATATCTCATCATTCAAACTGATTTTCAAGCTGAAATAATTTGGAGGTGCGTCTCGCTTAGACACGAAATGCACAAGACCATGATTGTGATTGGTTGGTAGGCTCCCTTTCCCTGTTCTGCCCAGTTTCGCGACTTCGACCGGTAAGGGTAGCTACGGCGACGCTATGCTGGTTTGGGGGTGGGGGAGGGTGGAGCACTCCCTCGTATGCGTAGTTTACTTCATTGCACAGTTTTGGTAGGGCAATATGATGGCTTTCATTGGCGTAATCTACCGCAGCCCTGAGATCCTATTGGAGAACGGAACTGTAAAAAGAACAGTGAGGAAGAATAGTCAAGAATTGTCACAGCAATGCACACCCCCCCCCCCCTCTATAAGGTGACTTGCACAGCCAAGCCTTTTGCCCAACGTGTCATAGAAACTGAAAGACTTCATGAACTTTACGCTTGTTTCCAAAGTTATACGTATAAAGGTTTTTAACCTAGCATATATCGTCAAAACAACGGGTAAATGCAAAATAAACCAAATGAAAAGCAGATGAAATGAATCAAAATGGACGTCAAATGGTCTATGAGAGAGCATTTCGTTGCAATTTTCTAGCCGGGCGAGATCACGCTACTAGTTATTTCTTAAGTGAAATAAATGTTAAATGACCATTCTTGGTAGCGCAGTTCGATAAGGAGCGGTTGTGGCGTGCACCCGATCCAAGGTTCCTGATTTCGATTTCCCACTCAGGCCAACTAAACCTTGCACTCCTTCTCGGTCGGTGAATTGGTACCAGACCTGTCCGATGTTGACTAGGTAAAGCACTTACTTTCCATATGGCAGCCTTCACAAGTGGTGTATAGATAAAATACGCATTCAAGTTGCCTCCACGATATCCCTTAGAAGTCGAGTGCGTGACGCATCCCGGAAGATATTGACTAACATCGTTCTTTATCCTTTACCTTCATGAACACTCTTGTATGGTTTGGTGCTGGTTACTAGGGAGGTAGGGTCGAAAACCAAACGCCAGATTCAGCGCACGATGTCTCTGGCTCCCGCTCAAGTAGTGATTTCCTAGCGCTATCCACCTGAGGCTATCGAAATTCTCAGTGAAAATCTTTGTTGTCTGCTTAATCGCATTATAATCCACATATTTTTGCATATTTTTCAATACATTCAAGCTTTTCTACAAAATAATTAGTTGTGGGACTAAAAGGAGAACAAAGTAAGAAGAGCTCTGCTCAAGATTCGAATAAGCGCAAAAATTATTTTTGAAACGACTCGGGCTTTTAATGCAAAGTTCAAGCAGTGAGGTGGAAATTGGAAGCTATTTTGTTTTTGCAGCACTTTTTTACAGCACATTTGCACCAGTATGACGGGGTCTTAATTCTTTTTAGTGGTTCTGCTTTTCTAAAATTTTGTTATAGTCCTTGATATGAGGATGGCTCCCATGTTTTTAATCGTGCGGATATTCATGTGCAATAAGTAAATTAACTTAAATAAAATGTAAATGACACAGCTAACACCACATCCTCGGAGCAAATTTTTGACATTTAAACCGTCAAGCAGCGTACTTTGTTTCTAATGTGTAACTCAGCATTTTGAAGGAATTTCTAAGTCACATACCAACTTCCCTTTTTACCTCCCTCTTCTTATGAGCCCATCCATCTTCGATTTAACAGCATGTCAGCCTTGCTGAGTGCCGACGACCTCATCCATTAATCATCGGTTGTTACAACGGCCGATCACTGTGTTATTTTAACACCACTGTCAGGGACTTTTTCCGCTCTGCTCATCATTTCGTGCCCTCTTCGTTCACTGGGTGTGGTGGCAGGTGGAGGCGCTGAAAAGCATTCTGGCAGATTTCGTGCATTCAGTTCGCATTTTGTTGCTTAAGCTCTCTACCGAGATCAACGTCAAGATCAAAGACTTCAATTGTGTTTGAACGGATGAATCAAATGATGATCTTGTGTCTTTGGTTGAAAGCTCTCCTACATCTACATAATTCTAGGTTAGGCTATCAGAAATTGTGCACCAAAATGTATTTTCCAGCATAATAACATTGCAACAAAAGGAAAGGGTTTTCTTCAACGAACAAATGGTTGTCGTTATGACTTTTCCCCATTTTTTTTTTGTATGGGATTCATCTATGAGAACTTCAAGAATTCAAAATCTGCAAGCATTTAGTCCTCCGTATTATAACGTAGAACACAGCAACGGCTTCTGGTGCGAGCAAGTCCTCGACGAACGCCCACAGTTTTCCCTATTGCTCAGAAGAGGACGGTATTCAATCCTAAGAATATTCACTTTATTCATATCTGTCTATTTACTACATCTGCTCTTATTTGTGGGTGCAGTTGTTGGACCTCTTTTTCGCTGTTGTTCAACCATTTGTGATGCTCGCCAATTTTTACGCTTCTTCAGATATGTTCTTAGCCCCAGTTTACTACAGTCATCCTCCTAATTTTCTTTGTATTACGTTATTTCAAATTCCAATATATCATAGGACAGCAAAAAGAGCCAATCCGTCCGTTTCTCCCTGCGACTGCCCTCTGTGTGTCTGTGTGTCTGTCTGTCCATGCGTCCGTCACATTTCCATAACGTCGCATCGGGATGAGGTCTCCATTTCAAAGTTGACTAATTTTTAGGGAACATCATGCGAATATAATGGCTATATAAAGGAATCACAACGAGTAAGCAATATTGATCGACTGGCTATCATCGACCGACTTTATTGACTATTTCCCGGATTTCGTTGTTCTGTGGAGGGAATCGGTGATTACGTCGGCTGATGGACAAAGTCATAACAAGCCAACAGTGAAGGACAGGGGGTAAAGAACGGCGTTACTCAATCCCTTTTACTATTTGCCACGCATTCTATTTCTAAGGAATGTCGTGGACGCAATCTGAATACGTATTCCGCCCATATCGCGACTTTCGTTGGCCACCCGATAGGGAGATCAGTGTTTCGTCCTTCCCAGGCAAGTTCCGTACCAATTCACCGATCTCAGTGGGATGAAGGTTTGGTTGGCCTGGGCGAAAAATCTGAACCAGGAACGTGGTATCCGGTGCACGCGACATAGGCACCTCCTTCGGCTGCGCTATACGAGCTCAAACAAGCAATACAAATAGTAATACCGGGTTGACTCGTGATCTTCAAAGAAAGCCGTTACCTTTATGCTTTCGCTTCCACTTGGTGTTTCTTGGATTAATCCTAGTAGGCGGGGGGGGGGGGGAATCAACGTACATAGTCTCTTTAACATTGAGGGTAAATTGCAGGAGGACTATTGCACACCGGTCTGCCCTATGAAACAGACTTTTTCTAGGGGTTTCATGTCGAGATAGGTCAGATGTTTAAGTTTGTTTCGCTTTTCTAGCAGCGCTCATACCTCCTACCTCCGACTAGGATGGTGCTAGTTTTACTTGTATAAAATTAACAAAAATTTCACCGTTTCTTCTCTTGAAACGCCAAAATGAATTTAGAGGAGAGGATGAAGAACGACATCAGTCAATCATTTGGGATTACCACGCGTTCTACTTTTACCAGATGCCGTGTGGAAACAATTCTAGTGGGTTTTTGACCTATACTGATGTGTGGTGGCCGGCCCTTGTACGGTTCGTTCACCAGGAGACATACTTCATCCTTGCCAGTGAAGTCCGAAGTCCAACTCGGAGAGATTGGGATTTGTTAGCTTAAGTGGGATCCGGAGCAAGAATCTCAATTCGAGGCGCGAGTAACAACCAATGTTTTCTCCTGGTGAACGAACGAACGCCTCCAAACGCTCTTAAGGTCTCGGAATTAGTTCAATATATTGATTTTCTTTAAGAATCTTTCAGTCAAGCTATTTTAATCTGCTTCCAACTTTTGGACAAATAAACAATTGTGTATTTTCATGCGCATTTATGCTCCTCAAAAAACTCTGGCTTATATTATTTCTCCATCTAAAGTATATTTAAATTAAAACATCATATTTTAGCAAAACCGAGCAAATCAGAAGACCAACAAGTGTGTGGCCAAACTCATAGAATTCATGCAAAAAATCGGTTACGCAAAATCTATTTCAAAAATGACTCCTAAATTAAAATATCCAGGAACTTCATGGAGGTTTTAAGCTCTAGGACCTTCACCTCGTATATTGGGCTTTGGAGTTAGAAGGTTCTCATTATTGAAGCGTCAATCGTGCAGTGTGGTTTTCCTTTGCGCATTTCTTCCTTGTGACTACGTCAGACAGCGCTTCTGCTGACCACTTATGCATGAAGCGTTTTTATGGACCCGAATACGACTGGAAAATAGCTGTTGTTAAGCGCTCGAAATTGGAATCATATATCAGAACGACCGATTGCTCTGCATAGCCCATGCTTTTTGAACGCAATATTTCACGGCTTTTCAACGGTTCGCATTCAAAACCTTCTTGTTGTAATAAATCATGTGTTGCAGAGTACATGGCGCGTACTGTTAAGGACAAAGGATAAAGCTCGGCGTTACTCAATCTTTTTGAGATGCGCCACGCGTTCTACTTCTACGGGATGTCGTGGAGGCGATTTGTTTGTCTATTCAATTATTTGCGGTGGCCAGCCGATGAGCAAGTCAGCGCTTTATCCATACCAGACACCAGACAAGTCTGGTACCAATTCACCGACTCCGGAGGGATTGGGAAGGCTTGGTTGACCTGGGCGGGAAATCCGAACCAAGGGGTGCACGCATAGGCACGTGACAATCCGACTGCGCTACACGCGTTAGGACTGGAAAAGTGTTAACTGATGTTGTGGACCACCTTAAAGAAAGTACCTACAAGGACTATCTACCGTAGTCAGCAATCTTCACCCTACATGTAAAGGCGATCTACGCGTAGTAGCGCAGTCGGAGGAGGCGCTGGCTGCCGCCTGCACCGTTTCAAGCTTTTTATTTAGATCGGCTTTCCTGCCCGCTCCAACAATACTTCCAGGCTTCCGTAGTCAGTAGATTGGTAGCAGATTCGCTCAAGCATTTTAAAGGCATATTTCGCCCATACAATGACTTCTGGTGGCCACCAGTGGTGCGCGTGAATGAAATTTGAAATTTCGTAAATCATAAATCATAATTACGAAAAAACCGTCGTAAATCGTAAATCGTAAACCGTAAATCGTAAGAGCCATCTGAACTGTAGCGCAGTACAACTAAAGTTCCAGAGGCTTTTTTTGCTAATCAGATGTGATTCAATGTTTATTTATTTGTCGTGTTACTTTCAGCTTAATTTGAACAGTTTTCTTACCAAACTATTTCTTTTTCATGTTTTCTTGCTAGTAACACATCTTTCAAACCAAACTTTACACGTCTCAGAAAAGTCGAAAATGTAAATTCAAAAACTTTACTTGAGCCTATGCAGTTTCCAGTCCAACAAAAAGCTTGCATCGTTTAAATATCCATCAGATTCCGAACTTACTACTAATTCTTAAGCTTGCATATAAATCTAGGATTTAGCAGAAACAACAGATCAAAATTCGCTGTCTAAACTAAAAATTGAAAAATGATCTCACCAATGAGCAATGAGCAGGTATCCTGCTTAAACCTGCACTTTTTAGATTTCAAAAACCATATAATATTACACCTCTATTAAATAACTCCCTGCACTCGTTCGGACTACCCTTCGCCAGCTCTGTAACAAACGCTTGCTCTCCGAAAGCTTCCAGCATCGTAAGCGGACTAGATGGGGTAAATACGATAAACTCAACCACACTACAGGAAATTGAGATCAAAACCATCAAAACCAGTTCGACCCATTCTTGAAATGCTACGCGCTCTTTTTTACCGCACTTTGTATATCAATTCGCTCAGCCCTGTAAAGTGTAATACAAACCGACAGAAACATCAGTGGTTTATCCTTCCTTCCTGAGTGTAGCAACTTTCTAGACCCCCTTGCAATCACGAATCGAAAAAATCACGAATGACGTTCGATCGGGGATTTGCGTTAATTCTGTTCGGTAGGGTTAGCATGTATCTGTCACAAACAAATTGACTAGACCATCGTCGCCGTCGACAGTCTTAACGTTACACCTGTTGCACCCTCTCGACAGGAGGGTGTTACAGGTGTAACGTTACCTCTGTTACAGGTTGCGGAGGCAACTTCACTGTCGAGGGCGTGCTCCTCTCCTGCTCACGTCTCGGCTCCTTTCGCCTCTTCCCGTGCTCCTTTCCCTTCGACCTTCTCCCCATCACTGTAGCCGCTGCTAGGCTACCTCTCTCCTATATATCTATCGTACCACTTATCATATTGTCTGCTGTAATAAACGTAGAATACCAGTTACTCCACCTGCTCATGCTCTTCCTCGAAAAGCCACTGAACCACCTATTTTGGGACGTTAAGTCCTACACGCCTCTACCACCCTCTACATACACGTTATTACCAAACAGGACGTGGCTCAAGGAATAGTCGTCTCTCTGTCTCTAAGAAACTGCCACCAATGTCTTTCTGTGGGCTGGAATGGAATAACGAAGTACGAATGCGACGTGCCGTTCTAGCCCTCGGTCGGAAACGGAGGATCCCTGCATCCTAGACAGGAGCTTATTTTTAATATTGTACTGCACTTGCTTCTCCTCTTAAATCTGTCCGCTTCCAAACGGCAGTGATACAATGTTAAAGAATTGAAAAAGTTAGTTGAGCGAAGAGAAAAGTCGGATTGGAGAAGCCTGTGCACGATATTTTCTACCATAGCAATACATTAGAGCACCAAAAAACTAATCTAGGGGAAGTGGGAATGAGCTGTAAGAGGGAACTACTAGAATAGGCACATCTTTATAATCCAGTCCACATATTTGGACGCTAGTTGGTTTTGATCAAAAATCATATTTACGAAAATTTACGATTTACGACCCAAAATGTCGTAAATCGTAAATCGTAAAAAATTTGCTAAAAATGGCCGCAAATCGTAAAATCGTAAATCGTAATTACGCACATCCCTGGTGGCCACCAATGAACATGTCCGTGGCTACGGAATTGTCATTGTGCGGGATTTTGTTCGAAAAGATACTCCCGTAGACAGGGCCTTGTCCATCGGTGGCGGAATCATTGCATAGGCGAAATACGTCTTCAAAATGTCTTCACGGTATCTTTTAGAAGGAGAATACGTGGCGCTACCCGCAGAGGAATTGCCTAACTGGCCAGTCTATATCCTCTATTCTTTATGTAGGCGTTATGTCTTCTTGGCGCAGCACTGAACCACCGTGTTCATGAATACCAGCGAAGCCTCGTTATCAATGTGTGAATCACAGGCTTGCACATCGTAGGGGCTGCTTCATTGCCGGCCTAGCCTAATTCCTCCTTAGAAAACCGTTGCATTCCCTGAAATTCTTCGAATATAAAATAGACTGCCGCTCTAATGGAGCGCAGTACTGCGTTTAAGCAAGAAAACTCCTTAGGCTGCAGCATGCATTCAATCAGTATTCTCGGGGCTTAACTAAGTGCACGGGTATGAGTTTACAGCCCTATTCTTCCATATACGGCACAATTAAGGTGCATGGACTTACTGTAAGGTGATTGATAGGCTATTCGGCGTGCTGGTCAATTCACTACATAGGAAAGGGAACTGATTAGAATTAATGTGTTCGAGTAAGGAGCACTTTACTCGAGACATATATGCTCTATAGCGACGAAAAAAGGGCAGTGAACTCAGTGGACAAAGCACTTCAGTTAGTAAGCTCAACCTTCAGGCTTATCAGTTTTCATAGTCCATGGCTAACATGGCTTCAAAGAGCATATAAACGGTGTATCTTCAAGTGAAGTAAGTAAAGGTACTTTAATCTCCGATCGAACACGATAGAGATCACCATTTATTCGCAATTTTTGTGATTGTTGTCTTTTAAAATGAGTGTAAGATAGAGGATAACACGCGCGAACACTCGTTGTTTTACATTTTGCCAGGAAAGTTTGTTTACGAATTATTTGGTGTTGTGCCTCAAATTCCGGATGTTGTTCAGGATATTCACGTCTACACGATTAGGACGGCGATCTATGAAGACTGCAATAACGTATCGCCCAGAATCCTGTAGAAGCCATATCTCTAATATCATTGTTAACCATTTTCACCTCACTCATCGTTTCTTTTTCATTAAACTCCATTTTTTAGATTTTTAAAAGATTTCTTAAACAGGGTGGCAACTAAATTCATGTCCTGACATAAGGTATACAAGGATAATGAACGGCGTTAATCAATATCTTTTTGGGATATGCCTCTCATTCCACTTCTACTGGTTGTTGTGAATGTAATTCAAAATGCGTCTCGGCTCTGGCCAATGACTTACGGGGGTCAGACGATGGACAGCTCCGTGTTCTATCCTTCTCGGCAAATCTGGTACAAATTCACCTGCCTGGAGTAGTGGAAGGATTCACTGACATATGTGGGAGGCCCAAACCAAAATCCTGGAATCAGGGACACAACTGCTACTGCCTCCTCTAACTGGGCTACAGCTCGTCTCAGACAATTCCCACGTAGGAGCCAATAGGCGAATAGGCCTCCTTTGTGGCTCCTAAGAGGGAACGGTCGCATGTGTAGGCAGTAACAATTCCAGAGGAAATTTGGTGACGTCTTCTGGAATATGGATTTTATATTCTTATAGCTATAGAATTCTTCATTGGAATTCTTATTTCTCTCGAAAAAGAGATTTACTTTTTGTAAAAGGCAGCGGCTACCAGAAGAGACAGTTTTGTAGCATTCTTTTTACAACTAGCTCTTCTTGTAATCGTCATGTGGTATCTTGCCCCACAAGAGGTTTTGAGATGAGTCTTCATTCCGTAATCTCCGTCCTCACGTCATCTTCAGAAGTTCAACATCTTCTTGTCCCTTCATACCTTCGCCAGCCAATGAACTCCTAAAGGTCGGTAAAATCAGGATTTCGCTTTGCTTCACCACACATCCTGCTGAAAATCAAGGCTTCCTTTTTTCTTTCGCTTCCTTCTTGGTATGCTACAATTCTTAAGGCTTCTCCATTCAGTTGCCCCCATAAGCGTGAACCACATTTCTCTACGCCTACCTTTTAATTTTGTGTAGAAGAAAAATTTTGCTCGACCTTCAATGGAGATTTTCAATTCACTTTCCTCAAATAGTAATAAACATACTGCTTGAAATTTTATAGAAAAGACTATGTTTAAAAAATAGCTGCAGAATACTTCGAAGCGCAGGAAGACAGATTTTTTTAGTTTTTTTTTCTCGAGAAATTTCTTTTTACTCCTTTCTCTTCTTTATTTCTTTTTTTGAGCATGTTTTCGAAAAATCATTTAAAACTTCTTCTAAAATGTCAAAAAGGGTTTGCTATTCCAAAGTGTCGCAATTTGCCCTTGATTCTTTTCTTCTTTTTTCAATTCTTCTTTTTTTTACAGAATCACGCTGTTGTTTACGGCTTTTTTGCTCATACAATGACTTGTGTGGCCAGGGGATGAAAAATTCAGCGCTTTACTAATCTTAGACAAGCCGGGTACCAATTCACCGACCCCGGAGGGATGGAAGGCTTGGTTGACCTGGGCGGGTAATCCGAACCCAATAATCTGATGTCGCCTGCACGCAGCAATCGACAACTCTTCTGACTGCGCTACACGCGTACAGTCGTGGTGTACAAATGAATTTATTATGGACGCTGAACGATGCTTAGAGGCACATCGACTTGTCGGTTCATGTCATGAATGTGGGCAACATTCGCAGATGGGAATGCTCCGGCCAAACAGGTCGCCTCGAATGGGCGTGCCATTCATGGAGCGTGCTCACGATCGGCACTCTGTTAGGCTGACATGTGTTTTGTTGATGCTTTGACTAGTTATGACTACTGGCTTGTGCTCTTGCACATCCCATTGCTGCCCACATTCGCGACACGGACATCAATTCATTTTTCATTTTTTGCTCCTTTTCCTTTTTGCTAACTTTTCTCTACCTTATTTGTTTTATGCTTAGATCTTTGTAGTATATCGTAAACAATGATCTTTTATTTACTTTCTTATTAAGTGCGGGCGCGTGTGGCGCAGTCGGAGGAGGCGCGACTGTCGCGTGCACCCGATACCAGGATCCTGGTTCGGATTTCCCGCCCAGGCCAACCAAGCCTTCCATTCCTCCGGGGTCGATGAATTGGTACCAGACTCGTCTGGGAAGGATAAAGCGCTGACTTGTTCATCTGCTGGCCACCCAAGTCATTGTATGGCCAAATACGCATTCATGTCGCCTCCACGACATCCCGTAGAAGTAGAATGCACTGGCGCATCCCAGAAGGGATTGAGTAACGCCGTCCTTTATCCTTATCCTTATTAAGTGCACTACAGAGAATGTGCCATAACTAATGCTAAGCATAACATACTGCTGTTGTAGAATGGGTGGAAAATGTAATAAAATCAATAATAAGATCATAATAAAGATCAGATTCAATGCATGCATGCTAAAAAAGATCTGTCATTTCTTTATAGCACCTACTTTTCTAGTTTACTCCCCTCACGGCAGAAAATAGGTCCGCTTAGCTCTTTTAGCAGAACAGGTTATGGCCAAGAGATCCAATGAGATCAGATTCCTATTTACTCAGAATTTGCATAGAAACGACCAAAGCCAGCCCTGTGTTATGTGCCTATTCTTCGGCCTCTACATCCAAGGTTTGCCCTAGACATGGTTCAGAGCAGTTGAACAGGTGAAATCCGAACGCTATGCCTTTATCTCCTTATGTCCTTTCGCTGAAGTGGAGGCGTCTCGTTGTCGTGCGGCCCTCCGGGTCGAACTCGGCCCAGGGCTGCGAAATCTTCGCTCGCGAGCTCATTCACTCGTCAGAAAGTCATTGTACTGGCCGTCAGCCGTGTATTCAATAATTCACATCGCCATCGGACGCCTTCAGCAGCTCCACAGAGAACACGCGGACGCTCTGTGAACGACTGACCGACTCCACCCATTCTCCTTAGATGCATCTCCTCCCAGTCGGTGAGGGTTTGTTTTTCGCAGCGTTTTTGTTCGCGTTTTCTGAAGATGTTGTTCACTGCTTAGCCCATCTTTCTACTCACGCGACCATGTTCCTTTGCCTTTCAAGTGCATCCAAAATAAGCGAAATGTCTTAAACCCATAAGGAACATGGAGAAAGGCTCCAAGAAAGTGCTGAATGATAAGCCTTGTAAATCGCAAAGCGAGGGATTTGTGTCGATTAAAGTCCCTCCAACGCTGAACATCTTCAGCTTGGGCCTTGTATTTGCATTGAATGATTCCTTGTAGCAGTAACTCCTCCTTCTTATACAAGATACCTCCCGTTGCAGATTGATTCTGAAACGTCACAAAACGGCTGAATAACTCAGTGCTACAGTCTTGCAAAGCTAAAAAGTTCTTACGGGGTCCGTAGAAAATCGGTGTAATAAAGGGATTCGTGTCCTGGACACCGTTGACCTTCTATACACTCTCTCATGAATACATTCATCATCATCATCATAATCTTCTTCTTCTTCTTCTTCTTCTTCTTCTTATTCTTCAGCGTTTGTCTTGCATCGTAGCGGGGTCCGCTATTTTGGTGTTATGACGCCACCTTTCCCGATCCAGCGCTAGATCAGGGTAAACACCAGTATCTTCAAGTCCGCATGTAAGGTATCTAACCAGAGCTGCTTCGGGCGCCCTCTAGGCCGCTTTCCTATTACTTCGAAGGTAAGGCCTATCTTGCGGACGCTGTCTTCCTTTCCACGCAGAACGTGGCCGTACCATCGCAAGCGAGCTTCGCGCATCTTGTCGGCTATCGGCGCTACTCCGAACTTCTGCCGAATAGCATCGTTTCGAATGCGGTCCATGCGCGTGACTCCAGCCGTCCAGCGCAGCATCTTCGTCTCCATGACGCTGAGGCGCGTTTCAACTTCCCTGATCGCAGGCCAACACTCAGCGCCGTACATTGCTACTGGCCGGATGACTGCTCTGTAGATCTTCGACTTCAGGTGCTCTGGTATCTTCCTATCGCAGAGCACTCCAGTCAACGAGCGCCACTTGGACCAAGCTGCACCCACGCGTGAATTCACTTCGACCATCAGTTTGCCGTCAGACGTGACTGCTGATCCCAGGTACTTAAAGACCGAAGTGCGTGGGAGCTCGATTTACCTTGATAGAGCTGGACTCAGTAACGTCCGTCGTTAGATATTCGGTCTTCTTCACGTTCAATTTATGTCCAAACCACTCCAAGCGATCACACCAAGCTTGCACCATTCGCTCGAGTTCATCTTTATCTTCGCTAGCGAGCATTACGTCATCAGCATAAAGCAACGTCCAAGGGATGGGGTTCTGAAGATCTCTTGTGATGGCCTCCATGACGACAACAAAGAGGAGTGGAGAAAGCGCAGTACCCTGATGTACCCCGACAGAGATGGGAAACTCCATCGAGGCTCCAGCTGCAGCTTGAACTCGACTCTTTGGACAAGAGTAGAGAATTCGCTCCCACTCGAGCTCTTCAGGAACTCCATGATGTCGCAAGGCGTACCATATCACTTCACGCGGTACGCCATCAAAGGCCTTCTCCAAGTCGAGGAAGGCGATATGCACCGGCTTCTGTTTCTCGTTTTTTGAGTCGAGGCGAAAGAACTTTTATCAAATCTGAATGTTTTGCGCTACTTCTTCTTCCATTTCTTCGAGCGTATTCTTCTTGAGAAGCATTCAGATCGCCTATTAAGAGTGCTTCTCCAATTTCAGTGCGGACTGCTTGATCTGGTGTTCTCGAAGCATGCATTTTAGGGAAGTGAAACTTATTGGCATACAGAAAGCCTTTCTTTCCAATTTATGGTGGTAGGCCATTTTCTCTGAAAATCTATTCATATAAGAATTGGAATGACGTTTTCTCACATAAAGCTTTTTCTTTTCTCATGCATTCGAACTCTTTCAGCTACCTATAAACTGATGTTTTAGGTAGCTTTGTTGTAAAAGGGTTTCGAAATGTATCTTTATTTATTTTATTTATTTATCATGTGGGCGCGTGCAGCGCAGTCGGAGGAGGCGCCACTGCAGCGTGCACCCGATACCAGGTTTCTGGTTCGGATTTCCCGCCCAGGCCAACCAAGCCTTCCATCCCTCCGGGGTCGGTGAATTGGTACCAGACCTGTCTGGGAAGGATAAAGCGCTGACTTGTTCATCGGCTGGCCACCGCAAGTCATTGTAGGGCCCAATACGCATTCACATCGCCTCCACGACACCCCGTAGACGTAGAATACGCTGGCGCATCCCAGAAGGGATTGAGTAACGCCGTCCTTTATCCTTTTTATTTATCAAGTCCTCCGTGTGACAAAACGTGTGTTGTTGGTCAATGAACTGTTGCAAAATCTGAAAAGCTTGAGCTTGCGACTCCTGTTTCTTGCACTGGTATCAGATTAAAGCTCTTCTCATATAAATTCGTCTCGGTGTTCACTACCTTAGCCAGATGGTACCTAGAACTGCGGCTCAGTACTTTTAAAAATTTACTCAAAAGCTGGTTGAACTACTCTTTTTGTGTTTCTTGTCTAGGTGCCGGAAATTCACGTATTTGCTTCGCTTTGCTTTGTCAGTCATGTTTTTCATGTTTATTTCTCCAATCCAATCTATCAATAGTTTTTGTGTTATATCATATATTGCCTATTCTGATTCTCGACAGATTGTGCCAGTTGTCTTCGCAGAGCTACGATAGCAGGCAACTATAACTACCAGCGAGCGAACTACTGACTTTAACTACATTGTTTGCGCTTACGCTCTGCGAAGGCATTATAATGCGTGGCGCATCCCATTCAGGGATTGAATAACGTCTCGTTTGCCCTTTGTCAATGCGACGACTATGCTTCTTCACACCATAAGGCTTTTCCTTAGCCTAGACAGCTTGAAATGCCAAAATTGCTGAGAAATATCAGATGGATGATGCTGCCAGGGGTACGTTTGCAGCTCTTCATTGGCAACCAACACGTAGTAGGTGTGCTGAGAAATATCAGATGGATGATGCTGTCAGGGGTACGTTTGCAGCTCTTCGTTGGCAACCAACACATAGTAGGTGTTGATGCCGAGAAGAGCCGATATCTGCTTGTCATCATCTGATGCGCAGTTATCTCGCTTCCTTCCTGCATCGATTCTTCTTCCGGAAAGTGACTACGTGCAGCTTCTAGATATCTGAATTCCTGAGCTATTTTCTGGCTCAGCAGGTTTTGCATACTCTCTGTGTGAAGCGCGAGTAGCAGGCGTAGTGAGGGACGACCACTAAGAGGGATCTGCTTCGACTCCAGACATAAGTCCTTTCCTTTATTTGCTATATGCAAATCTGTACCATCTATACCCTTGAAGTGAAAACTGTGAAGATACTCTATTGAACTCTTAGAGCAGAACAGAACACATGCGATGGTTTAGTTAGCTAATCCAAAGCGGCGACAACACCGAAACGCTAGCCACCCCAAAGTTCTGCACCAATGATGGCTACGTTGAAAGGAGTTCTCGTTTAAAACAACGTGCCAATATCGAGAGTCACACGTGGAATGGTTGCACGGAATCGCTTTGACTTGTGCATGGCGCTCTCTAGAGGACTACTTTGGAATAAACATACTCTCTTTCAATTTGAATACTTCGTCTTTTTCCTAATTTTTATTCATTTTGAAGAAGAAATTCCTTGGAATCCAGCCTTCTCAATTGCCTTATCTCTGTCGTTCTTTTCGCTCGTCGACTCTCCATAATGTTTCTATTCCGCAAACAAGTGCCGATTTCAGTGAGTTGATCTGAGATGGCATGTCTGCTTCTCTGATATTTCTGTGCTGTTTTGTTTGTGTGTGCAGCAGTCAGCCGCCCGATATCAAAGCGAATCTGGTGGCCGATCACTCGCGGAAGACGTTTCGACCCGCGGCTCAAGACGATGCCCTCGCAACACTTCTCGCTGACATGCAGGTAGGCGTCGACATTTCGGCTAACTACAGGAGAAACAACTGATTAGGTCGAGTTGCTGGCTTGTCATAGTGGATAAAGCCAGCTTTTGCTGAGTGTGAGATACACACATACCATTTTCAGCTCGAATTGTTTTTTCTCAAGCCAAGTTGGTCAGCCTAAATGAAATTAATTTAGCTGCCCCAATAAGTGGATAGGTGGACAGACTCTTTAAATTTTTGTAAAATGCATTTTTATTGCTTGAAGAAACACAGATTATAGAACTGTCACAACGATGTTTTGTTGCGAATAAAACTTCTAGCGCCACGCGGGACTCGAACCCGCACCTCCCTCTGACCGGGTGGGAATGCTCTACGCCTTTACACCACCGGCGCCGTTCGATCGAACGCAACATCCACACCTAGTGGGACCGATTAGCACCCACCCGTGTCCGGGATGAGCTGGCCGCTGATATCAGCATGGAGCCAGCTAAGCTGATGGTCTTGATAGAAACAATTCAAATCAGTTTCTTTAAGCCTCAGTTGGCTGGTATCGAGGTTGTAAGGGGGTAAGGTTCACAACGATGTTTTGTTGCGAATAAAACTTCTAGCGCCACGCGGGACTCGAACCCGCACCTCCCTCTGACCGGGTGGGAATGCTCTACGCCTTTACACCACCAGAGATTATAGAGCTTGTCTTAAAGTGCTGGAAGACAGCAATTTTTGGTGCAAAAATGAACTGCACCGTGCATTCGCGAAAATTGCTCGTGACGTCACGAATTTGTTTGCTAGTGTCACGATTTCGCCTACACTTCAAAAAAAGTGTTACTTGGAGGTTTGATCACGAAAATGATACCTGTTTTCGAAATTTCGACCGATTACGATAGGTTACAATAGGAGGGTGAGTAAGGCTATCTACGTCAGTGGATTCGTTTCTACACATACCTGGGAAGTTATTTTCCAAATTCCTATTTTGAAATAGAAAGTGGTGCACGAAAAACTGATAATTTAAGACAGAAAAGATATATTCGCGGAGAGCAGCTAAATAGTTCTTATATTTATTTACTTATTCATGACGTGAACTAAAGCCGCACGTGAAAATACAATGTTATGATAAAAACCCACAAACTTAATCAAAAACAAATAAATACAACTGAAGCAATTCATTGTACGCGTAAAATCTGCTTCTTTAAAAAAAACATGCAGATAGACCTAAGACGTCCCCAGTGGTGCTCAAAATATGATTGAGCTCTCTTAAATTTCCGTAGGTGAAAAAGTTTGCTCGAGCTCGCGATTTCGCCACCGAAACATAAAGTCTGCGCTTCCCTCTCATGCTTCTCATATGCGAAGTATGACATGGATCATGACCCAGTACCCTTACTCACCAATATCTACGGTCACCTACCGTACTCCACCGTATCTCTAAAACAAATACCACATTCGTGATCAGCATCTAAAGCAACCGTAAGACGAAGTGTCGGCGGAATCGGTGATCGCAAAACGTCAGCTGTCTTACTCACCTTTACCTGCCGTAACCAACTGTAATCGGCCGAAATCTTGAAACGGATATCAAATTCATTATCGGCAGCTCTAAGAACCCCTTAAGCAGAGCTTGCATTTTTTTCATCTTCTCCTCCTACTTCTGAAGTCGATAATAAATTTTTTAGATAGAGTTTCACTAGTTGTAGGCGATTGTTTTCTTTTTCAATTTAGTTTTTGTGTTTTTTCCATTTAAATAATTTCAAATATTTTTTAGTATTTTTAGCTTATAGGAAACGTTTTGCGTGATTTGATCACACTCTACAGGGTGCGTAAAAAGTATTGACACTTCCTTTTGTTTCAGCTCCAGCCTTCTCTTTCTATTTCACAAGGTGTTGTGTGTGTGATTTTTGTTGTCTGTATTGTGCTCAAAAAACAATCACCGAAAAACTGTAGAAACATGATCGGCATCGTTACGGTGGCATTTTTTGTCTGTTACCCAAAGAGCTGCATACTTCCTTAACAAGAGAACTAGGCGCTGTTCGAAAGGGTTGGTGAGGAAAGAGGTCAATAATCTAAAAGTCAGTTACGGCTCTGTCATAACAGATGATGATTACAAGATGTTCAAGCACGATAAGTTCAATTCCAAAATTATCTGTCTCTGTCCGATGATAGCAAACAGACAAAAGCGACAGGTGTGAACAGCGACATAGACGAGTACAGCTTAAACACAAATCCGGTGTTGGCTCTTTTTAGGCGATTTTGGAGAATAAGGTCTGGGCTGCTTCTAACAGAAGTGACCAGTCGCTCAATGCTGCTCTGTTCAAAGCACGGGACGAAATCCACGTACATAGAGTACTTGCGGCGCACCGCCTATGAGTTTCCTCGTCGTTTCAGCTTCTGTGTTCACAGTAAATGAACCAATATCAATTGCGAGTTATTCTACTGTGTCTGCAACATCGTTTTCCATATTTTGGAAGTGATTATGGTAAATCTTGGGCGCGTGTAGCACAGTCGGACGAGGCGCCGACTGTCACGTGTACCCGATACCAGGTTCCTGGTTCAGATTTCCCGCCCAGGCCAACCTAGCCTTCCATCCCTCCGGGGTCGGTGAATTGGTACCAGACCTGTCTGGGAAGGATAGTGCATTGACTTGTTCATCGGCGGACCACCGCAAGTCATTGTGTGGCCAAATACGCATTCAAATCGCCTACACGATATCACGTAGAAGTAGAATGCGTGGCGCATCCCAAAACGGATTGAATAACGCCGTCCTTTATCCTTTATCCTTTATGTTAAATCTTACTGCGCACTGCTATTTCCACATCTGTCTTTTACTGCGTCAATACTTTTTACGCACCCTGTACATCTGCCATATTCCGTTTGGTGTATCTCAACTCAAACACTCCAAGTGTAGTGTGTAATCGTGAAACGCCATCCGCATATTCTTAGCGGTCGAGTGTGATTGCAGTCGGCATTAAGCACGCCGAGGCTCTATGATCGGCTATGGCTGTCAAAGTAATTGAAGTAGAACGCTGTTATGCGTATTCTTGGGCTCTAAAAGTCAGGTGCAGATATCGTGGCAATTTGAGTATGTTTATAGCCTATGAGGCGACTTACAGAGGTTAGCCAATGCACAATTTACAAGTCTGTGCATCGCAGACAATCCCTACATCCCATTCTGTTGCAAATTCCCCGATTTCTAGAAACACAGCACACTAGGTTTGCCTAGGCGGAATCCGGTACCTTGGGACGACTTGGAACGGGCGCGAAATTCTAGATACGTTTTAAAGCATAAGGATGTAGGACGGTGTTAATCAATTCCTGTTGGGATACGCCGCGCATTCTGCTTCTACGGGATGTTGTGGAGGGAAGGCAGATCTCTCCTATATAAAAGACTTTCAGTGGCCAGCCGATAAAAAGGTCAGTGTATGTATCCTGCGCAGACAAGTTTGGTACCAAGTCTTCGAACCAGGAGGGATAGAAGGCTTGGTTGGCCTGGGAGGGGAACCCGAATCAAGAACTCCTGGTATCGGGTACACGCGACAGCAGCGCCTCCTCCGATTAGGCTATCGCGCGCCTATGCACATATTAATTCACTGAAAATCCAACAAGGATCGCATTACTTCTTTATTGCTCTACATAGAAGTCTGTGCTACTATACAAACTCAGCAAAAGCTGTCTAACTAACAATGAGTTCATGCCTAAACCCGAACAAGAAGAGAGACACGCTTGCTGCTTTTCTTTCATGCTGAATTCTGAATTGCTATACTCTCAATTGTCACTGTCCAATTCTTTTTAGGACTCGACAGGAAAGTTGAAAAGCTATGAAAAACCCTAGAATCGCACATGTCTTCCATGGAAAACCTCGTTTGTCTGAAACGGTCGCTTAGCAGCGGCTTTCTCGGCTCATCCAAGCGGCTAACGGTGTAAACACACATTCCGAATGACCTCATTTTCAACCAACAATTGAAGCCACCCAGAAAGGTGGTGATGTGGTCTTCGCAACCAGTTGAGGTGGAATCGTAAGAGATATTTACAATCTTGTTGAAGTCGAAATTAAGTACTGCTCGTCGACCTTTCAGAGGAGACTAACGAAAACCAAATCGCTAAGAAACACATAATCTACTTATGTCATTTTTTCGTGCCGGTGCAATCATTGACAACAATTGTTGGCGAAAGAGTAGTGGTGACCGGTTTCACAATAAAGCCACAGGTTCGCAGCCACAGGTTCTAATAACTACTGTTATTTTAACTAACTACGAATTGGTTAAAACCTGATGCACAGTTCTTCTAGGATTTTATTTTTGGTTAATATTATACATTGTTTAGCATTTTTTATGTGGTCATGAAAGGCAACTAGCACCGATGTTAGCTCCTGTGTTCTCACCAGTTACTGAACCTAACCATTCTATGAAGCAAAAAAATTAATAGAACTGTGTGTTGGTACTTTTTATGTGACCTTTAATGGGAACAAGGACAGATCAGTCATAGATTTTTATAATGTATTCTTAAAGAGTTGACTTTGTTTTATTTCAGTCCAAACCGATCGACAGAGGTGAGGTGGTGGAGCCATTGCAGAAGTTCACCAGCGACTTTGTCTCGTCTGCAAGAGAACAACTGGAGGACGGGTAAGTGTCGAAAGCCGTGATCCACACTTGGAAATCTATGAAGCCTCCGTCGGTCGTCAGCCATCTATAAAGATCTGTGAGCTGAATGCAACAACGTTTCAACCGGAACATTTACAGAGAGAGACAAATCCCTCATCTGTGACTAGTCTTGTTTACAAAGCATCATGCGGACAATTCTGTTGTTGACTGTTTTCTTTTTCATATTAGAAAATTATATTTTGTTGTATTACATCTGTTAAATTATAAGTTGAGGTATTTTTATTTCTACTTTTATAACTTATTGTTTTTATAACCTCAAATTTTATAGTTATTTATAACTTTTTAACAAATAAATCATTTGCATATTGTAAATTAATTTTATTATATTTTATTTGTAATATAAAAGAATAATTAAGGCATTAATCAAATGTTTTTTTTTAAGACTTAGACTTTAAAGCTTGCTTCTGCCCAGTGATATATCAAATGGATATATTAACGCTCGAATCTTGCGATCATCCGAAAATGCTAAGGCTACGTTGTACTTCTTCTTTTTTTTCTTCATTGGCCGGCCCCACTTGGTAGAGGGACTGCTTTCCTAGTATCATGACGCCACCTTTCCCGATCCTGCGCTTGATCAAGGTGGATACCCACTACTTTCAAGTCCATATGTAACGGTCAGACCAGCGCTGTTTCGAACGCCCTCCAGGGCGCTTTCCTGACATTTCCAACTCAAGGCCTATCTTACGGGCGCGGTCTTCTTTTCCACATAGAACGTGACCGTACCATCGCAAGCGAGCTTCGCGCATCTTGTCCGCTATCGGCGCGACACCGAACTTCTGCCGAATAGCATCGTTTCGTATGCGATCCATGCGCGTATGCGGTCCAGCCGTCCAGCGCAGCATCTTCGTCTCGTTGGGGCGCGTTTCAACTTCTTTAGTCGCAGGCAATTCGCCATACACTGCTTTTGGCCGGACGACCGCTACATTGTACATTTCTCTATTGAAAGCAGTAGAAGTGGTGGGTGGGACTATAGATGGCTGACGACCGACGACGTCGGAGTGATGAAACTTACCTTTCTCAGAAAATTCTAGACTAGTTACTTGCGTGCTTTAGATATGCTATGAAAGGTACTTACAAGCTTTAGGTTCGCATATAACCAAAGTAAGCTTGCAAGTAAGTTATCTGGAAATGCGTAAGTTAGTTGCAAGCTACTAGCATTCGTTAGGGTTGGTTGCTAGTTACTTACGTGCATCTTTTCACGCCCTTTTTACGCAGGGCGTGAAAAGATGCACGTAAGTAACTAGCAACCGTCATGATTCAGGCTTAAAGTCGTAGGTAACGTACGCTTGCAAACAAGTTAGTTATCGGTGCGCAAGTTACTTGAAAGAAGCTAGCAGTCGCTAGGTTTAGGCTACGCAAGCTTTTATGTACGTTTTTTAGGAGCTACAAAACGGAGTAGGCTACTTGCGACATTACAAATTACCTGCAACTTTCAAAAATTAAGTAAGCTACTTGCGAGAATAAAAATTAAGTAAATTACTTGCATGTACCTGTAAGTTAAAAAATCTAGGACCCGGACCTGGTCATAGATTTTTTAAGTTACGCATCATTGTATTAAGTAACTTGAAACTTGCACTTTCCTAGCTTGAGTAAATCAACTACTAGTACTCGACTTCCATGTAACCTGTCTAAAACTTTCTGAGTAGGTCATGTGGCATTTGTTTAGAGCGCTATCCCCAGACAGTAGTCAGATGCAGCGCACTTCTGGACCCAATAGCGGGTTGACAGCGCGTCCTTTAAAAGAGCAATGATCCAAGTCACCAAATATTCAAAGCATTTTTTTAATGTATAAGTATAGCCAGAAATCGCATCAAATCTTCAAACTTACACTGATGCAAATCTTTCAGTGAGGACGAAAACATCTTCAAATCACTCTGGTACGATCCCAACTACAAAGTACACGATTTGTGCGAGAAGTCGAACTCAGGTGGTCAGACGAGCGAGTTGATATGGTTGGTATCCTTTTCCTTCCCTGAACTGGAATTCCGGGTGACGTGGCTTCTGTGCGTATCTATACTAAAGAAGGCACAGAATTTCTGTAATAGAATGTGCTCAGCTATATACAGTACCGTCGGTAAACGTTCTCCAAAACGCAGCCGTCGGCGTATTAATCCGCCGTTTCCGCCGCTTTGCCATAACTCTCTTCAAAGTCGCTTATATTCAATGAAAGGCACATTGTTGGAATCAGAACAACATGATCTACCCAATGGCGTAAAAACCTTAACAAAGTTTCAAAGTTTTTGAGTTCGAGAAGACCTAGATTAGTCGAGCCGGTTTTCCTTGCCCTGATCCACATTCGCCCCTGAGTCTCAATTAATTGTGCACCTGTGCCCCTGGCAGGAATCGACTTGCCCAGTGGAATTTTAAAAATTTTAAACGCAGTCAAAAATGTGTTTCATGCCAATTTTAGGTTTTCTCTCATCACGGCGATCTCTTTGATATCAAATTCGCCTGGTTTGCCACCAAGTTCAGCGTTCCATGCATCCTCAATTGCCGATTTTTCCATTTTCGTTAATTATTTACGACCGTACCACTTTTGTTCTAGAGCCGATTTTTGCTCACGTTCTTGACTATAGGGTGTGGATTACAAATATAAGGTTTAGCCTTAGTTTAGTTAGAAGTAACGTACTCATCAGCCAATAATTTGATAGCGCAGCGTTCATAGGAGACATTGCCTGCAAGGGCTAATTCACCCGTGTGGATCTGTGTCTCCACGCGACGGATCAGTTCAGGCGGCGAGTTTTTAGAACATATGAGGAATTGTGCACAGCTATTAAGCTGTACTGGATGCCTATAACGCCAGAAACGTACAGGAAATACATAGGAGGCATCCAATGGCGCTTGGCGCAGGTCGATGAAGCTCGTGGTGGTAACATACTTAAAAGAAAGAGTACTCAACAGAATGGAAATGCATCGCAGATCGCATAACATAGAAAATTTATTACAGGAATCCCAGGAATCGACTTGCCCAGTAGAATTTTAAAAATTTTAAACGCAGTCAAAAATGTGTTTCATGCCAATTTTAGGTTTTCTCTCATCACGGCGATCTCTTTGATATCAAATTCGCCTGGTTTGCCACCAAGTTCAGCGTTCCATGCATCCTCAATTGCCGATTTTTCCATTTTCGTTAATTATTTACGACCGTACCACTTTTGTTCTAGAGCCGATTTTTGCTCACGTTCTTGACTATAGGGTGTGGATTACAAATATAAGGTTTAGCCTTAGTTTAGTTAGAAGTAACGTACTCATCAGCCAATAATTTGATAGCGCAGCGTTCATAGGAGACATTGCCTGCAAGGGCTAATTCACCCGTGTGGATCTGTGTCTCCACGCGACGGATCAGTTCAGGCGGCGAGTTTTTAGAACATATGAGGAATTGTGCACAGCTATTAAGCTGTACTGGATGCCTATAACGCCAGAAACGTACAGGAAATACATAGGAGGCATCCAATGGCGCTTGGCGCAGGTCGATGAAGCTCGTGGTGGTAACATACTTAAAAGAAAGAGTACTCAACAGAATGGAAATGCATCGCAGATCGCATAACATAGAAAATTTATTACAATATATCAGTATATCATACTCGTGTATTTGCATGTCTTCGGCTGCATATAGTTAACCCATTGACGACCGCGCGGCAAATCGCGTGTCTGGCGCGTGGGACCGCGCGCTGGGACCGCCTTGAGGCTCGAATCTCGTGCATTCACTACTTCACGGTATTCCAAATGAAGCTCCCTCTCCAATGTGTGAGCCACATATTGGAAAAGGCCGGAACAGGTTCGAAGCAAAACGTAGAAGATGTATTTGCTGCTATAAAAAGGTCAGCACAGAAAAGGGAGCACGTTCATCACGAATCGTGCAAATAAGGCGACCACACGATGTAGCAAGTGTTTGAAATATTTTTTCTAAATTGGGTTCAAGTTTTTCGCAAGAAATTTGATTAGATGTCTTAACCATGACCATTTTTGTAAGATATACGTAGCTGTTCGTGAGTAGTATCTATTTATTTGAGGTTTGAATAGTGTGTTGTGCTGATTTTTTTTTAATCAAAGCTTTCGTTAGAAGTAAATGATTCTCTGACCACTGTGCAGGTAGCATTAGTAGGATCCAGCGAATCTAATGAATACTAGTAAACTATGAAAAATCGAGGAAGTGCGCCGCAGCGAACATTTTTTTAACCGCGGGCTAAAATTGGGCCGCGCGGTCCCACGCGACAGAAAAACTGCGGGCCGAAATTGGGCCGCGCGGTCGTCAATGGGTTAATAACCGCTTCTTGCCATTAGGCGTTCTCAAATCCATAGTAAAGACTTTTCTCTGAAGTGAGATGATTTCGGCGGCGAGCAGCCGCCCTGCCCCATCCAGTGGCCTCTCAAAAATCAAAACTGGCAGTTGACAATGTACAAAATGACGCAAACGAAGTGAATCTACGTCTTTTAGATTCTCGAAGCTCAAGCCCGACCCTGCATTGAGTTAGTGTGAGTAGTGAGAGGAGAGAAGCACCGATTGCATGTCCAAATGACATGCTTGGTGGGGCAGGTTACGCCACTGCAACTACAGCAACACTCTGGACTCCAGTAGCGGACTTGTCTCAAGGAATAAATGTGATTAACGTGAGGTGGAAAAATTTTCAAAAAAAGCGAATACCGGCTCCGATAAATAAAAGAAACTGTTCTACACCGTCTGGACAGAGGTCAACGTTGAGTCCCATGGTCAGAGTAGAAGAAAATGACCTTTTTGAAGCAGTGGAGTTCCCAGTCCTGAGCTGCCAGCTACATCATTTTTGTGCTGCAGCAGCTCTGCATAGTATCTGACCACATATCCAGCTTCCATACTGATCCGTCGCGTGGAGACACAGATCTACACGCGTGAATTAGCCCTTGCAGGCAATGTCTCCTTGGAAGGCTGCGCTGTCAAATTAGTGGCTGATTAGTACCTTACTTCTAACTAAACTAAGGCTAAACCTTATTTGCAATCTGTAATAAACTAAACCATTTGTAATCCACACCCTATAGTCGAGAACTTGAGCAGAAATCGGGTCTAGAACAAAAGCGGTACGGTCATAAATAACTAACGAAAATGAAAAAAAAATCGGCAGTTGAGGATGCATGGAACGCTGAACTTGGTGACAAACCAGACGAATTTAATATCAAAGAGATCGTCGTGATGAGATAAAACATAAAATTAGCATAAAACACATTTTTGACTGCGTTTAAAATTTTTAAAATTCTACTGGGCAAGTCGATTCCTGGGTGGCGATGTCCGTTCCTCCACGTGGTGCCACTGGAAACTGCTTGCTTTTGCGAGCCGAGCCAATCACGGACAATCGAATGCAGGCGACAGGCCCTAGTGACAGGCCGGCCTACGAACATCCTGTGTCACATCATATGGTTGATGACGTTTCAGAGTTCTCGAGATAGTGCTACGGCGTCCGCGGGAACCGACGCGCACTCGCAAAGCCCGGCGGGTGTGAGAAGTATGCGAGGGTCCCTGATGCGAGGACGGCATCGGGGGGCAACTGAGCTAGTCCGAAAGTCCCGTAACGTAGGCAAGACCCGCGTAGCAACGTTGAATGTGGGTACGTTGACGGGCCGCTCGTGCGAGTTGGTAGAAGCACTGGAGCGAAGAAAGATAGATTTCTGTGCGGTGCAGGAGACGAGGTGGTCCTGCAGCAAGTCAAGGGACATAGGACGTGGCTTCAAGGCCGTTCTATGTGGAAGTCCCAGGACCACCAGTGGTGTCGGTATGATCGTCTCCGAGCGTTTCCGTGACGCGATTGCAAGCGTAGAACGTTTCGATGACCGCTTGATGAAGATTGTTGTCGTCGTAGAAGAGCGACGATGTCATTTCTTTTCCGCATATGCTCCGCAGACAGGTTGCTCCGAGCAAACCAAGGACGAGTTCTGGTCCCTGCTTGATGAGAAGACAGCGGAAGTGCCGTCACAAGACATGATTGTTGTGGCAGGTGACCTTAATGGTCACGTCGGAGCAGCGAAAGATGGTTACAGCTGTCATGGTGGTTTTGGCTATGGGTCACGCAACGCCGATGGTGAGCGTATACTTGAGTATGCAGACTCACACGACCTCATCATCGTGAACACTAAGTTTCGAAAGCGTGACTCCCACCTCATCTCGTTTTATAGCGGGAATGCTAAAACGCAGATTGACTATGTCCTTGTTAGGCGTCGCGACCAAGGTCTTGTCACGGACGCGAAGACCGTGCCGTATGAGACGGTTGCCACGCAACACCGTCCACTTATCTGCTCGCTGAAGATCACACCTCCGAGGTGTAAACGTATTGAGCGATGCGGGACGGCTAGAATCAAATGGTGGCGACTGAAAGAGAAGGAAGCAGCTGTTATTTCTCGCATTCGGTTGCCGACGGTAACAACTGTCGACGAAACCTGGAAGGATGCTACCGATGCGATAACTCGGGCTGCGCGTCTCGAACTCGGCACAACGAAGCCTGGACGGCGTTGGGTCGACAAGCAGGCTTGGCTGTGGACTGACGATGTCAGAGAGAAGGTCAGGGAAAAGAAACGGCTATATCACGTATTTATCGGTGATAAAACAGTCGATAATTGGCGGAATTATCGAAAAGCGAAGAAAGCGGCAAAGAAGGCTGTGGCCGGTGCTAAAGCCGCACACTACGCTGATGTGAGTGAAAAACTGGAGACGCGCGATGGTGAGCGTTATCTTTACCGCCTCGCCAAAGCTCGCTGTCGCCAAGCAGAAGACATCGAGAAGTTCTTTGGCATTAACGACAAGAACGGTCATCTTATGATGGATCGTAAGAGGGCTGTGAAGAGATGGCGCGAGTACTTCGAGGAAATCTCGAATGTAGAATTTGAACATCCTGCTGTTCCTTTTGCATCACCTGTATACGGTCCCGTTCAGAAGATCACAGTGAGCGAAACTGAAGCAGCCCTGAGGAAGATGAAGTCAGGCAAAGCCACTGGTCCCGATGACCTGCCAGCTGACCTGTGGAAGTCGAAGGGCTGGTGCCCTGCTGACTGGCTGACTGAGTTTTTCAATCAGGTTGTTGCTGAGAAGAAAGTGCCTGAGGGTTGGCAGCAAAGCACGACTATTCCGATTTGGAAGAAGAAGGGCAGTCCTGCAGACTGTGTTAGTTACCGTCCAATTCGCCTTCTTTCGCACACCATGAAAATCTTTGAGCGAATTGTCGACGGACGTATCCGGGATGTCGTACAGCTTTCCACGAATCAGTGTGGTTTCGTATCTGGCTGTGGCACCGTTGATGCCATTCACGCCGTTCGTCTTCTGCTAGAGAAGCACCGCGAGAAACAGAAACCGGTGCATTTTGCCTTCCTGGACTTGGAGAAGGCCTTCGACCGCGTTCCGCGGGAAGTGATATGGTACGCGTTGCGACGACATGGTATCCCTGAAGAGCTTATTGAGTGGGTGCGCATCCTCTACTCGTGCCCAGTAAGCCGAGTGCGAGCACCAACGGGCACCTCGATGGAGTTTCCAATATCTGTCGGAGTGCACCAGGGATCTGCGCTCTCCCCACGGCTCTTCGTGATCGTCATGGATGCAATTACAACCCTATCTATGTAAGTCAATTACATCTCCAAAGGGCAGCTCCTTGACCGCTGCTGTATGCCGATGACGTCATGCTTGCATGCGAAGACAAAGCAGAGCTCGAGCGACAGGCACAGGCGTGGTGCGATCGCTTAGCATTGTTCGGACTCAAGCTAAACGTCAAAAAGACGGAATACTTGACGACGGATGTGAATGAGCATGGATCCATTAAGATCAATGGTACTGAGCTCTTACGAGTTACATCTTTCAAGTATCTTGGATCAACAGTCACGTCCGATGGCAGTCTAAAGTTGGAGGTGAACGCACGTGTGAGTGCAGCCTGGTCCAAATGGCGTTCGTTGACTGGGGTGCTTTGCGACAAGACAATCTCTGAGCACCTCAAATCAAAGGTGTATAGAGCAGTCGTCCGCCCAGTAGCGACGTACGGTGCTGAGTGCTGGCCCGTGAAATGAAAAGAAGGAAATCGAAAGCCGCCTCAGTGTAATGGAGACGAAAATGCTAAGGTGGACGGCTGGAGTAACGCGATTGGACCGCGTTCGCAATGAAACCATGCGAGAAAGGTTCGGTGTCGCCTCGATAGCTGACAAGTTGCGCGAAGCACGCCTACGATGGTATGGCCACGTCCTTCGCGCTAACGACGACACCGTGTGTAAGATTGGCCTGAATCTTGAAGTCCCTGGAAAACGGCCCAGAGGACGTCCGAAACAACGTTGGCTAGATACGTTGCATATGGGCTTGAAGTTAGCTGGTGTCCATCCCGACCAAGCGTTTGATCGGGAGAAGTGGCGTCACCAGACCAGAAGAGCGGACCCCGCCACCAAGGGGGACAAACGCTATTGAAAATGATGATGATGATGATGAAGTCGATTCCTGCCGGGGCACAGGTGCACAATTAGAGGAGATTCAGGGGCGAATGTGGATCAGGTCAAGACAATACCAGCTCAACTAATCTAGGTCATCTCGAACTCAAAATTTCGAAACTTTGCTAAGGTTTTTACGCTATTAAGTAGATCATGTTGTTCTGATTCCAACAATGTGCCTTTCATTGAATATAAGCGACGTTGGAGAGAGTTATGGCAAAGCGGCGGAAACGGCGGATTAACCCGCCGCCGGCCGCGTTTTGGCGAACGTTTACCGACGGTACTGTAGGTAGATGTAAATATACATTTATAGGACCGAACCTGGAGATCGCCTTCTGAAGGTGATCGGCAACGGTGTAGTTAAAGACGGCTACAACATGTTCCTTGCACCGGGCCAAGCTCAAGGTGAGCGTCGGGGGTTACAAGCTCAGAGTGCTTTAATATCCTTCGTTTACTATTTCAGGGCGGCGAACGGACGTTCATGTTGCTGTGTACATTGAATCCATGTCGTCGTTTAAAGCTCAAACTATGGTAAGCAAAAACGGTACAGAAACTCTTCGAAAGTATTTTTGCGTTTTGTGTGGACAATACATGAAGATGCCTTCAGAGCGGCTCAAGAACGCTTCGTAGTGATTAAAAAGAAATCCTCTTTATCGATAAACAGCAAAAGGCAACGACTTGGAAGCCATCGTTTCCCAAAATGCAGTTTGGTTTAAATGATGGCGGGAAAGGGCGCCCATAAATGGCGGTGAAGAAAGCCGTAGACCTTTTTCGCGTTCCCAGCCACCACTTATGCTAAGCCTTTCTTCGAAATCTCGATGTTCTGCAATAAATTTATTCACTACTATGTTTTCTAAAGGTATATAAAGCGAAGTTTTCTGACAGGCCCAACAAGGCTGTCAAAGGTGGTGATGTGCGCTCGAAGGGAGCGAATTTTCACAAAACCCAACTATTGCATTAGAATTCGTTATTATATTGAGTTAATATTAATTGTATTATATATATCAATATAGGAATATTTATTAATTTACATAGTAAAACTGCGCTATTATAGTTGGATTCGGTCAACCAAAACGAAATCAAGAAAAGATGCTCTTATTAGTGATTTTTAGTATCCCCTGCCTTTTCAAGAGCAATGTAACTTGGATCTGAATCTTACGTAGTAATCTTCAAGATATTACGTAACAAATTCTAGGATTTCGAAGTAGACATGTATCTGGCGATGGGCTGGTTTGATCGTCGTCTTGCTCATAATTGTACACATCCCATACTAGTAACTAGTAAGGTAGGTAGCTGTCGATTTCCGTCGATTCTGTCATCATTATTTTAATAATCATTGAAGGCATTTCAGTTGATAGCAGATCGAATGTGGCACCCAGATCTCTATTTTGTGAACTCGAAATTTGCCTACCTACAAGAGGTCACTACTCCTAACCTCATGGTGATCGTCTATCCGGATGGCCTTATTTTCAAATCTATGCGGTAAGAGTACAAGTGCTGTTCATATTAGTATTAAGCTGATTATAAGGGTTAAGCTGATGTTGTCGAAACGTAGGATCTTCCCTGAAAATGTCAGAAAAATTGCTGCCTTCAAAACAAGCTCGAGGGCATGGGCGTCGTTTTCACGTGTTGGGCAGAAGGTTGCCGTTTGACCAGATCCGATGCGGCTGAGCGGTTATTATGACACTTCGTTAGCCCTCCTATTGTGGATAGCTATGTTTGTGTCTCTCGCCACTACGAAATGAAGTTTAATCTCCCGACAAGGCTCACTCATCATAAGTCAAATGAGCTCAGCTATCCCAAAGTCTATGCCCCAGCGTTGATTTCCCTCATCCCCACTTTGTCTTCACATCAACTGCGTGGCGTCCGCACTAAACTCCAGTTCCGATGGCCTTTGTTGGTCAATGCGCGGTTTAGACGTACAACACACTATGCAATACCAGCGAAATCAACAAGAATCGTACGAGTTATGAGTTGAGCTCCTTACCTATGGGTGTCCCTAACAGCAGGCCCAGTACTTGCCCTGCTCCTACTCGGGAGACACGCGAGTGTCCAGGTAGCAACATTGCGGTAGTTTCATCTGCTTAGCCGCTCTTCTGTATACGACGAAAAAACAAGCTGAGGGTGGAAGAAAGGCTTAACAGTAATAGTATAAACGGGCGAACTGAAGGGATCGGATCAGGAACGGAGGGCCATGACTCGAAATTGTACTAGATGGACGCTGGAATGCGTTCGTGAGTTTAAGATTGCTTATGGCAGAGGGGACCTGCGGTGCTCTCGTATCTTTAAAGAGTCGAGGTGAGAGTCATACTATGGTGTTTTAAAAAAAATAATAGATAAGTAAAGCCGAGGACGTACATAGGATGCACCGGAAAGAAAAACGTACTGTGCAGAAAAGCGTGAATTAAAAGTGGAGTAATTAGGCCTTTATTTCATATGGACGTGAGAGAGAGGTAAAGAAACTAACATTAATGGAAACGAGAGTCATTGGAAGAAATTAAGAAATCCAAAATCAAATCAGAAAATGGCATCTCTAAGCATATTATTAGCCTCAACAGTGCTCCTGTGTTGTCTAAGTAACCAGAATGTTCAATATTGTTCTTCAGATTAGACGTCACGCTCAGTTGTATGATGGATTTGAAGTTGTTTCCTATCGATCATCAAGAATGTCCGTTGAAGATACAAAGCTGTAAGTCCACCAGACCCAGAATCATCAACGATACCGGTTGACTGATCTGGCCAAAGAAGGATATCACTGTAATTTATCAACACAACTTTCATTTTCAGACGCTTATATTGAACAAATTGTAAATCTGACATGGCATGTAGCTCCACCATATTTCCCGGTAGGCTCGAACGAGGAGATCAAGCTCAATGACATGACGATCACAAGGACCCGCTACGAAAAATGCGCCGGGCCGTATCCGATGTTTCGCGGATCAGGTGCTTTTTAAATTTTGTGCTCAATATTCACTAACAAAGTGGCAATTCGTGTAACAAATTCCTAGTTTTGGGATCTTTTTACAACAATCAAGTTCCTCACGAAATAGGCCTCACTGGAACGAGTAATGAAAAACGAGAGCGAAATATGCTACGCTGAACCTGTACTTGCTCGTTGTATTACCGTAGCGTTGCCGCCGCATGTCTTTGGAAAGCAAGTTTTGTGTTGTGTGCGTGTGCGTTTAAAATGCAAAACAAATTGGTTTGCAGGATGGATGTTAAATTGTGACGACTAAATAAAGAGCAGGTTCACTAATAAGGATATTAGTAGCCTGTGTTTGAACGATCATTCACCGATGAATCGCCAGACCGGTATTTGGGAACATTTAAAAAGCACAGAATTAAGAAAAAAGTATGGTAGCAACTTCGAAAACAATATTTTACTCTTTTCAAGCTAGAACGGTAATGAAGTATCAAAAGAGCATGAACCATCTTGCGTGATTCATTCGCAACTCCAATTTCAACTTTTGTCGTAAAAGTTAATTAAGGCCTATCAACTTTACGGCTGGTTCACAGTTTCCGTTGCCCAGACAGGACTCCGACAGACTTTTACGGAGCGATATGAATCGATCACAACATGCGTGTCGTCATTGCTGTGCGAGGAAGCACGATTTTTGTCTCCGATAGCTCTACGGCAAAACCTATGTTTTGAATTTCTATACAACGACGGGGGCGAAAGCTTAATCTCGGCAGCTAAGATACGATAATGGGGACACTCCCCTGCAACGAAACAGTGTACAAAAAGTTGATAGGCAAGGCTATGATTCGATAATGGGCATCCCTCGAAACGATACAAAAGCAACAACAGTACCAAAAGGTAGATACACATAACATCGCTATATTATAGTAATACAATTTTATGAGAACTGACAATAGCATGCGAATAATCGTCTGATCGAGGCAAAAAATGCTGTTTGATGCATGACACATGTAACATCGCCAAAGGAACTAGCGAGAAGGCGGATAAGCTGTCGCCGATCCTTAGAATGTAGGAAATACTCGCCCGAGTATAAGAGAAAAAAGAACGTACAGCAGAACACCGTAGTGAGTGATGTCTCAAGTCAAATATTATACAATAGAATTACCAAACAATAGAGGCGTGGGTTCTATATATGTCACAGGAACGCTTTTTGGGTCTTCCACCTTCCTACCCTCATGACGTTCTCCGGTGCTATCTCTGCTCAGATGGCTTCCGTAGCCGCGCCTCCTCGGAAAGAATGTGTGGTGAGCTGCTGATTCCTAAGACCCGCCTGCTGCAATATGAGCTTGACTTTTCTGGCAACGACGTCCCTGCGTGGGGGCCGTCTCGAAACGGAACTGAAAAGAAAATCTCTCTAGCGAGACGGATGCAAACGACTAAACTGTTCCCACAACAATAGCTGTTTCCCATGGAGATGGAACGCAATTTGAGACCCTGTGCCCTGCTGATCCACCTCGGACCTACTTACGCGCAACCACCAGAGGGAACCCTCTGTGAAACCAATATCCTGGAACCGGAGATTGCACAACTCGCTTACCCTTAGAAAACCAGCGTGCTCGAGAAGGATAATTGTGGCTCTCGTCATGGCTAGAACTGTATAAGCTTGGAGTGCTCAGCCAATAACCCTATCTATGTAAGTCCTGGGGTGTTGCTTTAGACCTATGAACCACCGGGGGCCGATTCCTAGCCGCTCCCTTGATTAAAGATTTTTGGATCTCCTGCTAATCCGAGGGAAGTGGTCCAAAAAAGAGTCAAGGCTGCGATATGACATCCCAGTGACTTAACTCTACCCTGATGGATAAGGGATGCCAGATATTAATTCCTCAACTTGTGCAACGCCGACACTGGCACAATCCGTTTCTGAATTAAGGAAAAGAAATCGTCGCGGACTCGATTGTACGGAGAGAGTGTTGCCTTAGAAATGGCTGACTCAAAACAGGATAGGATTCTTTTTGTAAGTGCCGTAGGCAAACCAGCTCTCGTCGCAGTTGTCGCCGTTTCTCTCGCTGCCGATTTTTTAGGATCAGTAAAGATATCTGAAAAACTGCTGGCTTAGGCCCGAAAAAATAGACAGCGGTGTCATTGGAGTGTGATCCTTCCAGTGTGTGGGTAGGAGGACTTCAGCTGCCGAAATAGCCGGAATGGGACTGACCCCACCCACTTGCGCCGCCGTGCCAAACAGTTAAGGCGGCGCAGAGGATGATAAAATTCAAAACTTCACGTCTGCGCTCAGAAATCGCGTTTAACTGCGAGTTGGATGCTGAGAAGTATGGCTTACCCATGAATAACCGCTGAACGAATCGAACATGTTCAGAATGAAGCTGGTGACACGAAATATTTTCTCTATGCTGAATATATGGAAGCACTCCGGCGCTTGGCCAGCAAGTACAGGATGTCTAAGAAAAATTTTATGCTTATCCCGCTAGACCTAATCGATATTGGTAACTCATATCTTGACCACAGGGGAATGGACTATGAGCGGAACCGTAGTTGGCCTCCGTGCGTCGTGATGTAATCGACTAAATACTGGGAGAAAATAATGGGGATTGAAACCGAGGCCTGTTTCTTTCTTGTTTCTTTCTGTACCGGGGTTTCTAACAAAACTCTCCAGATAAGACTCCACCTGAGCAACCTATTTAGTACTCCTTAAAATACCAGGCTGTCTAATAATTCCTGTCCGAAAATTTTCAAAATCTATAATTTTCCTTAGAAGTGTTATAATATCAGGCAAGTGTAAAAACCTTCTAGAAGGTTTTCCAGAGTTCCACGCTAGGGGTATATAAGGCGCAGTCGCCGCGTCTAGCTACCAGTACAAGCTAAAACGGACCAAGGTCGAATTCGTACGTTCGCGTACTACGAGTGGCTGCTGGGCAACGACACGGGCACCGCGGTCGCCAACATCTGCAGAGCGTGCAAGGAGGATGCAGTGTCCCAACGCACAGTCAGGCGCTGGTTCAATCGTTTCGAGAGCGGCGACACGAGCCTCCAGGACAGGGAACACCCGCTGAAGATCATGCTCTGCTGCTGGTGGGACGCCAAGGGCCTGCTGTACTTCGAGCTGCTCCCGCAAGGCAGGACGATCACCGCCTCCATCTACACCGATCAGCTCAAGAAACTAATCAGCCGCCATTCGAGAAAAGCGTTCCCGACGGGCCTCGGTCCACCTGCTGCACGACAACGCGCACTCCCACGTAGCGAAGGAGACCCAGCAGAAGTTGGCGACGCTCGGCTGGGAGACGGTTGCCCATCCGCCGAATTTCCCGGACCTCGCCCCCTCCGACTACCACTTGTTCCGCCCGCTGAAGCACCATTTGGCCGGAAGAAAACTCACCAACTACGACAACCTCAAATCCGACATCGTGGACTTCTTCGACTCGCAGCCCCCGGAGTTCTGGGTGAAGGGCATCGGCGACCTGCCCAATCGATGGGCCACTGTTGTGGATAACTGTGGTAATTATGATGTTGATTAGACTTGTTTTTCAATAAAGTTGAAAAAATTAAAAATGGTGAAATTTTCGGACAAGAATTATTGGACAGCTTGGTAGCAATATTGTTATTTTGCGCCCACTCAAAACCACCGTAAATCCCATAAAACTCAAACAGCAATCACGCTTGCTGTACACAGTTGGAAGGTAGACAATAGAGAAACCTGGAACTGACACTTCTTGTGTATAGGTCTAACCTTCTCATGAAATCATCAAAGCGGAACAAACAACGCTGTTAGTGTTAAATATATTATAACTGTGCCTATGGTGCGTATAAACTATGCTTTTTGGATGCATATTTGATGTGTCTGTTTTGTGTTTCATGGTTTTCTTCTATTTTAGGAGGTAATGCAGCAAGTGCCTCATTGTCCACGGTAATTGCCTTCCTCCCGCTGGCTTCACTTGTCTTTGTCCATTCTCAGTTTGCAGTGTGGTGCCGCCAGCATGCTGAACTTCGAGTGTTGTTCTGCTCTGTCATTACTGTATCCAGTGCTATAAACAAAAGCAAGTTTGTTGTTGATCGTTATCGTGAGGTTCCTTTTTATGGAAATTTTCCACGATTGCAGTTCACACAAACGCACACCTCTGTTACGCTTCGCTTTTTTAACCTTTGGATTATGATGACATAGTGTTTACTCCGCTCTAGCATTCGTCTGTCGTTTTCATATTAATAATCAAGAAACTATAGGTATTTTGTGCTGTAGGATCTCGTGTAAAGGTGTTGAGCCAAGATTGGTATACTTCTTTATTCGACTAACTTTTCGACGTAACCGCCTCCTTCAGAGCTAGGAGAAGACAAAAGAAGTTGGGGTAATTACCTGCCCAGGGATCATTTCAAGTTACATAAGCTCCAGAAACAAGTGATGCAATGAGACGAAAAGGGAGTAAGGCAACCTCACTGACCTCATGAGACAGCAGGAGAGTGCCACCCTATGTCAATTTGGATGGATAGTGACATGGATGAATGAGATTCTTTCTTTGGGACACATCCTCATCCTCATTGTGGTTGGCGCTCCCTGGGTGAGCCCACAGAGCTCGGCAAATGGGGCCAGCAGCTGAATAACGGCCACCTGCTCCTCTTTCCTGTTGATTGCAGGGTTCTTGAACTCCAATCCACAACTCCTTCTTCCGCGCTGCGATATCGGGCTCACATTCTAAGACCGTCACCTTCACTACAATCGCAGCCCTTGTGGATTCACCGTCTGTGCTCTCTCAAAGTAGTAGAGACCTTGCACTTATTCAACTCATCCGCGTGTTCTTTCACCCTGATCCAAAGAGGTTTGCCCGTCATGTCGATGTTTTCTTCATTGTATTCGGTGCAAGTAATGAGGTACACCGTACCAAACATTCTGCTGTCACCTTCTCTACCGTATGGACAGATTATGTAGGAGTGCGTTGTGCAGGTGTTATAATAATAGAGACGGTTCCTATCAAGTCGAGTTGATGTTAGCCGGGGGAATATCAACGACCCTTATAAAATCGTCTAAGTCCGCCCTGCGAACACGGTTTCGTATTTGGGTGCTTAGTGTACCCGTGATAAAGCGCACCGAGAAGAGAACTTTGTTACATTCTTCTTGAACAGAGTGTCTTGTGCTGCTGGTGGTCGACGACTTCTTCTAGGTATGCTTTCCTGCACTTATCCATTTAATAACGCAATGTGGGATGCCATTGCCATTGATGAAGACTTCAAGTCGTCGTTGAAGACATCGAAGCAGCAGTATGGAACATGCTCCGAACAGTAGCCCTTTTAGTACTGCGTGGATGTGCTGAACGAAGGTGCACAATGATGTTCTTGATACTAGACTTTCGATACCACCTGATTTGGAAGGTGCTCTGAGAGAGACGGATTTATGCGTGGAGAAACGGCGACCACTGCTCGGTCGGTTTCTCTCTTGTGAGCTTAATGTGCTCCTCTTGTTGATTGACAAAACTGAAACAGATGTTCATTTCGTTTTGTGTGGTGTGCACGATGAAGCAGCCGTCTATATACCGACTGCATAGCAAGGGTCTGTGCTACAGCACGGGCTTCTCTATTTTGGGCGTAAATGCTATGGCCAGCACAGGATCTAGACGATGGCACAAACCTAGCCCTTGACTTGCCTGTAGCACTCATCGCACCACTTGAAGGTATTGCATTGAAGACACTCATTTATGAGCGTCATTACTTGAGCAACACTTAACTTAAAAATGCCTTATGGTCCTGGTGTTCTACAATAATTTCATGTAAAGCCTGCATAGCATCGTCATTGGGGACATTTGTGTACAACGAAGTGACATCAAATGGCTCCATCACAGAGCTACCCTCCAATTGTGTGATTAGGATTTTATTCAAGAATGCACCAGGTGAGGTGAACAAGTACGAATTTTAGCAACTGCTTGAAAACCAGTTCAACAGCCACGGAATACGGTTTGCTGGCCCACCAGTGCTACTTTTGATAGGACGGACCTTATACTGCGTGAGGTCACCGGTTAAGCGAGCGGCATTGCTTTGCGAACTACTTAGATGTAGATCGACTGTAGACACTAGTGTTCTGGGGCCAGATTCATCAACGACTTACGTAACTTTAACGGAGAATTGTAAGCTTATCAAGCGATAGGGTGAGCGATAAGCCGCGTTTTCGCTTACTCAAAGCTCAAATAACGCGGCTTATTGCTCACCATATCGTTTGATAAGCTTACAAATCTTCGTTAAAGTTACGTAAGTCCTTGATGAATCCGGCCCCTGGAGGTGACGTCTTGTGATACTCCTATCAAGGTGTTGTGGGAGAATCACAAACTTTCTTCATCTATCACTAACGCCCACCTTAATAGCTCCCGACGCCGTCAATCTCCGACATCCCTGCGCTGGTCAATTGTTAAGTTTGGAGGTATCCGCTCTGATCATGTTTCTTTGCAAGACCGTGAGCAGGGAAGTAGGTATAACGCGAATTTTCCTGTCGATCACCCAGTTAGGCTCTTGCGCTCGAAGAAAGGAACTGGGAAAACGCGGAGGAACTGGGGAAGACCCACACGATGCTTTCGGTACCTGGCTGGTTGCCCTGCGCATCGATATTTACCCAGTTGATCCCGTAGCCTCTGTGGGCTCGGACAAATTTTCGTGCTACCCCATGCGATAGACGCTGAAAACAAGAGAATATGGGTGTTTTGCTTTCGTGCTTATATCAGTGCACCCTTTCATGGTTTTCTTGGGGCTATATGCAAAAACGAGCGACCGCAGAACAATTGTCATTTTAAACATCCCGTATGATCGTCGCTATGAATATTGAAGGTTGGAAATGGTGCCCTACCTTAAGGACGTGATCAACAACCAATCACTATAAAAGATTTTCTATAGGTCTTGAAGCACCTGAAAGGTAAAAAGCTTGCTGTCTTCGTTGCGAGCACTCGATCTTCATCCCTGTCGTCACCTATATATAGGCTTCACTGAATCACAGAGGAAGTGTCAAGCGCTACATCAAGCACCTCTTTGCATCAACACCATCGTCCCTCTTTACTCACAACTTGTTGCTTTCTATCGTTTTATGATTTATTTTATCTTTATTTACGTTTGGGCAGGTTACATAGTAGTGTGGTCACTTCTCCGAAAACATTCGATGGGCACAGGAAAGGAATTTGATGTATGCTTGAGTTCAAGAATTAGACTCCGTACTGCGTACGTATAGGGGATAAGACAAACAAACGTAGGACATTGTCAGAATTGGTATAGTAGAGAAGAAGGGGCACAAGAGCATAACGGTAGCTCTAAAATTTCTAGCTGATGAAGACTTTAATACATACCACCCCAGATGATCTTAGTAGCAAAGTGTTGCGCACCGTCAACATGTGGTTCCTTGTGTCTCCCTTTCATAACTAACGCGTTCGCCCTCGGAGACCAGTTCAGAGATGAATTTTCCGTGCACTGTTGGAAGTCGAAGTTGTTCTACTCAACATTCCTAATGACAACTTTAGAAAGCCCATGGCACGGAATAGGCTCCACAACAAACAGTGCGTGTCAGATTCGTGTATTGTTTGCCATCAACCAGGAATGGAGATTGCGCAACAGGCGGAGTGATTCATAACATGCAGAATAGTTTGGTGAAGGAAAATAGTTCAATGCGAAGAACATTGCGAACAAAATCGCGACGAGGGTATCAGTACATTTTGCAGGATTTATCCAAATCACGTATGCAGTTGCTTTTTGAATCGGATACATAAAAAATAGGGAACAGGCATACAGATCGAACTTTCAGTTCTCCGTTTAAGGGTTACTATTAATTCCATTGGGCGGCTTTAGTTTTTCTTTCACTCACTCACCCATAACCATGTATTTTTCTTCGTTGTATATAGCTAACAAGTCAGCCCGATTGCTAGGACCCTCATGCCGCTACAGGCAGGCTGGAGCGCTAAAGCCTAGACGAGCAGTTATTATGTTTGCCTTCTTTTGCTTTATTCGGCTAAAGGCCCCCACAGATTTCTGCGGCAACGCCGCTCGCCGCTATGGTTAAGGATAGGGCAGGGACGTCGCCGGCGGCGAGCTCTGCGTCTCTGCCCTATGGTTAAGCATAGGGCCGCGGCGCTGCCGCCGAACTCTGTGGGACCTTAACGCAAGAGAAGGGTAATAGAGGAACGCTTGTGCTTCGACTTGTTGCCGTGTTGTCTGGACGGAAGAAAAACGTGTGTGTACTACTGATTGTTAACTGTGTGATTAGGAAGGGTTTGAAGCTTAAGCTTAAAAACCAAAAGAAACTATTGTGTACAATAGTCTCTCGTGGCACCTCGCATATTTTAAAAGCCAAACCACGGCATGGAGGAATGCCGCAAAACTGTGCTTCCGGCCCATAGCGGCCAAATTGATCGATTGCGTCGTACGTGGCATCGTATCATTCGACAATGCATAAGCAAGGCGTGAGGGTCTCTACTCCCGCCACGGCGCGGCAATCCGAAAACCGCGCAGCCACTGCCACGTCGCGCCCGCTTATTCTGCGACCCGAGTCACCGAACGCCGTACCTCGGAGTTGCGTCAAATTAGATGTATTCCGGAAGTGAAGTATAAACGCGATGTGGCGCCGCTAGGCAGAGTGACAACTCGATATCTGTGCCGACCATGGCACCGCGTAGCATGGTAACGTAAGTAAACTACTCCTTAGGACCATGTTACACTTCAGCGACGCTGTTGTCGGCGACATAGGCGACACTGTTGCTCAGGCTGCTACGCACTGCGTCCCTGCTACCCTGAGCTTTGCAGCATGCCGCCTTGCCTTCGTTAGCGAGGCGTGAAAGCTTCTCTCAGCAAGCGTATGCTGCAGTGCGTTGTATACATCAGGATTCTACCGAGAATTCCGGCTACATTGCGGCAGAAAACAGAGCGACAGGCGAAAACGTGACAGCTGTTCCTCGGCGCGGCTCACACCATAGTGGTTATGTGGGTTAACCACGATATGAACAGATCGAAGATCGCGGTTCCGTGCCACAAAACTCTATTGCCGTTCCAACGCCGATTAATACCGTGAACGATACACGGTAAGACATCATACGCGTTAGCCTTCACTATTGCAGGCTTTCATGTCTGCAGCTTTAGGTTGGGAATCCTATAGTGTGCAAGACCTTCAGTCGGGTAGTAAATCAAAGCCCTTTAAGCGCTTGTAGGCCATTGAAGACGACGACGGAGGGAACGTCGAAACATCAGACAAATAAGGCGTTCCACCTGACAATCTCATGGTAGGAACCAGCGATAAGGCAACGGCTTATAGTAAAATAAAGGTAGTGATAATGCGAGCTGCAAGACAAAAGGCCAAATGTTTCCTAGTAAGCGGAGGCAAAGGTTATAGCTAAAGAGGTCGCGAGCCAATGAGGTCTCAACGTTCTCCGTGGACGGCTTGGTTTAAATCACTTAAATTTCCCTCCTTTCAAAAACTTGGTGAAACTATTTGGTTGTTCTAGGCAATATAATAACTCTTCAGAACTACCAGTTGCAAGCTTTGTTATTTAATTAGACTTTTGAAGGCGCTCCTCTGCGTTTGAAAAAATTAATCAATTTTAGAAGTTATACTAACAGCGTAATTACCGCTATCTAAGGCTCTCAGTTGTATTCGCTGATCGTCATTCATTTGTTTCTGCATATCGACCATTCACGGCACGAAAATCTAGCCTCATCATCCATAGGCGTTTTTCACTCTCCTCATTCTCTTCACCCTCTAATACAACAGCACTCTAAATTCGGCACAACTTACCGGTTACTGCAAACAACACTCTTCCCTTATGTCTGTCAGTTCTTTTCTGGAAAATGAAATATTTTAACAGTCGCAATGCCTAATATCATCGCATGAATTTCTACTCTACTTGTATGTGTTGCTAACCATATATGTGAACTTCCACATTTCTGCAAATGAATTTTGGTTATGTTTTAGCGTACTGGAGTTGCATTCGAGCGTTCATCGTGATGAAGCGGCTCGTGCTTTTCCACATCATTCAAACGTATATCCCAACAGGTTCTCAATGCTGTTAGCCTACCCAATTCAGCGGAAAATAATTGCGGTACTTACAGGAATGCTGGTGTCTATATCGTGGATGTCCTTCTGGCTGGATCCTCGAGCTTCTCCGGCGCGAATATCTCTAACTATTACGAGTCTTTTAACCTTGACCACAATGAGTAACGGTGCTCGACAAGATCTTCCGCAGGTAATTTTGTTTTTGGCGATTTTTCTGGAGAACTGAATGAATTGTTTAGGTGTCTTACATCAAAGCGTTGGACATCTGGCTGACCTTCTCACAGGCGTTGATATTCTTGGTGTTGTTGGAGTATTCTTTTGTCAGTTTCTACATCACTCGACGGGTATTCGACTGTGTGCATCGGAGTTGTTATATGCCGTCTCAAAGCAGTACCTCAAACAATAATCACAAGCAATCAGTGAGCTAATACAATATATGTCTCTGCATTCCAAACTTCAAGCTTTGTCGTGAAATACTTGTCCTGCTTTTATTTTCCGAATCAAGCCTTCTATTCCTTTGGGGTCGGTGAATTTGTGTCGGACTTGCCTGGGAAAAACAAAACAAGGAATTGTTCATCGGCTGTCCACCGCAGTTCATTGTATGGCAGAATACGTACTACCCAACTACAAGGACACACCTAGAAAGCGGAGGACGTACCACATCCCAAAAGAGATTGAGTGATGCCCTCCCTTATCCTCTTATCCGCACCATTTGCAAGATCGGTTCGTGCTCAGACGATCCGAACACCCGTCCCTCGTAATTGGTAAATTACTTGCAACCTCAATGGGACGGATAGCGTCGTTAAGTGTAGAACCAATACTGTTACGCAGATTTTACTCGACCAGGTTTTCTACAAACCTGAAAATAGCAGAGGGAAAATTACTGCCGCAAGGATCTCATGGTACAACTGTTCCGAAAGTCACCGGGAAAACAAGGCGAGAACGATAACTAAGGCAATCCAACTGACTTTTCGAAAACAGCCAAAAGGCTGTAGGTCACCCAGGATAGAATAAGGGGCAAATTTGTTCTAGATCTGGATATTCCGCAAAACGTCACCTGAGTGAACCCTGCTAAACCATGTTTCCCAACTCGACAACAATTTTCTACAATTAATTCGTAACAGTATTTAACTGGATTAAATCTGTTATCCCTTCTGCTTGTTTTCATAGCTAACCTGTCGTGCTTGCTTTATGTTCTGCCAGAGAAGATGCCATAGGATCATTAAATCGAACACACTCTATTCCTGAAATCGTAAGGGCAGAAGACGAGGCTCACTGCTAATCAACTCGTCTTAGAATGCGCTAGGCATTCCACTGCCTGCTGATACCGCCCATCTAAGCTCCTCGAGTAGAGAGTGTGGAAGAGTCGCGATCGGCCGCTGAGCAGCCAACTTCCTACTTCGATATCGGCTGACCTTGGTGCCGTCGTCTTCGTACATTGCCACGTGGAATACCGCTCGCGGCGCAGCGACGGAGGAAAAATGGCGAGCCAGAAGAGCAATGCTGTTAAACTGCCACGTAGATTTGTTGAAGAGAAGGCGTATACAGGATACTTCTGTCATTCAATCTTGACATACTGTTGAACAGTAGTCCTGAGTTTAGCCGTAGAACAAACACTGTTAAGCACACCTGTCGGTTTCTGTGCAACAGCCTTTCTTAGATCCTGTAAAAATAAGAGAAATTTGATAAACTACTTGTCCAGGAATCATTTCAAGTTGCAGCAGCTTTAAGAACTAATGGAAGAACAATGAGAAAAGGGAGGAAAACGCCTTGAGAAACAACCGTAAGGGAGTCTCTTTCAGCTCAGTCGAGTAGAAAAAAGTAGAAGGAAGTAAGGTTTGGCCTCTTTCTTAGACGAAAAAAATTAGTGTACTCCTCTTTATATTCATCAGAATAGTGGACGGAAAATCGTTGATATGTATTACATATACTAAACCGGACAGTAATTTTTTGAGGCAAGGTAGTAACAACAGTCTTATTAGCAGAACTGTTTGCTAGCAACAGCTGCTGATCCATATTATAATAATACAGAGTTATAAGTCAACGTGTATATTCTAAGTTGGAGAATGATAGCCATTGTATCATGTCTAAAATGCACCAGCTAAAAAGTATGCAAAAGGGCGCAACAACAATTGTATAGTACTAAGAGTTTTACTTGAAGAAAATACGAGGTGCGAGGAAATACGGGGTAATTTTCAAAGAACCCCTTCATCAACCTCCTGCAGACGCCGTTTTTGGAAAAAATAAATCGCAAGTGAAGCTCGTTTTTAGATGACAGCTGCCCTCTCTTTCTGCCTTTTTTCTGATGGTAACGACTTTGAACGGAATCCACGGCGCACCCAAAGTCGTGCACGATGTGATGTTGAACTTGTGCGCCAGAAACATCACCTACTTCAACAACTGCGCCTTGTAGCTGCGATTTCTCAAGTGCGTGGAGAACTATCACTTTATGAAAGCCACATGTTTGTTTTAAAGTAGTTTCTCAAGAACGTATGTAAAAACGTACGGATGAGATATTGCACGAGTCCGCGACCATGCGCTTCCCGATCGTGCATTTGACGGCCTATCTTAATGGAGAGAGGTGACCCGTGTCACTGTTAGCCGTCCTACATGGAGAATAGTGTATACGATACTTTTTTTGATTCTTCAAGCCTGAATCGCCTGATGTGACCACACATTGGCACCTGTCACGTTGGCGCCTGGTCCCGAAAATTTTGCGATGTTCACCACTCTTGGCCCCCCAGGGCTCATTCATCAGTTTGAAACTTCTACAACAACATTCCGAACAGAGCAAGAAGCGAACTAAAATCACATCACGTCGTTGTCGCGTTCAAAATCGCACGCTGCGATGACTTAGCGCTGAATCCATGGTTTCCTCCTTTCTTCGTGCTTGGCCGTCCTCCGTATTTTTCCCGAAACAATGTCCAATAAATTACCAATACACTGTATTTATTTTCACGTTCTTCTAATTGCGAGTATGAAATAGTTACTCAGTGTTCAGCATCACATTGCTCATCAATCCGATACGAAGGCAAATGTTTCGCCCTAGTTCAGATGTGGACTTTTCGGGGAGAAAGTAGCCATAGGTGCTAGACGAAGCTCTCTGTTCGAAGCTTAAAAATTCACTTGTGACACGGGTGCATTGATACTAGCATTGAAATCAATCCGATAGTTTCAGGACGAGGACCGGAATAGACAGGATGATCCGGAGTCGTATCCTTTCTCAGTGAGTTTCTGTTATAGTAGTGTCGTGAGTAGGTCTTCCTCAGTACGTCGACGCATTTTCTTCCCTTTGCTTCTAAGCCCTCTCTCACTCATCAGAAACCCTTCTCGTTCGGAATGAATCACATTTGAGTGATCCCGAGTGGTTTTCAGCGAGAAGAATCGCCACCTCCTCCACCAAGACCGGAGAACGGGAAAGTCAAGTCTCCTGGATACTCACTATCAAAAGGCCTTTCTGCGTGCATGAGCCATACAGCGGTTCGTTTTCTTCATCGCATTTTCTAACATCAACGTCTGCAAAACCTATTTGCTTCGCAACTATACATTATTTTTTAAAGGTAGTCATGTTCCATTTAGGGAACACCAAGGATTTAGTAATGTCACAATGAGAACTCACAGTGAGCTTGGTTCTGTAGTTGCACAGTTTTTGGATATTCGTGGTTACACCACATTTCTAGTGGCAAGTATGACACATTAAGACAAAGTTTCTCCTCATATGTGCTATTGTTTAAACCCGCTAGTCAAACCGAGGAAGACCATACGAATGTGCGAGAAGTCAAGATTCAGCAACCCGAGAACATCAAGGAGCAGGGAAAAACACCTCGCTTTGTGTACTGTGGTATTTAACAGCAATAGTATCCTGAGAGTGAGCTTATCATTACCTAGGACGCTTTGCCTTGCGGTTGTAGTTGCCTCGCTGCTACACAGGAATACTGCTATAGATTCAGCTGAAACAATCGCTGTGTGTTGTGCAATGTCTAAGCATGCTCAGTGCAGTAGAGCGCTTGCTGTCTAATGCTAATGTTGATTTGCTCTAATTTACGTGTTCTCTGACTACGGCGTCAGTACAAATGCCAGTGGAAACAACACATGTAACCTTGCAGTTCGTTATAGACATCCTACCGTGTTTACAACACCCTGGCGGTAATCTGATAGATCTAGAAGCTACAATGAATGATCCATTGGAAATGTATAGGATAACTAGAATGGAAGGAGCTATGCGGTTGTTTTTTCGCACTGCTCATTTGGTCCCTATCTCATGTAGTCTTTGTGTTAGTGACATGGGCCGTATTCACTAGCGATTAACCCAGTGGATATGCGGGGTAGAAGGGAGAAACGTACGCACAATGTGACACGCTTCATATGCAATACCTACCCACTAGAGGATGTCTAGGCATAAGATGCTTGGAGATCCTAGTGGGCATCATCGCATACCCATAATAATTTCATGACCTTTATCTCGGAATTTATGAATGGATTCGGTCTCTAGTTTTCAATAAAAAAATATATCATAGTAAAACAGTGCTCCCCTCATGACCTCGTACTGAAAGCGTCACCTAAACGCAGGTTCCAGAAGGCGTGTCAATTCTGGGAGACATTGTCATTACGCTCATCTGATGAAGCTGGCTCAACCTGCTGTATGGACTAGCAATCGAGGGCTTTTTACTAAACACGGCGCTCTGAAATGAGACCTATGCCAAATAAAAGCTCTTTGAATTCTATAAGATGCTTGCTGATTGTAGCTGGTACGAGAAAGGGTGCAAAGATTTGCAGGGGGTTGAAATTAACGGCGGTTGTCTATACGATTAGACGTTTTGTTACATGCAAGAGGGCTTGAGTCCGTAGGATGTGAGGGATAACGTCAACACGCTGCTAGGCGATTGTCGGAAAAGCGGGCATATCGAAGTTCAAGTACCATTTGCACCAGCTCCGCCGACGCGCTAACTCCGCACAGGGTAAGAGAAGAGCTTGCACGAGTTGTCTAGCTCTTACCGTTGTCGCACACGGCGATCACTCGATGACGAGTCGTTCTGGAAGCCCTCGATGAATTTTGCATATCAGGTATTTCCTCGCAGCATTATAATAGACGCCAGTAAAGCAGTATCTAACAGAGGAGCGGAGGAAGCGCACTCATTTTCAAAAGGCTATTTGACCTTAGGTTAGAATTAAGTGAAGCTATGAAATAAATGAAAAACAAAAGGAGAAGTCTCTTGCGTTCATAGGAATGCTAGAATATTCTGCGCGCTCACCCGGAATTTTCAAAAAGACAACTACAATTCATAAGAGTGGCAGCTACAAACAGTTTGCGACACACATAAGGGCGGCGCAATGTTCTACGTTCGTGTTACTGGCTCACAAACCCTAGGTTAGTGAAATATACAAAAATAAAAGTCTGCGTTAATCAATACATCTTCGGGATGTTGTGCCCACTCTAATTTTGAAGGATATTTCAACAGCAGTTGTCATTGTCGTTGGTTCACAATTGTTGAGGTGTGTTTGCTCCTAAAGATCCTAGCCTATAAACATTTGAGCACGTTAACTCTCTCAAGCAAAGTGAGCAGCAAAATATCGACCTAAGAAAGGTATTCTGCGTTCGATAGCACATCTAAGAAGAACTGTGTCCTGAAACGATTAATTGACGCCTACTCGTTTCGAACCCCTACATGATGCGGCATCGTACAGGAGCCCTGCCCTCTAGAATGCTAGGCCACTCTGAGAAATTGCTCCATCATCCCGCTGATAGAGAGTTTCAAGGGAGGAAAGCTCCGAGGTCCGCGTTCAACACCGCATGCGACGCTGAACGCAGCAGCACCGCGACGTTCCGTTGGAGCAATGTCTGCCCCTTCCCCTTCTCCTTCTAAGCCATAAGCCATCTGCACTCGACGGAAATTGCACCAAACAGCTCCTTCGAATTAACGGCATGTCAAACTCAGAAAACGTCGAATCGCTAACCACTCGAATCTCGAATTCCTGCTTCCTCTGTCGCTCCGCCTTTCCTAAATAAGGGGTATACATTATTCCGCTTGACAGTGAAATTTGTTGTGCCAATAATTTTAATACCTTCGGGTAGCAAAATGCATTCGTTAGTTGCTGTTGTACTTGGAAGACTGTGCTGCCTTCTCCATATGGTCAATGGGTAGCATATGAGGTTAATTTTGACACGATGAGTCTCCACTGAAATAACACTATGAAAGAAAACGTTGTGTGAATTTATTTGACGTTCTCTAGCTATGTGGAGCCGCTGTGATAGCGGAAAGCACTCGTGCGTGGCTCGAAAGAGAAGCTGAACATACCGTAAGTGCACTACGGTAGCTGGTCCTGAACTCGAAATTGCACGATATCGTAGTCGTACTTATTGGTCTTATCTAGAAGCTTCTTCACTGACATTGTTGTGCTTGTGTTTAGTCTACTAACTGAACCGATCAGATTTGCATGACACCTTTATCCTTTGCAATTTTCCTAACAACGTCCACCTACCAAACAACAGAAAACATGGACACAGTAATACTTACTGACACCTTTCTAACCTCTATCCATTGGAAGAACATTTCAACATGGTCTTCAAATGTACAGCATGAACGACCCATGCACGAATGTGCAGCGATGGCAGCTTCTAGAAGATGTCGATCTCAGACACTGCAAACCCGAAATTTTTTTATTTGTTTGCTTTAAATACGACTGGATTATTGTTTTCTTTTAGGCATTAATGTCCGCTTCACCTCACGCCTCAGCTCATATCTACAGCAAGTTTGACTTTTCGAAACCCTGCCAGAAATGTGCATTACAAAACGAGCACATAGCGCGGAAAATTGACCGATGTGAGTTTGTGACACGGAAATTGGCTGGTTCGATAAAAAGATGTGAGGGAGCTTCTGTGAGAAGTTTTACACAGCAATGGCAGAATAACAGAAGTTAGCTATAAAGCTATTGGAGGCCAACACAGACATTTTTTTAGGTCTGATGTAGAAGAGTATGAGCTGCCCTTTGTTACAACTACTGCTTTCTATTTCAGACAGCAGATGGGTATTTCCTACGACGTTCTCCGTATTCTGTATTTCATATTGGCTCTATTTCACTTGGCGAAGCTCGACGGACGACATAAGGCGATAGCATCACTAACGTGTGGAATTTGTTGTGTAAAGCTGCAGATTTTTAATATTATCATTACTGTTATAAAGGGTTCTTGTTGGTAATTGAGACTAATCATTTTATTTGCTATCCTGTATACGTAAGCAACTATTACGTTTTTGATGGAATACAGGCTAGTGGTTTCTAGATGCGGAAGTCGAAGCTTCTGGCCGTTTTTCTTACAAATCAACATGAAGTACGATAGAGCACGCTAATCAAAACCCATCACTGTTTACACATCCCTGCTGGAACCAGACGGTGTCATATTTGTATACCATTTTCACGTTAAATCTGGCAATTTTAAAATTCAATACATTCTTCGTGCAGAAGTATTTGATGTACTGTCCTCCTTTGACCTCCCTATACATTTATACACTTCAATGGACTTTCGATTACAACAATCATCTGTGCTAGTGCCTACTTCTTAGCTATAAATATGTTAGTCTTTCCTAGTCGGAAAGGAGCAACCGTTAAGCGTCGCTTCCATATGTCATTCCATAAAACACAACGTCTCCTGAATTCAAATGAAAACCCTCGCATCATGGTACAGCAGCAGAAGCTCATGTATGAACTAAAGTGAGGGATTGGAGAAGCAAACCACTACATGCCACGCCTACTAGGATACATCCAAACGTGTTTATCGTGCCTTGTGCCATTACTACACTTGGAAATATTAGGTTGTCCCATAAGTCCCCGCCGTTTTTTTCAACGATTCACTACAGATTTCGCCGGCGGTCTCTTGCATAGCGCTGCAAAGCTTTCGAAAGAGAAGGATTTGCACTATCAGAACATGTATTGCATTTCTTTTTTCATCATGAATTTTGTCAATTTTTAGGTCGTTGAAGTGAAAAGTGAAAAAGTGAAAAAGTAGCCATTTGCGCACTTGTTCTCTCCGCTTAGGTTTGCAATTTTTTGCGCAGTTTTTTTGAGCAATTGGAAGACAATGTTCTGTGCTACAAGAATATGTGCTGGTCCTATTTTCTCACATGCCCGTTACTGATTTTTACGTCATCAAATTGGGAATTCCGACTTTTCCGTCCGAATTTTTACCAAAACTCCGGTTCTGTGGTTGGACTTTTTTGCATGGTGTTATATGTCGTTTGGAAGAGGATGTCTTGCTCAGTAAGAATTTGTGTCGCGTTTATTGGCTTCCGCTGATTTCTGTCGAATATCAACAACTGAAGAAGGAGAAGGAGTTGTTGGTGAAGACGACTTTTCTCTTTTTGGCATTTTGTTGACATTCAGTAGAAATCAATAAACGCAACATATATTCTTATAGAGCAAAGCATTCTCTTTCAATTGACATATAACACCAGCCCAAAAAGTTCAACCACAGAGCAGGAGCTGTCGGCAACTATAACCATCCTCCTTCGGACGTCCCAATTTGATGACCTAAAAATCAATAAAGGACAAATGAGCAAATAGCACTAACATACACTCTTGTAGAGCAAAACATTGTATTCCAAATGCTTAAAAAATTACACAAAAAATTACAAACATAAGCGGAGAGAACAAGTGCGCAAATGGCAACTTTTTCACTTTTTCACTTTTCACTTCAACGACCTAAAAATTGACAAAATTCTTGATGAAGAAAGAAATGCAATACATATTCTGATCGAGCAAAGCATTCTCCTTCGAAAGCTGTGCAACGCTGTGCAGGAGACCGCGGCGAAATCTGCAGTGAATCGTTGAAAAAAACGGCGAAGACTTATGGGACAACCTAATATTTGCCAGCCGCCTTCATCAAGCTGGAGTGTGCAAAATAAATAGAGATAAAGCTGGTGTGTGCAAAATAAATAGAGATAATGCAAAATAAATAGAGATAAGATAACTATAGCATACCTATGGTCCCGTTAAAGTCAGGTTTAAGAATCTTTAAAGTTTTCCCTTACTATCATGGGCGGTTGACATGGAAATACAGAGAACTCATCAAGCAGATCAACACAGAAGCTTGTGTGGCTCCTGGCATACATCACATGCATTTATGTACAGGTCAAGTGTATTAGGGGTCGTTACAGAGCAGATTCGCGGTACGATGCGACGATAGGGTAAATATCTCTATCGATCGAGATGCGCAAGCAATCGGTAGTGGATCTCATAATCGAGTCGCGTCGCGAACTGACGGAGCTCTGAAGGCGTCCTTAGCCCCCGTTTATACAGTTCTCTCTCGTTATAACGCGTATGAAGGGACCGGAGAAAATCTGCGTTATAACGTTAATCGCGTCCTAACCGTGGCTGACTTTTCTCACTCACTCATGCGTAGATTTATCTAAAATCGCACTCAATGACTAATTATTTATCTACAAACAAAAGATGGCTATAGTATTGAAGTTTATCACCATGAAGAGAGTATGAAGACGAAGAACAAACTTATATATTAATGAGGTCCTCTCCTCAAAGATTCTCTTTGTTATATGCATAAGTATAACAGATAGGAGTGAGCAATAACGAGTACCAGAAGAAGCTTGGAAGTATCCACAACAAAACTGAGTAACCTGATGTTACAACATCCTTTGTTGCCAACAAACCTCTCGCGCCAGGCGGGACATGGACCCGCACTATTTACCTTCCAGGCAGGATGTTAGCCCATTACGATATCAGCGCTGTGAAATCGCACGCCGCATCCGCCATATCCTCGTTGTAATGCCCTCTCAGGACTCCCCACGATATCGGGATGTTGCTTGTGATCAAACAGCGCTGATGCTGTAATTCTATCCGGAAAGCAGGGGTGCAGATACAATTCCTTCGTGACGCGAGAGTTCTGCTCGCAACTATCGTGCGACTGCACATAGCCTCTGTTGCGAATCGGTGGCCCCACTCGCGAGGGAACATGTCCCTGTTGAGTGGAGTCCCCCACTCACCCCGTGGTGCTACGAGGTACCCAAACACCCAGGACCCAAGAGGGGACATAGGGGGGACCCCATGACGTGAACAGGCCACGCCCCCTCTCCTGGCAGACGGGGGCCCCGCATGGTGACTGTTCTCCCATCACCATGGACAGCGCCTGGATTGACGCACGCCCGCACCAGGCACCAGCCGCGGGTGCCTACAGGCGCGCTGTATTGACCCCGGACTGCATTGTGCACACCTTCCCCCCTGCACTACCCGACAACTACAAGAAACCCCATACAATCCAACAGCAATAACGCCCCAACATGATCCAAACACAACCACAATGATGCCCCCAATACGATCCAACAACGAACACACACAATACCAATACCAATAACACAATAGTAGGGGACTCACCACCTTCCTCGCCTTGTGCAGGATAACATAGATATAACCACGGCTCATTCCATATATCAGCATCAGAATACCACATCAGAATAATATAGAGTCGCATACTAGACAATATGGAATACAGGGTAGATGGGACCGCTCCGGCTGGAGAGACTGTTGTGGCTATCCGAGGCTGGGCGAGCCCCATCCAGGCTCGCCGTTCTCCCTGTAGTGCGGCCGGCTGTATTGCATCGTGAGGAGCGGAAGACTCCGCTCAGGAGATCCCCGGGATGATGACAGAAGCAGGCTCACAATTGCGGCGCCGCAGAGCCGCGCCCGCGCAGCCGCTCGACGTGTCGACCGAAGTATAGAATGAGCCGGACGGGGGGCGGCGCACCGCGGTTCCCGCCGACCAATAGCGTGCGCGGGCAGGCCGAGCCTCGGGAGCGCCTCATCGGGGTCCCGAGCGGATACGGCAGCCCGCGGGAGTTTGAATTGAAGGGAGCGAACTATCGCATTCGCGACAGCCTCTATAGCAGCTGCTCTAGGCCTAAATCAAATACGCAGGATATTGTTTTAAATAATTTAAGTTTAATCCATACTTCCTGTCATTTTTGACAGAGGAAACCCTACGGCAGTTTCCAACCACTACCGGGAATCTTATACTGTGCTCAACACATTGCTGACTATGAACACTGTGGGTCGCGTATGAATGAAAAATGTCTACATGCATCTGATTCATCGTCACAGAAGTGCTGGTCGCGACTAGAAACGAGGCAATAGAAATGTGCGTCTTATCGCAGACACGGTCAGCATCTTGCTCGCCTTCATTTTCCGAGTGGGACCGGAACTGAGCCCGGGTCGTGTTATAACGGGAGTCATTATGAAGTTCCTCTCAAAACCGCGCTGTAGCAGGAGTAGCGTTGTATCCGGCGCGTCTTATCCTCAGTTGATTTGTACTGGCGTAAAGGTAAGCTAGCCTAGACCTGAGAAAATCTACGTCATATCAAGAGTCGCGTCATATCCGGAGGCGTTATAACGGGACGGGACTGTACGTCCAACGCTGATCGATGCGGGTGGGTGCATGTATAATAGCAAATTGATCGATCGCGTTCCCCAATCAATGTGGTCAGAACACGTTGCTTCGCGTCGCTCGGCGTCGAAGTATAAACGGGACCTTAGAGATCGTTCCCATTCACACTTATGCGATAGCGGCACGCTCAACCGGAGCGAGGGCCAACTCCGCGGTCGCGGCGCGGCCGCGTTAGAGCATCGTTATAGGTATCGGGACTGACCTCCCCGTGCATGCCACGCCGCCGGGAATGATTTCAACCGTTCAAGCTAGCGCCTTTCGCCGCGGCGTCGCTTGCAGTAACCGCCGCAGCTACCGCAAGACTGCATGACCCCCTCTGTGGCACCTGTCGCATAGCCACGCCGCCGAATTTGCTTGCTCTGCAAGAAACCGAAGAGGACTAGAAGACGCGAATAAAACGGGTGAGAAAGACAGAAAAACGAATAACTCCCACTTCCTCCCCAAACACTTAGTGTTCCAGCAAGCTGAACGGATCTTCGCACAGCATTAGGCAATGGTTGTGAAACTAACAATGAAAGAACGTTGAGAGTAAAAACGGCACTGTTGGTGTCCGCAAGAAGGGCAGGCGATAGGCGCTTCTCCATTTTGTAATTCGTGGTCCGGTGAAAAAGATGACAGTGCCGGGAATGAAGAACCAACCTACAATCAAAATACTCCATCGGATCGGATTTTGTGCTACCCTTGGACGTCGGCGACGGAAGTATAACACCCTCTTCGCAGCTTCCGACGACGCCGCTGACGACGCGTCGCCGAAGTATACCATAGGCCTAACATAGACCTTAAGGCCACCACAGAGCTCTGCGGCAACGCCGCTCGCCACAATGGTTAAGGATAGGGCAAGGACGCCGCCGGCGGCGAGCTCTGCGTCTCTGCCCTGTGGTTAAGCATAGGGCCGCGGCGCTGCCGCAGATCTCTGTGGAGGCCTTTAGTGTGCACGCGACTCGCGACGCGATGTGATGATAAGCTCCCATATGGATTCATCGCGTCGCGCATCGCGTGCACACCAAACGAGCCCTTAAACCTAATAGACCTTGTTTCGCTACCAATAGATTTTGCTATTACTTATGCCCCTTATTATAGCGGCTTTGATTACACATCATCAAGAAAAAAGTGCAATTATCGAATGGATAGATGCTTATCAAATGATCACGCGTCTTCAACAAAGCTTTTGGTTGAGGTAGGTTCATTAGTAGGTGGTCGTTGCTGTGGGGTGCACCTTCATTGATGCTATCTGAAAACTAAGGTAATGACATCTCATTATTGTCCTAAGTGTTGTTCATATGAGAAAGGTTTGAGAATCGCATGGGAGTTCTAACGGCATACCGGGTACATGGGAAAGGTAAAGGAGAGAAGGTCGAGCTAAACATTCAAGGTGAGTGGCATACAGATTACGATTATAAATGTATATGAAACAGTAACCTTAGTCTCGCTATTAAGCGGGAAGCAAAATCTGAGATGTTGCTGCGGCAGTGTGTCAGAACCTAAGGGAAAACTTTCAGGAAATTTGTAATGGACCGATATAGAGTCGTCGGCTATGCGCTTTACAGGAGCAGCATTTAGTTTTCTACGTGCGATCGAAAAATTTTGGCATATATTAATAAAGACCACAACATTGAACTAAAATGTTCGAAGAACAAGCTTCCTAGGTTGCAGCGAAGCAACTTATGTTAGCAACGGAAACTCTGAGCAGAAGTGAAAATAACAACATGCAAGGATCACAACAGATGATATTAATTCGTAATGCATGTGCAAATTCCAAGTGGAGCGCTAGCCATATTGTTTTGCTCAACGCGCAGGAACAAGAATGGCTCTAGGATGACTCTCAAACGACCTTCTCTTATTAGGATTCGCCACATCATGCAGCCCCTTCCTTTGCTGGTCTTCGCAGCTAGAATCGTAGCGTGGAATAGGAGTATCACAAGAAATGGCCCAAAAAAAGCTATGTTCTTCTGGACCAGGCAGCTTCTGGCAGTATCCCAAGTGGCGCACGCCACGCCATCGGTGGCGCCACCCAGATATTTTCGCGCGGAGGCGCAACGCGAGAAATGGACGCAATGAGCAGAGGTGGGGGGGGGGAATGCGGCCCATGAGCTTCGACCGCCTTGAGCGTAGCAGTCGGATATCATGACGTGGAATCTTCCATTGTACACGGACTGACGCGCACATACAAGTTGTAAATAGAGGGGCCTAGGCCGGTGGCGGCTTTTCTTCCTCCGCCAAGCCGCGATCGCGGCTATTTGCAGCGGAGTTCCGTTGGTCTTTTGCTGTATGCGCCCTTCTAGCTTAGAGATCGCGCGTCGGCGTTGACGTTGCCACGTTCGATCGATGTCTTGTGCGCTCGCGATGGCAGTCCCGACGAGCAGATCGTGGCGCAGTGGGCAGCGCGTCGATTAGCGCGAGAGTGGTCGGTGGTTCGGTTATCACCTTGTGGCAGTGACCAGCATCTCAGCTGGTTGCTTGGGATTTAGGAGGTTCTGACCTGTGCAATTTTTTGTGCAATTTTTGCGCATTTTTCCAGCCGTATGTGTTTCGCCGCTAGAACAGCGCAGAACCCAGCCGCAGACTCCCCTGAGCGAGGAATGCAGTTTCCACACGAGCGGCTTGAATGGCACCCGCGCTGGAGTCTCTTCCCTAGCCCGGTTCTGCTCTAGCTTAGTTCGCCACCGTGGAACACAGCGTAGCCAGCCCCGTTGCTGGCAGTGCGCGTTCCAATCAAACGGACCCCGCTGCAAATAGCCGCGATCCCAAGCCGCTTGCGGTCGCGTAGTGTGGACGTGGCAATTTTCGATATCCACCGATACCGCGGTCAGTCGATATGGAGGAGGGTCGTTGATCGGTCGTTGGCGGATCGCGGCTCTTCCACTGCCGCTGCAGGATAACCCTGTAAGACGGGGCAGTTCTCGCACGACCAGCCTGGATGCACCAAACCTGGAGTTCGTTCCCTGCCTGTCTCTGTGCTCGAAGAACGCATAACTCAGCTGCGCACTTCCATTGAGCGACGGGAGAAATTCTAACACGAGCAGCTTTGATCGCGCACGCCCGGAGTCCCTTCTCTAGCCTGGTTCTGCACTCGATAAGCACAGAACCCAGCCGCGGACTTCCATGAGCGGTAGGGCTAAGAAGGAAAGATTTCGCGCTCTGTCGCAAATATGCATGAGAACGATCGCGCGGATATCAATTCGTTAGCCCAGATACTGCGGCAGGTGCGCGTGTGAGATGAGCGCTCGCGACTTGGAGGTGGAAGGATAACCACGATTATCTATGCCAAACGGTACGTCTCGCGCGAGCTATACGGGTGAAACCCGTCCTACAAGGGGGGAAACGCCACGACACCTCGTACATTTTTGAGTACTGATGGGCTGTCTCCCCCGTCCACTCGTGCGCCGAGAAATGCTTTATTTCAAAAGGAGCGGGCGCAGCACGTGTTAGCGGGTGCAAGGTTACGATGACGATTTTCCCCCATTTTTCGTACTGCAGTTGAAAATTCCAACGGAATCCTAGAACTTGGGTGGATGACGCCAAGGAAATCGCAACATATTGTCCTATCATGAGGTCTTCATTGAAGAAATCCACGCTAAGGTGGGACTGCCCTCCCCTAACCCATATAGCGCCAACAAGCAAGGTTTAAGTGAGCGTGGAACCCAAGTGCGACCATTCACCGCCAGCGATAGCAGTTTTGGTACGAGAATCTCATGGTTAGATGGACCGCATCCCGGAGGCCTCTTCCTTGCCCAGTTCTAGATTGCAAAGAACACGACCCAACTGTGCGTTTCCCATGACGTGACGTGTACTGGCCTAGTCCAGCGTTCACTACTTGCTTTATCAACAATACAGTATAGTGGAAATAGTGACATTACATTACAGAAAAACAAATCCACACCTAGGAGTAAAGGATGAAAAACTTGGTTGACATCGAAGGATCATTAATTTTGAATCCGTTCGGGTGCATGCGTGCATGGCAACGCGACAGGAGGTACACCCGCCCCCTGCTGAGGGGCGTGGCGCCAGGAGGTACACCGCTGTTCTGCGGACCAGAAACTTTTGTTTTGCGTCTCAAAGGTTTCATAAGGCAGCCGTTAGGCTCTCGGTGAAGCCTAGTCGCACGCCCTCCAGCAGGGGCGGGTGCACCTCCTGACTGTCCCCTAGGAAAGAACGATTTCACCTTCTACCTCCAAGATATCTGGGAACAACCGCATCGCCAGTAATTCGGTCAAGTATTGCCCGTTTGCTGTCCTATCGCTTCCTAGATATGAGATCACAAAGCCACTCGTCACACGAGTCGTTCCTTACACTGTCCTTAGAAAGAGGCGGCGCCAAGGCGCGCGGAGGACGAGATGTCCGGCTCCTAGCCAGCGCATGGAGGCATCGCATTTCTAATCACTTCCCTTGACCTGGCAGCTCAATCCTGAACAGATTTCGTTAATGAGACAACAGTCAGAGTCGGCGCTATTTTAGATGGGAGTCACCTTACAAAAAATGTCACTGACACGAAAAAAGGTAACATACTGATAGTGAAGGAGACAAACAAACAATGCTATGGCTCTCCTCTGTGCTCTCCTTGCATCAGTGGAGGAGAGCACAGATTTAGGCAGGGGAACGGACTCCAAGGAGTGGCTCGAGTAACGCACCCGTGCTAAAATTGCTTACATCCTGGAGTTCTGTCCCTTGCCCAAAACGAAACCAAATAAAACGCAGATCACTAATCAAAAAGAGGAGATGAGACTGCATTTACATTCGCTGTATATACCTACTCGCCGCGCCTTTCCGCCGCGGCATGCTAAGTCGACCCCTCCCCCCTCCCCCTCACCCAACTATCATAGCGCCTCGGAATATTGTACACCACATTTGGAGTAAAGGACTTTTCAGCAGCAGCGCCAAGTACCGCCACATTGCTCAGTACTAAGGCGTCCGCATTTTCCGATAAGTATAACAACATCAAACGAGATATGTCATGAAAACACTGCGATCATCCACTAGAATGTCCTCCAATATAAGCCGAATTGTTTGATCCTTCAAAATAAGCGCACGGTGGGCCGGTTTTGCGCACAATTTCAGATAAGCCTTCAATGTAGAGACCACAAATCCTGACCTAAGTCACCGATAGTCTCCAGTTGTGGCGAAAATTTGAGGAATCCAGAGAGGAGCGACGTTTTCCTTCCCTCAACTGCCTCCACAACCGTACCGACTCGAAAACGACTTCAGAGTTCCTCATGAGATGCGCTTCCCATCGTCTCCTATCAGCTGTTAGGTTTCTGGACGACGTTACGCCAATTAACGACGGTTTCGCGCGCCGCAAACTTGTCTAAATAGGGCGACGCGGGTAGGGTGGGAAGTGGGCGTAGGCGGGATTGTGTAGGAAACGATTGCCCCCCGTCAGACAACAGTGACATGTTTGGCGCAATGTGTATTAGAGGGCTGCTGCTAACGCCGCGGGTGCATGGAGTCGATCTATGGCCATTAGAACCAAATCGGAATAGATTTTGGAGCAATCCTAGTTGGTGGTGGCCGCTCTTGAACGATTCCCAAACAGCGAAACAAGATGAATGACACAATAACAACATATAGAAATAAGTAGACTACACCAACGTGGTTGCCTGGTGACTAAGCGTCCGAGTTCTTAGTCAGGAGGGAAACTATTCTCGGTGCAAGTCTAGCAAAACAGGACCTCTTTACTACATTTGCACCGAGAACGATCATTTTCTGGCAGATAGAACAGATAACACCAGTAAAATAAATAAAATTAGCTAAGACACCATTATTCAGTTAGCCTTTGCACACAGACAAGGCAATGTACTTCAATATATACATTTGCTAACGTCCCGACCTCGCGTACAAATGCAATACATTCCGTTCTTTATTATTTATTCGGACTTCGTTAGTGCCTTTTGTTTGCTATGGAACGAGTGAAACCAACATATTCCAATACCAAACACATTCAGTTCTTATGAAATCGTTTAAGAGCGGCCACCACCAACTAGGATTGCACCTAGATTTTGAGCGCAAAACTTAGACTGGAGCATGGTTTCCCTCGCGCGAGTGCTTAGCACGGAGCTACGCATATCTCCATTTGATGACACTGAGCGCACTAAAACTGCTTAGGCAAGAAGTGCGCAGCTGGGTTCTGCTACACCAGACTAGAGAAGGAACTCCGGGGTGTGATCTATCCAAGCTGCTCGTACTGAAACACCACTCGTCGCCCAGGGAGAGTCGCAGCCAGGTGCTGCGCTCTTACAAGGAGCTGTCTGAACGCTACGCAGGAACGGCAAGAACGAGTACTATAGGGAGAATCTCCGTCCTATAAATAGTAACAGAACATGTTTTGTTTTTGCGGAATCCTTGAGGCAAACGAGTAGGAGGGTGTAATGGTTAAGGGTCCGCAGACGCCTCATGTTCGTGAAGTCTAGGGTTTGATTATCATGCTACGTCGCGTTTCTGCACTTTTACCATAGTATCGGATTTTCATAAAGATTTCCATATCTGAACTTGTTTTGGAGTGGTGAGTGCCATTAGTGCACTCACACTGTGGGAGGGGACCACATGGCGAGGATGGGGATTCTCACTCTAGTACTCGTTCTTGCCGTTCCGGCGTACCGTTCAGACAGTTCCCTTGTTAGTACGCAGAAGCGCATACAGCTGAAAAAATGCGCACAAGCACAAGAAAATTGTGTAGACGTGGAAACCCCTCAAACCTCAGTCAGTCGGTTGAAATGCAAAAATCCCGCCGCGCATGAGAACCGAGCCCCTGTCCTCCTTCGCATGAAGCAACTCCACCACCCATATCCATTGCCTCAGAGATAAACCTTCTGACTCGTGGTAAAACGTTGACGACGCGTCTTCTGAACCCGATCTGAAAGTCTGCCCCCCCCCCTTTTTGATTCCTTATTGGTTCATTTAGCTAGTCCCCTATTTCTGGTCATCCCTTCCTGTCCACCTTCTGGATCCTTTGTTTGTTTTCCTTTTGAACTCCCTCCCCTTACTAGTCCCTTCTTACTCCTTCCATCACTGGACCCTTCCTTGCTTGTCCTTTCCTCCCCCCCCCCCCTCTCCCCTATTGAATCTTGACCTCTTAACGGTATCTTTCTACTGATTTCTTGTCCTGGCCCCCGTAGAGGTCCTCTTTACACTTCTGAAATGGGACGGTTGTGACCCGACATCTGACACGTTTACTGAATAAGGACGCTTTTTGCGCGACATGGGTCTGCTGGACCCGGACGCCTTTTACACGACGTCGGTGACACGTCTCCTGAACTCGGACGCTCGTGACGCGATGCCGGCAACACACTCTGAATCACGACTCTCTGCAAACATGGAAGAGCGGCCTCTACCCTGAATCATCGCGACGTCTGTGAGGTCTCAAACAGACGGTCAACCGCTAACTCTTTTATATCTTGTAGGATATGATATCAGGTTTAGGTGGACCCCTTTCGCCCACTATACTACTAAAATGAACATATAAGGGCCGGTTAGAGCAGAGTTGAGCTGCAACGCGGCAAAATGATAAGAACGTAAAGTAGCTTTCACACTGCCGTTGCTGCTGTTGCAGCAACGGGCAACGAAAAAGGGGTGGAGTTCGCGTGACGCGTGAGATAAGATAATGAGATAAGACCTGTGATATGCCTCGGTTGACGAGCATCAGCAACAAGAAATGATGGCGATCATCCCTTGTTGCTGAGCCCGCGTAAAGTTGCGCAACCGATGCCGGTGTTGCTGATGCGGGGCTACAGCAGTGTGAAGGCCCCCTCGTTGCTGTTGTTGCTCCTCTGCGTCTGTGCGGTATGCTTCATCTTTACGGCATCGGTTGCGCAACAGCAGCAGCGGGAGTGTGAAAACCGCTTATATCGATAGGGCAGCGCGAATAATTGATTTGGAAGGTTACCATTACATCGCGTCGCGCCGCTATGGAGCTATGAACGTTCATAGTTGTGAATCTGCACCACTGGCAAAGCGAAACAATCAAAACGAGAAAGCCTCTCAAGGCAATTGATTTGCAAAAAGGTTCATCTGTAGGCCAACTTAGCGTTTCGTCTTCGAAAAACAGCTCGCTTACAATTCTTCCTTTGGTATCAGAAAGACTCAGTGAAGCACCCCCTGCTAAAATAAAGGATAAGAAAAAAGGATGGCGTTCATCTATCCTTTCTTTATATGCGTCACGCATTTCACTTCTACAGGACATCGTGTGTAAATTTGCCCGTTTGCATTTTACAATGACTTCCGCTTCGCTTATGATCAACATGTCAGTTTTTTAACATTCCCAGTAGAGCATCAATTCGACAACGGCGGAGCGATAAAAACTTTGGATGGTTTGTTTGCCAAAGTAGTCACAGAGAGACCGTATCGATAAGGACAACATGAAGCTGTTTTTCACCACCACACACTTCGCACAACACAACACGGACAACAACATTACCTTGCAAATAAGTCTAATCTCGGAAGCGAATAATGGTTTCCTTATTATCACGAGGTTGTCTTACTAGGAAACTATTTCAACGGTAGGTCGGAACCGCCTAAGTGTTGTATATGGGCAGAATCGCCTCTATCTGCGAAACAACAAAATGCAAATATCTCGACCCCAATACAACTCTGCACAGAGTTAGGGACGACAGAAGTTGGGCCGTTGGCGGCGTTAGCCCTATGCCTGCACGCGGAGGGCGAGCTCAAGTTGGCTGGAAACAGCGATTATGGGGATTACGCCGCCCATCTACGCACTGCGCCACCATTACTCGCTCGTGATCGCTATTTCCAGCCAACTTGAGCCCGCCCTCCGCGTGCAGGCATAGGGCTAACGCCGCCAACTGCCCAACTTCTGTCGTCCCTAACTCTGTGCAGAGTTGTATTGGGGTCGAGATATTTGCATTTTGTTGTTTCCCAGAGAGAGAGGCGATTCTGCCCATATACAGGGTGCGTAAAAAGTATTGACGCACCTAGTTTTTGTTTCAGCTCCAACTTTCTCTTTCTACTTTTCGAAGTTTTTGTGTGTTATTTTTGCTGTCTATATCGTGTTCAAAAAATATTCTTGTAAAAACTGAAGAAGCATGATACCGTCGTGGTTACGGTGAGCCTTTCCTGGCTGTTACCAAAGGAAATGAATACTTCATTAACAAAAGAATTAAGCTGTGTTTGAAATGGTGGATGAGAAAAGAAGTCAACAACCCAAACGTCGGCCGCGGCTCTGTCATAACAGATAATGATTACAAGATGTTCAAGCACGATAACGTTCAAATCAAAAATTGTCAACCTCTGTCCCATAACGGCAAACAGATAACGCGCGCAGGTGTGAACAGCTTCTCAGAAGAGCACAGCTTGAACATGAATCCGCTGGATTACTCTTTCTAGGCGATTTTGAAGAATGAGGTCTGTTCTACTTTCAACAGAAGTGACCAGTCGCAGAAGGCTACCCTGTTCGAAGCACGGAACAAAATGCAAACGATTACTTGCGGCACGTGCTCATGAATTTTTCCGCCGTTTTCGCTCCTGTATTCACAGCAGAGGAGCCAATGTCGACTGCGAGTTATTCTATCGTATTTGTAAGATCATTTTCCATATTTCTCAAATAAATATTTCTAAATTTGCTGCGCATTATTATTTCCACAACCGCCATTTACTGCGTCAATACTTTTACGCACCCTGTACAACACTTGGTCCGTTCCGACCTACCGTTGAGATAGTCTCCTGGTTAGCCGACGCCCCTCAGATTGGGTTTCAGATCTCTTTACTCTTTCCCTGCTCAACAAGGACAACATCAGACATCATATACGTTTTAGGCGAGCGGGTATGTGGAAGCGGTCGATTTTCGAACGTTTACCTCGCAGAGCTCACCGAACCTGAGAAACGAAGAGTAGCTATTAAAAACTCTTGGTATGTGCATTTTTTTGCAACGATCTATTGCAAAATACGAGGCAGAGGGACATCGCCGTTACATGCACAAGCGGAACAACACCATATCATCAGGGCAGTCACTGCGAATAAACCTGACCCTAAAAGTCAAGGACCTAGATATTGAATCTTAACCGTATTGCTTCATTGGTTGTTCGAGTTCAGAACATTTAGAGACCCTAATCGTTCACCCTTGTTCAGTCAGATGTTTCGCAGATGCTGACTTCTGCCAATATGTGAACGAATCACAGTACGTCTTTTGAATAGACGCCGCAAAAATCGCGATTTTACGGTTTTTGCGTCTTTTTGATAAAACTAGTCTAAAAGTCACCTATTTGAAAAACCAAAGCCGTATTTCAGCTCAAGAGCTCAAGCTCTATCGTTTGGGATACGTGTTTCGCATGGAGCCATGAAAATGTCCGAAATTGAAAACTTGCGCTTCATTGCGAAGGGCGGTCGCAGACGAGTTCTCGGTTGCAAACCGCTGAAAACCGCTACATGCTCTACACAAACTTCTAAAAACGGACCCGAGAAAGTCTTTGTTGCAGTAAATATGTGTGTGGGCCTATAACTAATTTTTCCGAAGCGTCTGATGAAAGCATAAAATTGATTATGAAGTAGATAAATGGTGAAGTCTATGAACTAGGCATTCTATTTACTTCACCATGGGCTGACGACGGGCAAGTGTTACCACCCACTCCACTAGGTTGTGCAGTGACTACACTGATGTTCACTCTGAATCTGTAGCACGTATCTCTCACTAACGCTTTTACAACGTAACGGCAATAAGCTGATAAGTAATAAAGCTTCTTAAACGTCAAGCATCTTCTTTGAAGTAAAGCAAACTTGTAGGGAACCAAAAAATGTTATCGCTGCCAAGGACAAACTGTTTCCTGAGATTGAAGTGCTGTCCTGCATTCCTCCGCATCCAAACGTAGTCACTCTTCTGTATCACTTCACAAGAAGAATCGATCAGCAGGTTAACTCGAAGACGAAGTGCACATCATTGTAATGCTTGATGCAGCGGTCTTTTCTTACAGACAATACACTGCCTAGTTATGGACTATCTTCCCGATGACGTCCAGAGACTGCGTGAGAAAGGCATACGCTTCGATAGCCTCGACGCTCAGGTGACGTACTTTTGCGAAGATAACACGACTAATCTATAGCTACGCACACTAACAGTACAGTGTGTGGACCAGTATACGGTTGGAAAAAAGTCTCTTCACACTTCGAAATTTTTTTTACCCTTCCCCTTGTAAACGCACTAGCCAATGTTGATTGCTGATTTCGTAATCCTATCACACTTGTCTACCGTTCGCACGCGGACACAGGTTAAGACTCTTCTTGTAATTCGTTATCCATCCAATCTTCCGAACTCAATGCCAGATCTACCTCATGGCCGTTTTCAGCACGGCATTCTTCAAGAATTCATTAAAGAATCCACAGCACGTCAGGCAGCAGACCAAATTAACCACATATATGGCTTGGGATCTACTACTCATCGCGCCTGTTATGAGTGGTTCGGAAAGTCTTTAAAGGGAAATTATTCACTGAGGGCAAGCATGGTCAGGAAGGCCAACTGGATTGGACGACAGTGAACTACACCATCTTCTTCGTACCGATAGTTGGCAGACGACACGTCAGCTGGCAGAGAAGCTCGAAGTGTCTCATAGGATAGTGGGGATCCATCTGAAGAATCTTGGCTTTCATGGAAATTTGGAGCTTGGATTCCACATGCCCTGTCAGACACTCAGAAAGGTCGACGGCTCTCCATCGCTGCTTCTCTTCTGTCCAGATAAGGAAGAAAATCGTTTCTTCCGCGGATTGTGACAGGCGAAGAGTCCTGGGTTCTGTGTGCCAACTTCCGAGGAAAAGGCAATGGGTACAAAAGGGAGAGAGCCCTAAGTCTGATCTCAAGCCCAATGTTCACGAACGGAAGATTCTCTTGAGTGTTTGGTGGATATCAGAGGAGTGATTTATCGGCAAACTCTCAGAAGTGGAGAGACACTTACTGCTGTCACATACTGCGGCCAACTCCACAAAGTCGTCGCAACTCTCCAAGAAAACAGGCCGGAGAAGTCGAAGGTGATGATTCTGCATGACAACGCAAAGTGACATGTTGCAAGACTCACAAGAGAAACAATAAAGGGGATGGGCTGGGAGGTAATGCCACATCCACCGTATAGCCCTGATCTCGCCCCTACCGACTACCATCTCTTCCGTGCTCTCAAGCAAGAAATTGGAGAGAAATATTTTGGAACGGATGAAGACCTCAAAAATTGGATTTATCAATGGTTCGACTCCAGAACTGCAGTCTTTTAAGCGAGAGGAATTGGAAAATCACCCAGTCTTTGGAGAAGTGTAGTAGAACAAAATAGAGTTTATCTCAATTGATTTGACTTTGTAGTTGTGAAGTAATAAATCTTTGAAAAAAATGAAAAGACTTTTTTTCCAACCTAATAGCTAGCCTGGACATTTTCGGCGTGCATATAAAGTTAGTAATATCAAAAACAAAAACGTTAAAAGAGCATAATGACATAAGTAAATATATGGACCTCAAATTTCACGATTATAACGGCCATAAGATCTATATCTGAATTGCTCAGCTAAACTCGCGTTTCTAGACATGGTGAGCTCCGGGGTTAACGTCGAATGAGCAGGCAGACAGGGTTTTTAAAAAACTGCAAAAAATTTGCACAAAGCCCTCCTTCAACCTGCGCGTGCTAAGCGCACGATTCCCTACGAGTAGGGCCATCGACTCGCTACAGTACCAATTCACCGACCTCGAAGAGATGGAAGACCTGGCTGGTCTGCCTCACACAAGAACTGAGAACCTGAAAACGGAGTGCACGCGACAGACGGCGCCTCCCTCTACCGAACGTGCACGCGCCTTGAATCTCGGTGTGTTCTAAAAATTGCCACGATACAATGGAAATGTGGCGAGGTGACTTTGAAGGCAGAAAGCAGCTAATTTTCAATGTCTCATCTTTGTCTCTTTTTAGCTGTACTCATACCAGCTGTTCTCAGCGGTGAACTGCCTCTACAAGAGCAAGATCATACATCTGGATATTAAACCTTCAAACCTTGTCCTAAATCATATGGTACCGCTTGCAGTGTTGCTTTTTTTGAAATGGTTAAGGTGCTGCTAACGTTTCAGGAGGGAATTCTGAAGCTAGCCGACTTTGGAAACGCCGTCCACTTTGGAACCGTTGCCACATCATCGTATCAGGTCAGCGTTACTGTTAATTTTGTCGAAGGAATAAAAAATACGACGTCCATCTTGTGAATACCGCCCTACGATCATTAGTTTTGGCTAATCCTTAACCGAGGATCAGGCCAAGAGAGAGGGAACGCGTGAAAAACCACGCCACTACATCACTGATCTAGGTGGCATACAGATTTGTTCAGCCCACATTTCTTACAGGTCACCAGATACTACCGACCACCAGAACTATTATTTGGAAGCACTACTTTAACCCCAGCTATAGGTGAATGGCAACGAAACTCCATCGTGCAATTCCACTTCCAACTTTATTATTTAGATGTGTGGTCTGCAGCATGTGTAACGTACGACTTCATAACGACGAGGCCCTTGTTCAAGGCAAGAAGCTCCGATGACCAGGTTTCTCTTTTTACTAGTTACAACTGCAAACTCATAAACTAAGATCAAGCAGCCTAATGGCGTGTTTTGTAGTGATTAGCCTAAAAGAGGACAGATACTTTCGAACTGGTGTCGAATTCATCAACGACTTTCAGCAACTCAACGGAAAAAAACAGCCGAAATCGCTGATAGTGCGGCTTGTCAAGCGATATGGTGAAGAGTTTACCGCGCTATCAGGAATTCCGACTGTATTTTCTCCGTTAAATTGCTGTAAGTCGTTGATGAATCCGGCTCCAGAAGGGCGAACCGCGGAGGAAAAAAAGCCTATTTGCCAAGATCGAGACGTAGCATTCCTGCACCTTTGCAGTTGCACATTTTCACACTTCGTTCCTGGGGGCGAAGGAGCGTAAGGACAATGATAATGGGGTCATAAGGCACCAAATATACATACTCCTGCCTCGGCACAAGCGGTGTGCGTCGAATCTTGTCCACGTGGCAGTCTTTGAAAACGACGGTAGCGAAGTCTACATCAGAGGTGGTTCTTGGTCGCCTAGTGACTACGGGTAGCGGCTCTTCCACCGCTACTCTGTGGTGGTAGCATTGCGTGCATTAGCTACTGTTTTTTCTTACTGGTTCTACTGTTTTTTCCCCTCTCAAAAAGAATGATGTCAATTTTATTGAGAAGGTTCAAAACAATTACATGAGGAAAATATTAGATCTGGAAGCTTCCTCTTTTCTAGGATTCCTCGCTCACGCATAAGAAACAAATATTCCAATCTCCACACGTTTGAGTCGCGTAGGAATCTAAGAGACGTTTGTGTTATCTTCAAAATGTTATCAGGGATCATGGACGTTGATGTTTCGCAGTTTTGCAAGATTTTGCCATCGGTAACGAGAGGTGATTCTAAAAAGATATCCTACCGCACTCCTAAGACGACAGTAAGGTCTTCTGCTTTTATGTGCAGGGCCGCCTCCTCATACCTAGCTCTAAAACACAATTTTGAAGTAACTGAGGATGTACAATACCGGCCTTATCTTTTGGTCTTTGGGCGGAAAAAGCGAAAAAAACCGCCTTTTCCGCCGCTTTTCTGTAGCGCTCTTCAAATTGAGCGCATTGCAAATTGAATCACATATTCGTGATCAGCACCGAGCCCTCTTCCCGATGAGCTCAAAATCGCCTAGCGAGCGCCTAAATAAAAGTTCAGTGACCTAATTCCTGCCTGGCGCCGCTGACCCCTGTGCTCGCGGGAGATAATTACACCCACAGCTGCCAAGTAGCTAATGAAGGAAGATATTCGACATATTAAAGCCTATTTCTTACTTAATGTATAGAAATGCATAGCTCTCTGGATCTCCTAGTATTTCATGATCACAATCTGCTTGACCGTTGCCCTCCATTAAATTTTTACTTTATTTCTACTTACTTTTGCTTTATTTTTGTTTTTTCCTGGAGGAAAATTTCTTGTGTTTATGGAGAAGTTAGAAAAGGAGAAAACTTTTATGTGGCTTATGCTACGACTTGCGGTAGCCAGTCAATCCATGAGTGTTTGGTCCTTACCAGAGAGGTCTGATACCAACTCACCGTTTTTGGAGAGATGGAAAGCTTGGTTGGCCTCGGCGAGAAATCCCATCCAGAAACTTCGATTCAGGGTGCACGCGAAAGCCAGCGCCGCCTCCGGCTACGCCACCAGGAATGGCTAGATTTTTTCACTCAATATTAAACTAATGAGCTGTGAACTATGGTAGGTGCGCTCTCATGTGCTGGCTATTTTCTTTGTTCTGGCTAGATGCGCTAAGGCACTGTGCAGAAGGATAGTGAAGGTTAAAGCTGTCTTTCTTGTCTACACGCAGGAGACAGCATTGTTCTACCGTTACTCAATATTTACGGAAGGTTTCGAAATAGGTTTTAAGATCTTTGAAATATCGAAAAAACTAAAAAAGGCCTGTGCTTGCCTTGGATTAAAGAAGTCGAATAGAATGCAATCAATTCTCCCAGCACTATAAGAGTATGAAGGATAAAGAATAATGAACAACATTATTTAATCCTTGGGCCACGCGTTCTACTTCTACATGATATTGTGGACGCAAATTGAATGCGTGTTTGGTCTGAACAACTTCACTGCGCTGTGCAACGGAAATATGGCGTAGATGTAGAATATGTGGCGCATGCTATGGAAAAAAGGCATAACGTTGATGTTTACCGTTGGTCATATAATATTATATTAATATTATATTATAATATTTACAACCAACCCTTTGGGATGAGCCACGCATTCAAATACTGTTACATACAATACCGCTCAAATTCTTTGAAAGAAAGACAAAGCGTCCCCTTTCCATAACTTACTTTAAATTTGCTCCTATAGATTCCAATTAACAACATTCAAATCCCCTCTACACTGCGCATTCGATGCTTCCAAGTTGTGTTTAGTTCATGAACCTCTGACCTAGTTGTGGCGCATTTTCGTCTTGAGGGCTCTTAATTGATTTACGACCTCTCCAAAACTGCCATTGGCCCCCACTTCGGAGACTCCACCAGCCGATTTCGGCGAAATACGGAATTCTCCATTTCTCTCAAAAGATCCGAATTCAGCTTGTTGTGGGTACCATAGTGACACTAAACACCGCTTAGTTTGGTTGATTTTGATTTCACCGCATATTTTGTCTAATTGCTCGCAAGGTCCACTTTCAGAACGTCCTTTTTCAATAACCACCCCTTCCTTTGCGAACATTTATCTACGTTGATTTAGCTGAGAAAAGCTCCTTTCACGTCTAGTAAAACAGCTCCAAGAGCTAGAAAGCGACCGCTTTAATATGTCTTCAAAAACGCAGTTTTTTGTTCACTGTACAGGATTCTCCCATTTTGAATTCGTTGTAGTGTGTATAGAAAAGCAGGGAAGGTGATCCAACTTTTTTCAGTGGACGGTAGTATGGTCGGTATTCCAAAACTAGCAGCAAATAATACTGGCTTTCTTCGGGGTGGTAATTTTGTGGCCTTTACTGCTATCCAAATTTCGTATTTTATCTCGTTTTCTTCAGTTTAACCTTCGGGTTGCTCTTAAATGTGAAAATGGTTGGTTAGAGGTTTTGGCCGCGTCAACAGCTTTTCGGCAATGTAATATGGCTCAAATAGGACATAGTCGAAATTTTGCCTTTCTGCATGCAGTCGGTTCTGAGAGTGGGACTTGGACTCGGCCCGAGCCCCGTGCTCGGCGGCCGAGTCGCGGGTGACCTCTGCTCGGTTCGCACCTCGGTGCGATACCCATTGGCAGTGCACTACTCCATTAGAGCAATAAAACCAACACCGATCGCTCTTTTGGATCTGTTTCATGTCAGCCGTAGTGTCCTCGGTTTTTAACGATTTAATTGTCCTCACTCATTCTAAAGTGTCTGAAACACTTGCATGTCGTTGTTGCTGGTTGAAATTCAAACATCTCCCAATAAATACCAGTTTTTCAGCCTAAGTAAAAAAACTTTGCATACCTTTCTATCCCGGATATGGACTTTGTGGTCGATCCAGTATTCAACTCATATGAGTAAGAAATAGAAAAACATGAGATTGAGCAGTAATCACTTCACGGGAGGTCTAAGAGTGTGCTAGGTGCGAAAGTTCTCTTATGCCCGATTCAGGTAGTTTTTGGGTTTCGGAGAAACGATTTCCAAACAAACTCCCGTAGGAGTAGAAGGCGTGGCGCATCCCAAAAAAGACTGGGTAGCGTCTTCCTTTATTTTTTACCCTTTATATACCATTTTCACGTCGAACTCGGCACTTTCCAAATCAAATTGGATAATCTTCTAAGCTGGCCTATAAATTTTGAAATCAAATTGAAAGTCTTCCAAATCAAGATGAGCTTCTTACAAGTTAAACTAAAGACTCTTCAAGATGGTTAAAATAATTTTTTGCTCAAAGGAAACTTAGAATAACTTTTTGTGAATTTTTTTTTACTTCAGCTGCCTACTGAGAGGAATAATTTTATAAAATTTTTATCTCTTAAGAAAAAATAATGAATTAAATTTTGCGTTAAGGTGCAGCAAGGTAGCAATCATGCCGTGCATTAAAGGACTGGATCGCGCCATGCACTTAAAAAGTTCAAGGTATCGTTTATTTGATGTGTAAATACTGCTTACATGCAGTAAGAAAGTTAGGATGCGCGTGTTTTCTTACAATTGTTTGTGCTGCTCCGCTTGCAGGTGCGAAACTGCATGCAAACAAATGTTTTGCTATCGAGTAAAAATCACGAAGTTTCGGACGTAGGCATGGCGCAATTTCTGTCTTGGTTGTATAAAAAGGACGCCTTCCTGCTCTTCTAAACAAGCTTTGAATCATTGTTTTTCCTCAAAAAATAAATTTTTTATAAAAATTCAAACTATGTGTTCTATTATTGGGAAGTAAATTAAAACTGCAAAAGAAGTTATACTTAAATTTACCTTAAACAAAAAATATTCTAACATTTTTGAAGAGTAGAAGAAGCCAATTTTGATTCGGAAGAGTTCACTCTGATTTGAAAAGTCTTAGTTAGCTTGGAAGAGTGACGTGAAAATATGTTATATATATTACTTAATATTACTTATTATAATATATATATATTATATATTATATATCGTTACATATATTATTATATTTATACGTATATTTAGAACAGCAAATTTGTCGATGGACATTCAATCCAATGCAAATTTTCAAAAATACGTTAAAAATTTTGTTAAGTTTCCGAAAATTTCCGTTAATTTGTTAAACCAGATTTTAGCGGAAGATGTCGTTAATTTGTTAAAATTGTCAAATCATTAAACTTTCTGTGTACAGTACTGGGACAGACCTCAAAAGAGCGATCGGTGTTGGTTTTATTGTTCTAATGGAGTAGTGCACTGCCAATGGGTATCGCACCGAGGTGCGAACCGAGCAGAGGTCACCCGCGACTCGGCCGCCGAGCACGGGGCTCGGGCCGAGTTCAAGTCCCACTCTCAGAACCGACTGCATGCAGAAAGGCAAAATTTCGACTATGTCCTATTTGAGCCATATTACATTGCCGAAAAGCTGTTGACGCGGCCAAAACAGCTAACCAAACCATTTTCACATTCAAGAGCAACCCGAAGGTTAAACTGAAGAAAACGAGATAAAATACGAAATTTGGATAGCAGTAAAGGCCACAAAATTACCACCCCGAAGAAAGCCAGTATTATTTGCTGCTAGTTTTGGAATACCGACCCTACTACCGTCCACTGAAAAAAGTTGGATCACCTTCACTGCTTTTCTATACACACTACAACGAATTCAAAATGGGAGAATCCAGTACAGTGAACAAAAAACAGCGTTTTTGAAGACATATTAAAGCGGTCGCTTTCTAGCTCTTGGAGCTGTTTTACTAGACGTGAAAGGAGCTTTTCTCAGCTAAATCAACGTAGATAAATGTTCGCAAAGGAAGGGGTGGTTATTGAAAAAGGACGTCCTGAAAGTGGACCTTGCGAGCAATTGGACAAAATATGCGGTGAAATCAAAATCAACCAAACTAAGCGGTGTTTAGTGTCACTATGGTAGCCACAACAAGCTGAATTCGGATCTTTTGAGAGAAATGGAGAATTCCGGATTTCGCCGAAATCGGCTGGTGGAGTCTCCGAAGTGGGCGCCAATGGCAGTTTTGGAGAGGTCGTAAATCAATTAAGAGCCCTCCAGACGAAAATGCACTACAACTAGGTCAGAGGTTCATGAACTAAACACAACTTGGAAGCATCGAATGTGCAGTGAAGAGGGGATTCGAATGGTGTTAGCTGGAATCCAAAAGAGCAAATTTAAAGTAAGTTATGGCAAGGCGACGCTTTGTGACGGATTAATCCGTCGCAAAGCGACTTTTTTGCAAAGAATTTGAGCGGTATTGTAGAGACGCATTAAAATGTCCAACATAATGTTCTGCTCTGAAAATTTTGCTATGTAACATTACTTAAAATTTTTCAGTTCACCTGGCCCAATAAGTGTAATAAATTGCAAAGTTAAACAAAACATACAACTGTAAGGAAGGCAAATATCCCCACTTTGTCGTGTAAGTGGCATTTACACTATCAATCACATAAAGCTGCGGTGAACATTTGGAGTGCATGGCGCGACCTCATCTTTTAATGCGCTAAATGCTTGCTTGTTATCTGTGGGCTGTACGATTCTCCCATTCGTAGTTCGCTGGGTTGAGCCCATGGATCAGTTTCTCCCACCCACTCATGCTTCCTACTTATCGTTTGAACACTCTTCCAAGACGTTGCGTTTTTTATTCGGTTGATAGCAGAAGTTAAACAATAAATACAACTTCAAGGAACACACATATCCCCACTTTGGGGGTTCATGTAAGTGGCATTTACACTATCAATCAAAAAAAGCTGCAGTGAACTTTTGGAGTGCATGGCGCGATCTCATCTTTTAGTGCGCCATATGCTTGCTTCTTCGCTGTGGACTGTAAGATTCTCCCATTCGAAGTTGTTTGGATTGAGCGCAGTTAGGCTACGTCAATAGCGTGGCCCGTCATACTCGACGCCGACAAAGCCGGCTAGCCTTTCGTGGCCCGTGGAGCCGATGCCGGCGGAATCGCCTAGCCCGCGTGGCCGGCGGATGCCATGCAGGCAAAGCCGTCGACCGACGCTGGTGTCGTTATAGAGGAGAAACTTCCTTTCAGGAGGCCACCAGGATATGTAATAGAGGTTATGTAACAGTATTTGAATGAATGCGTGGCTCATCCTAATGGGTTGTTTGCAAATATAGAGGACCAAGGGTAAAAACCAACGTAAAGCCTTCATTCTATAGCATGCGCCACATACAGGGTGTCTCAAAAAATGAATACACTGTTTGAAAGGTGATAACTTCGCTCACACTGAATGTACTGAAAAGTTAAGAGTCCATATGAAAGTTTAAGAAAATAGAAATTTTCTGACAAATGAGCGGTATGGAGTGCGCCATGCACTCGTCTAAAATCTTGCATTTTACAATTGATTGATTGTGTTCCGTTTGAATACCAGTTATAATTTCATCACAAAGTGGCCGTAACGATTGACTTGTGCTTTTTTCAAGGTTTAAAACTTAAAGACACTATTAAGGATTGTGAAAAATGCAGGTACTATTTGAAAGGTTCTAACATTGCTGCTAGCAAAGTTTTTGAAGATGTTTGAGACTCATATGAGAGCACAAGGTAACGAGATTTCTGAGGCGTGTAAGGAGTTAAGATCGCGCCATGCCCCCTCACGAAACCTTGCATTTCGGACTCGATTGATTGCGCATGGGCTGAATGCCTGTCACAATCTTGTTACCGTTGCTGCATTCGTTGCTACATGCTGCGCGCTGGCTTTCGCGTGCAACCTGAATCGAAGTTCCTGGATGGGATTTCCCGCCGAGGCCAACCAAGCTTTCCATCTCTCCAAAAACGATGAGTTGGTATCAGACCTCTCTGGTAAGGACCAAACACTCATGGATTGACTGGCTACCGCAAGTCGTAGCATAAGCCACATAAAAGTTTTCTCCTTTTCTAACTTCTCCATAAACACCAGAAATTTTCCTCCAGGAAAAAAACAAAAATAAAGCAAAAGTAAGTAGAAATGAAGTAAAAATTTAATGGAAGGCAACGGTCAAACAGATTGTGATCATGAAATACTAGGAGATCCAGAGAGCTATGCATTTCTATACATTAAGTAAGAAATAGGCTTTAATATGTCGAATATCTTCCTTCATTAGCTACTTGGCAGCTGTGGGTCTAATTATCTCCCGCGAGCACAGGGGTCAGCGGCGCCAGGCAGGAATTAGGTCACTGAACTTTTATTTAGGCGCTCGCTAGGCGATTTTGAGCTCATCGGGAAGAGGGCTCGGTGCTGATCACGAATATGTGATTCAATTTGCAATGCGCTCAATTTGAAGAGCGCTACAGAAAAGCGGCGGAAAAGGCGGTTTTTTCGCTTTTTCCGCCCAAAGACCAAAAGATAAGGCCGGTATTGTATATGGCTCCTTCGAACGATTTGTGAAGAAGAAATGGTTATGTTATTAGTCCTTTATGGTGAGCTTATTCCTAATGGTGTTTGGGTGTTTATTCTATGTTTGTTGTGTTTGTTCGTTTTATGACGTGTGTCTTAAACATCGTAATGAATGCTAATAATAATTAGCTAATCATTGAAAGTGGGGTCGGTCGGTCAATCTATGTGGACATCGGCGAAGGTCTCCTTTTTTATAACATTATTAGAGTTTGTATAAAGCGGTTTAGATCGGAAGCTTCACGCACTGCTTAGCGTATTCTATAACTGTAGGACTCGTTTTTTTTAATGTTTGATAGCTAGGATATAGCTAACAATTCTGAAAAAGATACATGTTGAACCTCCTCTCCGTTTTCTAGAATTACGTCCACATGTTGTGGTGCACGATAATTGGCAAACTTTTCCCCATTGGTGTACTGTGCACCCGTTTTAGACTGTGCTGAACCATTTCTTCTTTGAAAGGATATCGATCTTTTGGAAAATCGTCGTCTGAGAGGGTATCGCTTAAAAAGCTGAAGAAGCATCAACGGGGTGATCTCTACCGACCTCGAAACTATAAAGAAAGGCCTCATGGACCTGTTAAGTGGGTACTATTGTAAAATAGTTCACCTTCGCTTTTGTCGTGGTGGCCAAAAGGACAAAGTGAGGTGCCTCCTCCCGCCACAAGAATCTTTCTTCTTATGAAAGTAGACTACCATGAATTGTGTGCAAGGTAACCCTATCCTTCCTTGAATATTGGCAGACTTGTTGCTAAAGTGTCGCGTCTGCACCTTAACGCATCACTAGCGATGTAAAATCGAACGAAATTTGAAAAATCTAAGCTGCAATCATGCTCTAAAAAAACCTAGATTTGTTGTCACCTTGAAGTAAATTGTAGAAACGCCCTTCAATTTACGAAGCAGAAGGGTATGAAACTTCCCATGAAGTCCAGCCAGCAATCAATGTGCTCTGGACATCTTCTGTCATTACATCATTATTTTGATGTCCTCTGTCGTAATACAAACGAAGAAGTTGATTATCGCCCTTAGGATTCTTCGCTTCCTTCAACACTCACATCAACTAGAGAGTGAGATCTCGTTTCCACCTTCATGCGTTTACCAGAACAGATATCAAAAGGCTCCGCGTTCTCTAAAACGTGCTCTGACTATGATAAACGTGTGAAGGCAAGCAGGTGCGTGCGTATAGTGACTGCTCGGAGGAGTAATAGCGATCTGTTCTTCTCTTCTTGGGGCCTGCTGCTCCTATCCATATTCCCGCCTTCTACCTGCGTTCTAGCCGATCATCGCCGCCGTCGGCTAGAGCGCAGAAAGAACGCTACGGTGGCAGAACGTCGGCAAATCAGAGGCGACGGCAATAGTGATTCACGTGGGAGCCGTGGCGAGAAACAAGTGTTCAACCCCTCCCTCCATTCATTATTACCACTTTAAGGATCGAGGAACTTGGCTGCTCGGGACTTCTTCTGAAGTTTCTCTTAAGAACATTATGTAGTCTTTGTTACTCTCCCTGTGTTCTCTAGTTTTGAAATTTGCCCAATTTGATGTGCAAATGATAAATATGACATCAACGTTTTTAGGTGAGACTGATAGTCGAAGTCCTCGGCTATCCCTCATCGGATGATGTCCATGCAATGGGCTCACATCGTCCACGGGTTCACATGAGCTCTGGTCGTGGTCTCGATAAGGTAAGACGTAGCCATGGAGGTGCAAGTTGAGTCGGGGGGGGGGGGGGGGGAGGAGGAGGAGGAAGCACACCGAGCTCTCGTAGAAATCATGGAAGAAATAATAATAAAACGTGCAGCATAAAGTACAACCGAGCAATGAGCGAAGCCCAATGATAAGCTCTTATGTCGATTTCCGCGTCGTGCGTTCGATATGGGAGCATATCATTAGCTCCAGTTTAGCGATGGTATAACATGGGCCTAAAACAGCTTTCCCAGTTGAGGACAGAAAGGTGAAGAAGTACAGCAAAATGAAGTAAAAGCTGGAATAAATTCTAGCGATTTCGGCTTTCATTTCATTCAGCAGTCGACGCGCACTCACCTGGCATAGAAGACGCGTAAGGACATAATGTGAAAAAAGAGCACATGCTAACAAAAAAGCGCTAGAAGATTTGTAGACTTAAAGCGTACAGCAGAACTCTCCTGACTGCACCGCCAAGGACTTCCTTATGGAACAAATCATTCTTCATTCATTCTAAATCTCATTCTTGATGAGTTTCGTTGATTGTCGAGCTACTTTTCCGATGTTTCATTGAATGGCTTAAGATTGTAGTACAGCAACCGCTGCAACAACTTCATATGCTTTTCAGTATGTTGGCGCCAGCTTTGACAAGAAGGCTCTTTCACTACTGCAGGAGATTCTCATCTACGATCCAACCAAACGTAAGACAGCTGCTGAAGTTCTACATCACGACTACTACGATCCGTTGAGACAGGTGCAAAATATACATTTCCTTGGATATAGAGTGAGATCATCTGGCAATCGGGAATGAATAAGCTGGGGGTCATCCTGTATCTCTACTACGCGGCATTTATTTGTCCAGATCAGAGAATACGTGATCAATGAGGATTAACCATTGCGGAAATTACGGCCAAGGATAAGAAAACAAACAAACGTCGCTGGTTCACTTAATGTTATTTTATTTATTTATTTACTACTTACTTAACTCATGGTTGGCCTCCAAATCTCCTTTACCATGGTGGAAAAAAGCATTGAGGCCCCTCCAGACTTCTGCGGCGTTGCCGCTGCCCTGTCCTCCATCATAGGGCAGGGACGCAGAACTCGCCGTCCAGCGACGCCGCTGGCCGGCCGGCGGCGTAGCTGGAGCGGCACCGCCGGAAATAATTTGAATCATACGAGACGGCGCCACTCCAGCGGCGCCGGGAGAGTCTGTCTGCGCTCTGCACTTTCGCGGCGGGTCCCAACTAGAAAGACGACTGAACCTCGCCGTCGCCGCTGAGCGGCGCCGCTGGCCGGCGTGACGGCGGAGAGTCGTTGGATACACCGCCCTGAGAAAGGGGCGGGGCGAGGGGCGCGCCGAGGACAAGATGTCCGAGTCCCTGCTATCATGGAGGCATCGCATTTCTAATTACTTTCCTTGGCCCTATAGCGCTATCCTGAACCGATTTTGTTCTTGAGACAAGAGTCAGAATCTCGTTAATCATATTTGGAGGAAAAGAGTTTTCAGCTGCAGCGCTAAGGCTTTCTTCAGGTCCCGCCTAATTTGTCAGTACTAAGGCGTCGTTCGCGTTTTCCGACAAGTACAGCAACATCTTAGCGAGATATGTCATGACAACAACTCGACCACTAGAAAGTTCTTCAATACAAGAGGAATTGTCTGATCCTTGGAAAGAGAGGGTGGTGAGCCGGTTTTGCGCACAATTACGAATAAGCCTTCAACGTAGAGCTTGACCGGAATCACCCATAGCCTCTAATTGAAAATTGAAAGAATCTAGAAAGAAGAGCGACGTTCCTCTTTCCTCAACTGCCTCCATAACCGAACCGACTAGATAATGACTTCAGAGTTCCCCAAGATGCGCTTCCCAATAGTCTCCTACCAGCTGTTAGGCTTTTGGACGGCTTCACGCCAATTAACGACGGTTTTGCGCGCAGCAAACTTGTCCAAACAGAGCGGCGCCGGCAGGTTGGGAAGTGGGGACGGGCAGCACGGTGTACCGAACGACTGCCCCCTGCTGTTCTGCGGACCGGAGACTTTTGTTTTGTATGTCAAAGATTTCGTAAAGCAGCCGTTAGACTCTCGGTGAAGCCTAGGGGGATGGGAATGGGTGAGCAACGGGGATGAGAGGAAGACCGCACGCCCACCATAGGCTTCACATAAAGTCTAACGGCTGCCTTTCAAAATCTTTGAGACGCAAAACAAATTTTCCCGATCCGCAAAATAGCGGCTGTACCTTCTGACGCCACGCCCGCAGCAGAACGCGTGCGTACGTCCTGACGCACTGCCCGAAATATGGGATATGAATATAGCAGTAACCAAAGAAGATTCTTGATGACAATGTTAGATGTAGATACCAGTAAACTGTGTTTGTAATAGTATTCCATCAAATAATCAAAAACTGATTATTATAATTGTGTCGCATGGCGTCGTTTCTTGCATTATTTGTTAGATATGAATAAAACGCTAACCGTCGAAGTTTCGATGGACCACTTGTCCATAGATATTAGTGAGCTCAGTGATTAATATTGTACAATTAGATGTCTGATAACCTTCCATGAACTAATTTCATGACGGTGTCCGACGACGTCGTCGGAGAATGTCGTGAAAGGGTTAGCAAGCCAACGGATATAGGACGAAAACGCAATACGCCGAGCTTCTGGGCACATCGGCAGCTTACAGCCGCATTCCAATCGGATGATGGTGCAGAAACGGGAGCCAAGAACAAGGATATAAACAAAAGGGGCCTATCCCAGTGTGCATAAATGAACTCAGCCGTCCACGTTCCCGTTTATATTTCTGTTCCTCCTAATTGGCATAGTGGCACATGGATGAACTTAAAATCACGACCATTATCGACTTCTGATCTGGGTTAACCTTCCAACCCTGAGTTCATGCAGGCATGATAGTAAAACTTCATCCATTCTAAGCAATATCGATTAGTTAGATCGTCGGTCGATTCGACCTTGATCGATACTGTGGACGATTCTTTGACATCGACCGATCGAGGTAGGAATCCCCTGAAAAGCAGACAATATCCGTCAGCTGACCAACTGAAAATGCTACAACTCTGTACATTTCGTAAAGTGCAACTTCGTAATTACTCGTATAGGGTACGGAAGGATGCTCACTATCACGTTGTGTGGGACGGTCAGGAGGTACACCCGCCCCTGCTGAGGGACGTGCGATCCTTCTCTCATTCCCCTTGCTCACTCACCCCCAACCCCTTAGGCTTCACCGAGAATCTAACGGCTGCCTTATGAAACCTTTGACACGCAAAATAAAATTTTCCGGCCCGCAGGACAGCGGCTGTACCTCCTGCGCCACGCCCACTAGCAGGGGCGGATGTACCTCCTGTCGCGCTGCCCGTCATTGTTCCAATTTCTTTAGCACCGTTCTTTTGTTCAAATTTTTAATCATTTTCTAACCGTCACAAGAATAGTATGCAGTGTTGAAAATGCCTGGGTTATCTAGGCCGAATAAAAGCCGCAATGTATGTATACAGGATGGTCCACCTTAAGTTTGACGATGCCACCATTTCCATGCACGTCTCTTAAGAAGCCGTCACCGAAGAGAAGTAACGGCAGGCCGATTCCCGACCTGCATATGGACCGTTGGCGAGTTAGCTCGAAGGAACCAGTGAGAGATTTTCTTGAGAACACCTCCTCCGGTCAGCGGCATCCTGTTGTTGTAGGAAGATGAGGATGAAGAAGAATCTCACTAGCCTCCATCTGCTCAACCGCATTCATTCAAAGCCAGCAGTGTGGATTGAGACGCTTCATTTTCTTTATGAATGTAAAAAGACATACTTTACAATCTTAAATAATAAAAATGTTCGAAATGCTGTTCTATTCTACAGACCAAGGAGAGAGATGTTTGGAAAGAATAAGTTTATTGGGCACAAACACCTCAACACAGACATCCGATTGGCTTTCCACAAATCGGCCGAAGGTCCTCGTTCTGAATGCACAGCTCGAACATGTCGCAGTAGAACTTGCACAGCGGATGCTCGACATCCTTCGCCTTGCTTCGGCTCATCAGCGTCTTCCGCGCCTTATCCTTCTCGGCTTTTCGCTGCTCGCCTACCGCATGGCCAAACGGATCGGCCGTGCTGAACACCTCCGCTGTCGTCAGCTCAATCTGCAATTTCCAGAAAGTTCGCTCTTGCACGTTTTGAACTACATACGACCTTGCTGAAGGCTGGCTGAAACTTCGTTCCGGGTTTCGGCATTATTGATCGATATTGACTGATAACGTCCAACTCTAGAAAATCGGGAATGAGCACCATGTCCACACGATTCTTTTCTCAAACGATCAAGCAAGAGCAGAACCCGATTATTTTATTGCGAATCCGATAGAATCGCCAGCGATTTCACACGGTTGTATGGACAGATCGACAGGTAAACATATGATTTCACATGTAGCAGAGTGATGCACAAAAACACTGCTCTCTACCCGTTTCGCTACATTACTATAGAAAAAACCCATAACGATAAAGGGTAAATGACTGAGTCAGACGATCCTTTCACGGATGTGCCATGCATTTTACCTCAAATGGTTTCGTGGAGGATGTTTGAACACGCTTCTGGCCCCACACAATGACTTGCGATAGCCAGCTGATAAACAAGTCAATGTCTTATACTACAGGGTGCGCCAAAATTATGGCGACAAGGTTTTCAATTCGCCGAGCGAGAAAATGCGGTACTTTCGAGAAACCAACGATGAGATAATGTTTATCAGTCTATTGTAAACTATACGCAACATTGGGATTGGAAGATATCTCCATCGGCGTCGATACAGACTCTGAGGCGCTTCGGGAAGGCATCGACGGCGGCACGCAAGTAAGGCGCGTTGAGCTCATCCCACGCCTTTCTTCAAAGGATCCACGGGGCGGTGAGGTTTTCCGCAGGCTTTGGCTTCCAGAGCTGGCCAGACCGTGTAATCCTTAGGATTCAAATCCGGAGAGTTGGCTGGCCACTCGTGGAAGCTGGTGAATGGCGGGAAGTTGCCTTGGCACCAGTCTTGCAGCGTTCTTGCTCTGTGAGCTGGAACTCCTTCCTGTTTGAATGTCCAGGGGGTGCATGTGGGTCTTCTTGTAGGCCTTAAGTCCCAGTTTACGGAAGATTCTTCTCAACGACGTCTCCCTGATGTCCATTTTCCTGACAACCGGCGAACCGAGCGCGCCGGCTTCCTGCGAATTCGTTCACGTACCCTCCTAATGTGGTCCGTAGTTGTAACAGATAAGTGTCTTTCCCGTCCGGATCTATCATCCTCGGTTCCCAGGTCTTCTTAGCGTCTGATGGACCTATTCATAATACTCTGATGGACTCCAAGACGGTGGTGAATGTAGCGTGCCAAGAAGCCTTGACGGCAAAGCTCAATGATTTAAGAACGGTGGCACGAACGTTTCACTATCTTGAAAAATGATTTATTGTTATGCTTGACTGAGGTAAGCACAAACTAATTGACTCAATAAAAACAATAAGAGCGCGAAAAAAAGCAGACGCTCCGAATAAAAGGTCAAATTGTTTGAGCATGTGCTGTCGCCATAATTTTGGCGCACCCTGTATACATAAACAAGTCGTTCAATTTCACAAAGAACAATGGAAGGCTTAACTAGACAGGAAACCCGTACCAAGAACATCCATTGGGGGTGCACGCGACATCAGGCGCCTCCTCGATCTGCGCTAACCCGTGTTCAGGCGAGAGCCACATTATCAAAAATCCCATGTATCCTAAATCTGCAGACGGAAAACCCGGCAAATGGAGCTGAAAATCGATCTGTAACGCGCACGAGGTTAGCGTGCTTTCCCACCTTGCGTTAAATATGTCAATCTTGCAACATGCTGCATAAACGGCAGTCATGACTTTCTGAAAGTGTTTGCCTGTAGGGCGGAAGTCTTTCCTCTCAAAAATTGGGTTTAAGGTCGTGTGATAAGCTATCTATAGTATATTATTGGCTAGGCGTACAGAATCAAGTTGTGCACGTTCAAGGAAATTCGAACGACGTAACAATTTCGATGGAAATCTCATGGTAAAGTCATGGTAAAATCTCAAAGGTGAATGTGTATATGTATTGTAGAAAACGTTGTGCTGTGTAAAAAAAGTAAAATTATACTACTATAGACTCATTCGCTCCCTCTTTTTATTGAAGATTTCGCTCGTCGATCTGTCCGCCCGTGCGTCCGTGCAAAATTAGTGTCCGCTCGATGGGTTAAACGACGTACACCGAGAGTCACCCATTTCATATCCGTTCCATTTCTAGCTGGTTGGCCTTGTACGGGCATTAAGATAAAGGGTAAAGTGAAAGCATTAAACGATCCCTTCAAATGATGCTCCACTCATTCTCACTCTCCTACACGGAATATATCCGAATATCCCTTGGAGGGAATTTGATTCCTTATTCCTACACACTGTCTCTCGCTAAGTGGTTACCACACAAGTAAACGAAATTGGTCGGCGAGTCAATACTGATCGATATATCGATCTTGCCGACAGCGGACTGTTTGAAGCGAGCATCATGTAAACGTGATGGCCGATGGAAAAGTTAACAGCAAGCAAACAAAAGCGATTCAGTGATGTGGCGTTCGATCAAACAGCGCCGGTAGCGTAATAGTAGCAGCGTTCCCTCCCGGTACACAGGAGGTGTGGATTCGAATCCCACCTTGTGCAAAAGTTTTGATCGCAAGAAGACATCGTTATGAGAGCTTATAATCTCGTGACCAGCCAGTCGAGGCTTAAAAAATAATTGATCAGGTGACCAATAAAGGATGAAGGATAGGGGACATACGTTCGGTTTGCGCCGTATCCCCTTCCACAGCTGGATCTCCAGCAGGGAGATTTGAATGCGTATTTAGCCTGCATCGTAAATTGCGGTGGACAGTCAATAGACTAATCTTTGTTTTATCCTTTCCAGACAAATCTGCTACCAATTCAGTAGTATGATCCGATGAAAGGCTAGGATGGGGATACGGGATCCGAACCGAAAGTCTGCAACCAGGTTGGCGTGCCAGCCAGCGCAATCTCCGACTGTACTACCACACGCTCTACTGCGGTAATAACACATTAACATGTCAAAAAATAGGTAACCATCATAAGTACTTGACCGCTATGAAAATTCTAATAAATTCAATTCTAATAAAGCATATAGCTTGAACAGCATTTAAAAATCGTCTACCACTCTTAAAACGTTGTCTAATACTATGACATCAAAGGGAATTTTTTTGTCGGAAACTACGCATTTTTTATGCAGTTGAAGGATTTTAAAAATTGTTGAACAAAGCACCTATGATCCCTGGTTTCCCTGGAATCTCCTGTGTCAGCTTGACACAAGACGGGGTTAGACGAGCGTACGGTAGGTGTTATAGGAAAGTGTAGGAAACCCACTATGTTTTATACAGTAAGCACAGCACGGGTAAAGAAAAAATGTCGGCGTTCACCAAACCCTTTCTATAATGCTCCATACGCCTTCTACGTGGGGACGATTTGAATGTGAACTTGGCTGCTACAAGATCTTAAGGTGGCCAACCGATGTACAATTCAGTCTGCTGCTCCTCCTGGTCAAGTCTGGTATAATTCTCCGATCCGAACAGATGGAGCACATACTGAGCTAGTTAGGACCTGGCTCTAGGCGTCTAAGGTAAAGTTTTTCCAATAAGGGATGAGGATAAAGCGCGGATATTACCAAGTTTCTCTTGGGGTGCACCACGTAACTAGTATTTCTAATGTTAAGGGATGTCGCGGAAGGTTTGAATGCTTACTTGGCCTATACAATGACACCTAATGGCTAACCATTAAATAGGTCATAATCTCTTCCTCTTAGACAAATCCGAAGTGAATTCACCGGTCCCGAGTGATGGAAGACCTGCTTAACCAAGTCGCGACCCGAACCTTTGACATCTCGCCAGGTTCAGCCCGTCGGCCAGCATACTTCCTGATTGAAGGAAGAGTTAATGAATGCAGGAAAAATTCACAAAAATTAATGATTAAAAAAACGAAATAATTCCCAGTTCTCAGCCATTCTGTCCACACTCAGTGACCACCTTGGACAGTTTGCTACCTAAGGAAACAATAATGATTACCAACCTCTTCGTACTCATCTTGAGGCGTCGCTAGAATGAAGCAGCAAAACAGGAAAAATAGCCGCAGAAGACAAACATAGAGCATAGTTAGTCGGGCGCGAATCGGTTTTGTTTCTGTTTATATAGCTGTGGCTTTTTACTGAACACGACCCGTGTAATACGACACCGCGGACGAGCACACAATGACCGCTTCTTCGAGCCGGTTTCGTGACCGCTCGCCGATGGTCGCCTAAGGAGCAGCGGGATCATTTACAGTAGCTCTAGGGAGAAAGCTTTATTTACAGCAAGAAAGATCCCGGTAGGATTAGAAATTGCAGAAGTCGTCATCGCAGAAACAAGTGATCACACGGGGTTCGACCCTTTGCTTGGCATTGGCTTTCGAGTCGCTGCAGTGGTCGGAGAATCCGGACAGGGCTTCGGAATGGGAACAGTCTCGGGAGACGGCAACCTGTCTGGTTGAAGTGACCCCTGAAGCAGTGGAGAATTGAATCAGCTAAGTTGCTCTTACTAGACCTACCTTTCGAGTCTTCCATTTCTATAAGAATAATCTGTCGCATACATATTCCATCACAGCTGACTACTTGGACTTCAGAATCCTCAGGTACGGATCGAATGCAGCGTAGATTTGAAGATGATTGACAGAAGCCTGCAGTTACTAGCAGTAGCACGATGCGAAGTGTGCTCATAGACATGGAATCTGCAACTTGCTGTGAAATCAGTTCTGGAAGCGGATCTATCCTGGGCGGAGGGGGCATCGTTAGGAAAGCTAAACAAATTTTAGCAGGCTGATCAGTCGCGGCTACAAACTCCTGATGAATTGCCCCGTCCTGGGACAGATCAGTGTGTAAGCATTGTAGAATAGTTAACTTTTACTTTATTCATCATTCCAGGATGATTGAGTAAAGCATTCTCACCCATTAGGATTGATCCCACGAGGCCACTGGAAAAAAGTAAAAGGGAAAAAATCCAGGAAAGGTGGCTCGACTTCGATAAACATCAACACTAGAGCATCGGTTGGCATTTCACTGCCAAAATATATCCCGTAGAAGCAGAATTAGTGGCGTCGGGTTAGTGAGGAGAAGGGTCTGATCAATGCCGTCCTTTATCCTTTATCATTTCGTACTTATAAGTTTTACTGTAAATCCGACATAGGCTGATTATCCTGTTCTATATTTATCACAAGTGCTCCGACACACCTGTCGCCGTGTCTCTCACTTGCGCGCTTCGCGCGACCTTAGAGAGTCACTAAGCCAAGATCATTTACTTCAAGCAGCTGCTCTGCTTGTGCAGCCTTCTCGGCACCTTAGCAGTAAAAAGAGGTATTTGATACCTTAATAATTTCGAACCTTGGTCTACCTTCTTCAAGATCAGGTGAGTAGTTCTTCGATATGAAACCGTCCAGCTCACCCTCCCTCCATCCTCAACATCTCTTCAACGTCGGCACTATCTTCAGACAGACAGTTTAGATACGTAATTTATTTGCGTTAATCAGTGCTTTCGTCCTCAGACTGTTGGGGAGCACTCCTTCGGTCATAGTACCGCGTGTCTACCACTCCCCCACCCCGATCGGTTAAATCTGGGAGAAAACCACCGGTCAGGCGATCGATAATATCGATCGATACTGACCTCCAGATTGAAACTTTCCACATCATGTGGAGCACTCCTTCGGCCATAATACCCGCATGTCTCCCACCCCCTCCCCACCCCGATCAGTTAGATCTGGAAGAAAACCACCGACGTGTCTTCCCCCCCCCCCCCGCCTCCATCTCCACCTCAATCGGTTAAATCTGGGAGAAAACCACCGGTCAGGACCTCGATTAGCCCCAGGGCTGAAGTTTCGTCCCGCTTGAACGACATCCATAAATAGTCGATAATCTGATCGATATTGATTGTTAGTGATCTACACTTTTAAAATGAACATTATAATCATGTTCAGCGACCTCAATTACCCTCACGGCTGAAGTTTCGAACCGCTTGTACGACATCCATAAGTAATCGATAATTTGATCGATATTGGTTGATAGTGATCTACCCTTTAAAAACGAACTTCATTATCATGTTCAGCGACATCGATTACCCCAGGGCTAAAGTTGGAGACGTGTTATCAATTAGGAGTCAATTATCAGCAATAAGCTGCGCGATCGTAGAAAACAGAAAGAGGGCTCCAACGGGACAAGCAAGAAAGAACTGCCTAAGGCTGCTATGAAGTCGGTGTCCCTGACTAATGTTTGCCGAGCAGTTTCTTGTGGTTTGTTGGCATTGCCTCAAGTGCGTTCCGTGGCATACCACTCGCGAACTGCTGATGTGCGACCTTCATCGACCTTGGAACTCTGGCCTTGGAGGGTATCGTTTCCCACGTTATATCTTCTGATCTCGAACTGAAATTAAGAAGTCCACAAGAAGTTCCTTATGGTACGACTCAGTCGGACTAAGCAAGTAGCACCTAAAATTTAAAATTTGCAATTTTTACGGTTTTTTCTTCTCGGTTTTATACAAATTTCACGTCAACTCGGCAATTTTTGTTTTGAAACCTCACTTCTTTGGAAGCAAAATGGGCATTTTCAAAACCATATCATACGTATGAACAGGTTGAATAGGCGCGGTTTAATGGAATTTAATAGAAAATCTCTTGACTTTTTCCCTTCTTTTTTTTATCTTTTTTGAAGAAAATTTGTGGGTGGGGTAATTCACTCAGTATTTTTGAGAACGATGGAAGAACTGAAACTGCAACTGCAAACTGCATTTTGGTGCGCCCACATACCTAGCAAGAATACAATAGGACCTTTATATGCAGTTTTCAACCAGGTACATACATATAAGCCTTATTGCTTGTGTTTCTTTGCCTACAGCTTAACCGGTTCGAGTCCCGCCCGGCACTAAAAGGTTTGATCGCAACAAAACATCGTTGTTACAGCTTACATCCTCGGTACCAGCCGATTGAGGCTTAAAGAAACTGATTTGTTTCTTTGCATTACTCATGATGCACATCTGGTTGGGATAGACGGGAATGCTCTACGCCAATACACCACTGGCGCTGGTTGATCGAACGCAACATCCACACCTCGTGGGACCAATCAGCACTCACCCGTATACCGGTATAAGAAGAAAGGCTGATCTCACTATGATGTTCAAAATTGCAACTCAGAAGCTCTCCATAGATCCACTTTCGTTTTTCGGTGTACCGTTGACTAGATCTATGAGAGGTAAGCTACGGCTTAATGTCGTGGTTGCAAAGACAAAGATAAGACAAATTTCTTCACCTATAGGAACCTCAGCCAATTCAACACGTTACTAAGTGATGACAAAATGTCGTTGGGGTTGACTGTCCAGGCCTTCCGTAAACTTATTTGAGAAGTGACCTTTTATTGTCAATTCTTAGTCTTTTTCTTGGAACATGTCCCTGAATGTACCGTCTTGGTTGCATTTAGCAGACATCACTTTGCAGCTAGTTGTTCATTGTTCATCCAGACGTTGCTGTGTAGTTCTGCTTATGTTTAATTTCATTCGGTTTCTTATTTTTACCCGTGTGATCACATTCCACGTCTTTAAATAAATAAATAAATAAATAAATAAACGTGAAAATCACATAAAGAATAAAGATTAGACATTCGCTTTCGCGAAGTGTCTTAACGGCAAATGACTATACTGCTTAAATAGGCAAGAAATTCCAATTATTTCGCTTCAAATACTGTTTTAAGCTTCTTCTATGGCACTGGAAAGTAACGAATTCGCGTATATTCCACAATCTCGCATTAACTCATGGACGCTGTCGCAGACTTTCAGATTTTTCCGTCGCTAACTGTCGCAGCTCCACAACCTTACTCATATTCATTTATAGTAAATATGGCTAGCACCGACCACTAAGCTCATTCTGGTCGAATAGTGTCTGTTGTTCCAGCTCCAATAGAATTTAGAACAGGTCTCTCAGTTAGAATTCCACTTTTTATACCAATTGACCGCATAACCAGTCAACCATCCGCTCGATCTGATAGCTCCCGCCTCAGAACGAAAACGCGCGATTTTTCTGGAAATTCAGAGAAAAGTTTTTGCTCGCCGATCGATGTGAAAGTAGGAACGCGCTGAAGATAGCTTATGGGGATAGTGAAAATGTGAAAATTCCTAAGATGAAACCGTTCTTGTGCAAATACTCTGCTCTTCAGTGAAATTGGTTTCAAGATCTTCCTTAACTGTTAGACCTCCACTTTCGTTTAATAATAATGAAATGTACCTTTCGCATCCAGAATATGACGTTTCTAAAATTTAAACATGCATAATCAAATAAAGTCAAAATATTGTTTTTGAATTTTTCAAATTAACAACTAACCGTCGCAGAGTGTCATAAGAAAAAGTAACAACAGCGTTTCAAAAAAGACAACAATCGTGTGATTTTACGTTCTTTTCGACTTATCTAAAGAAGGCATAATGCAGATAATCTGATGGTGCACCTATTTGCTTGAGCTTCATGAAGAGATTTACATCTGGTTGGATTACGCCGGAGTTAGGCATCCGGAGTTCCGAGCTTCGCCGACGTTCGAAGATCAGAGACGCTGTCGCATGGGCCAAGTCGTCGAAAATTAGGTGGGCCGGCCACGTAATGCGATTCGCAGACACCCGCTGGACGAGAGTCGTCACAGATTGGATTCCGCGGGATGTCAAAAGAACACCAGGACGCCCACCAACGCGTTGGTCGGACTTCTTCGTGAAAGCCCTGAACGACCGATATGACGCTCTTCGTGTCCCTCGAGCGAGGAGGATCCATTGGACCACTCTGGCACGCGACAGGGACGAATGGAGACGCTGCTGGCGCCCGCTCGAGCAACTCGATGATCAACTGTACGGCAGGTGATACAGGTGATACAGGTGGATTACGCCACGCACTCCTCCTACGCATCACATTGTATACAATGTATACATCACATTGTATACATTGTATACATTGTAGACTGATTGCGTAACAGCTGTTTACATACGCATAAGTCTAGCAACAATAAAGCAATTTCAAGAAAAGAAAACATTACCATTCTCCACTGTGTGACCCTCGGTAAAGCTTAATTAACTATCAGTCAAGTAAACATTGCAATGCTCTGAATCAGAGCACGGCACAATCTCTGATCAATAATTTGGCTCTTGGTTAGGATTCTCCGCCCAGGCCAACCAAGCCTTCCATCATAACGGCGCAGGGAATCGGAAATTTACTCGTCGGGAAAGGAATGAACGCTGACTTAGCCATTGATTACCCACTACAAATCATTGCATAGACCGAAAACTCATTCAAATCGCTTCCTCGGAATTCTGTAGAAGCAGAATGCAAGGCGCATCCAAAAAGAAATATCGTCTTTTATTAGATATCATGTTGTGTATGGAATTATAGAATAATGGTTGGAATTTTGCTTTTTTTGCTCCAAAAAAGGAGTTTATCGTATGGAAATGACAAGTGCATAGCCGGACCTTCATAAGATTCAACGTTTCACTGAACAGTTGAAATCCAGCATTTGTCGCGATTCGCGACCTTCGCAGCCCCTTCCATCCTCCTGCGGGCGTTCAGGCCCGCGGCGCTCCGCGAGGCGCTCCTCGCGCGGCCTGCCCCCGCCTCCGCCGGAATCGATCCGCGGGCGGGGCGCGCGCACCGGAACGTGCATAACCCGCTTCCCGCGCGAACCCGACAGTTCATTCGACGCCTGCGCCGACCGTGAGCGGTTGCGCTCATCGGTCGGCTTCTCGTCACTTCAGCCGGAGCCGGCCACGTCGTCGTCGTCCCAGCACATCACGGCATCGACTGCCGATCGGATGGAGGGCGACCCTTCCAAGAAGGGTCGCCAGGGCTGAGGGCGCGGAGTGGTAGCCACTATGATGCGCCCGGCCCACTGTATCTCCATCCACCCGGTTGCACTCCACTCTCCGGCCATGTCCCTCTTCTACCATTGCGTCATCGACTCTCATATGGTCATATCATGTCGGCATGCTGGTGTGTAATAAATCCGTATTGGCCCTCGGTGTGCTACATGAAGGAGTGCGGTGAGTCCGTTCATACCTCGCAGTCATTCCATATTGTGGTATTGCTGTCATATTATCTTGCTGGGTTGCTGCGATAAAGCCTGTCAAGCCCCTCGCGGGGTCCGGGCGGAGGGGCAGGCTCTGGCCCTCCGCCTGGACGCCGCGAGGGCAGTGTCGTTGTGTCACAGGCTGGCAATTCATGCACGGGGTTAGGTCTCCCCCACCGTAGTTGGCTGGCTGCAACCCTGGGGTGGAAGGATACAATTCAGTGGGAGGAGAAGGGACGGACCCGGGGAATCTGCGGTTCAGAGTGGCACTTCAGGGCATGGGACCAATACACCTCCCCGGGGTACTTGGCCTTGGCAGCTTCGGGTGCCCCATGGGGCAGGTTGAGGTCCCACGTGTTAACGGCACAGCCGCTGCACTGGGGCCGCCGACTTGCAACAGCATTCATACACAGGAGGGTAAGTGAGCATTTCAAACATAGATCCTAACTGATCTCTGATATATCTAGACTGTAAAAAAGTCCAAATTGACTTGTTCTGTTCTCTAATCCTTCCATTTTCTTCATTTATTTTCTTTACAAAAATCATAATTTGTGTCGTCGTTACTTAGAATTTGACATCTAGCCGAGATAGCAAGCTTTATTCGGCAGAAGTTTCGCACTTCTCGTCTTCGTCGGAGCCTGAAAAGCCAGAAACGCATGAAATTATCCCACCAGGCACCGTTTCAAACTGAGAGAACAAATTCAAAGGGCCGAGTGGACCAGAAAAAGAACTATGCAACCGAAACTAGAAGGCTCACCTAGAGATGCGGAGAAGAACTCCCTGGAGTCGCCCACAGACCAAATGGATAGCAGGTGACTCAGAAGACGTGCCGCAGCCCCTGACCTGAGGGCTCTGAAGGTCAGAGTCCACAGAGGTCAAGGAATGGAGCGAGTTCGTTAGCTATGGCTAGGCAATCATCTTTTCTGTTCATTTTGGGACTTTTGCTGTGTATCCAAAACGCTTCCAATGTTTTTCGCGCAGGTGTTTGTTACTCTTGCGCTAGAATTTGCACGGCCACCTCAAACTGCGTTGTCGTATACCTGACCTTTTGAGAATCATAATTTATGTTCCGTTTCCAGCTAAAACGCCTATGTCTATATCTCTAGTCAAAATCCTTCGAAATGAATCATGAAGGATCTTTTTAAAAAGTGATCTCGGATTGAAACTATCACTTTTAGTGCACTCATTTCCAAATATTTTTATTCAATGTGCTTATCTACAATTATTACACCTGAAATCTGCATGCGGCTTGTTGATGGCAGTGTCTTCAAGGCGACCATCGAGTACTGGTCGGGTGCAGTGTTCTCCTTCGTTTGCATGTGAGTGTATTTAGAATACACCACCTGAAAGAAAGAGGATATCATTTCAATTATTATTTCACAGTACACTTTTTTCACGGCCAAACTTGAGGTGGTATTATGCACACCTGGGACTGTTAAATACAGTATAAATGTAGAGGCATGTAATGGTTTTGAGAATCCATGGAACACGTTGAAGTCTCTTTTGATATTGTACATAATTTCTAACTTATATAGAATTAGGCGCAAATCTCTATAAATATAGAATCTTTAAATTCCCTATTCAATCTCAATACAATAGAATACAACAAATTGCCTTAGATTATACAATGCGCACATTCTGTCTGAAATAGAATAGAGCTCGTACATAGGCGTAGAGTCTGTTGGAAAAGGAATACGAGCATGATTAAAAAATTAAAAGGATTCACTCATACTCTTTACGGCGAGGTTTTATAGATTTTTTATAGATTTTAATCCACGATTGCTACCGCTGAATAGCATAAAACTTGAAAAGCTTAATTGAAGACCCTCTTATATGGACGAATTCTTTGAAAAAAATAAATTGATATCTAGCACATGCATTAGCGACAGTCAAGACGTCAAAACACTTGGCAGCACACCTTTCCACTCGACGTTGAAATTAGAGACGTTGGTCTTCCCCAGACTTGGTCACCATAGAGGATCAAATCGTCATCTGAAATGCAGTGAATTGTTCAGGGTTCTCGCTATAGTAGTAATAGGTCAAAGGATGAAAGGCGGCGGAGATCAAATTCTGTTTGGGATGCGCCACGCATTATACTTCTAGCGATGAGAGATATGTGACAATTTGGTGCCGTATTTGGCCTATACAAGTGTGTGGTAGCGTAGTCGGAAGAAGCACGGTTGCGCATTCAGTCGACTCGAGGTTCCTGGTTCGGATTTCCCGCCTAGGCCCACGCTTTCCAACTCCGAGGCCACGAGTTGCTAGCAGACTTGTATGGGGAAACACTGTAATTGCCCATCGGCTGGCAACCGCTAGTAATAGTAGTCGTCGAAACGAGTTCGTCCCGTAGATGTGGAGTTCGTGGCGCATCCCAAAATCGATTGTTTAAGGTCGTCTTTCATCTTTATCGTTATAGACAGATTAGAACAGAACTGACCTGAACTCCAGGCAGAATAAACGACAGAGGCCTCCCTGATGTTGTCGGTGTTCATACTCATCAGGAGAGAAGAGTAGGTCGGTCCGTTGCATGGAAATGGCAAGGGACTCAGACCGCATGTGTAGGTGTTCAGACCACAGGAATCACCTGGCCAGAATCCGTTCTGAATGAAGAACAGCGTATGGTTGACTGTAGAAAAGACTATGTGTAACACATATGAATATTCACTGGAATTTAAGGGTAATACTTCTCGAAGGCATAACTCCTTCAATTTTTAGTTTTTAAGAGTGACCCAACTAGTGCTCCGGAAGAGCCACGGTTTGTTCCTGATCCTTTCACCGTTACGATCAAGAACCTTCGTCAGACCGTTGAAGCTCTTTCTAACGTAGCCACGCCAGTACGGATCCGTCGCTATTTCCATTTGTGGAACCCGATTCCTGGTGCCATCTGAACTGATGATCTCTTGTCTAATCCGGATGAGATCTGTCCTGACGGATATATGGCACGCGAGGACTTACGGGATCGCGACATTTATCTGTACAACAACTTCTACTCTGCTGTTTCGAAGCGATTCGAGTCGGTTGTTTCAGCTATCAACCCGACTGGTGTGGGCGATCGCCGTTCTTTGACTTCTCTCGATCACTACAAAGCTGTACAAAGCTTTGATGACATCGACTGCAGCCGTATCGAATGTCGTGGAGGTGACGAAATTTTCATCAGGTTCGGTCAGAAGACCTTCGGCAGTCCAATGCTTGATCTTCCTGCAACGATGTTGGACGACCGGTGTGCTTCCCCGTTTGATCACGAACAAGAAGATCGGCGCTGCATGCAATGTTTCCGAAGATCATCCGAGGATAATCAGAATTTATCGATCAATGCTGAGAATTGTGATCAAGGAAAAACAGCATGCACTTTACTCGTCGTTGATGAAATGTCATTCCAAGGAACAAGCATGTCGACGTTTCCTACCTGACCGAACTTGGAGGAGGATTGAGGGTGGGTCAAGATCGATTTGCAACTCTATCCGAACTAGGGCAAAGGCTACTCTGTGTGCAAAATACGAAAGACTTAGGGGTGAGCCTCATGAAAGTTACCACGATGGAGAGGGAAGCTCACCTACGATTTACCACAATGGTAGCATTCCAGCTCATAATGAGGCACAACTTGGGAGGGTTACTGTTATTGGCGACGTTACGCTTTCTAACAACGCGCTTAGTTTCTTAAGTCTTAGGCCATCGTTTTCGCCTGCACAGAAAATCAATGCCTTAACGTTCCGTAAAGTGGTCGGAGGCTTACAAAGGCTTAGAGATTCGCTGCGTGTGAGGAGTAGGAATATCGGTCGAGCGGAAGCCACCTTAAACAGAGGTGGAGTACTGCCGCCCGTGGCATTTCCTCGTATGTTCTATAACGAACCTCAACCAGCTCCCGATGTAGATGTCAAGTTTCAAGTGTTGTCTTCAGCTATTCTTGCAATTTTTAGTCAACATAGAAGGCAGTACAAAGCTAACTTGACTAACGCTCAGTGGGAGGGTTTCAAAGAACTGCGAGAATTAAGATCAAATGTCACGCTGCGCATCTCTGTCAGTGATAAGGGTGGGGAATTCGTTGTTATGTCACAGTCTCTCGACCGTGCAATAACCGAACTCCATCTGCAGAATGATTCAGTATATCGGCACGCAACTGAGAAGGATTTTCTATCACAATGCAAACGACTCAATCATGCTTGGATAACAATAGGAAAAGCAGCAGGCATTGACGACAGACTTCTCAGTAGACTCAGGCTGGATAATCCTTGCTGTCCAGTCTTTTACAGCCTTGTAAAGACTCATAAGCTGGCTCGTGCTGGCACGCTATCAACGTCTGCGGAAACTTTCAAAATCCGACCTATAATCAGCTGTGTGAATGGACCAACCGATAGAATATCATGGTTTCTTAACAACATCGTAAGCCAGCTGTTACCCATGGTCCCCTCACACCTGACCAACACAAACCAATTCCTTGCAAAGCTACGCAGTTCTACCATTGGTCCAAACTGCGTGATGGAGTCGTTTGATGTGGAATCGCTTTATACAAATGTTCAAAACGACCAAGCATTGCAGGCATTGTCTGAAATGCTGGACCGACACATTGGTAATATTAACACCTTTGGACTAATCAAAGCACACATCATGGCTTTAGCCAAGGAATGTCTCTCGTGTAATATCTTTAAATGTTCAGGCAGATACTTTTCTCAAATCAGAGGATTGGCCATGGGACAACGGCTAGCGCCTGTACTTGCGATCTGCTTTATGAGCAGGATAGAAGAAACGGTACTTGTGCGCTCACCATTAATGTATTGTAGATATATAGATAACTGTTGTATTGTTACGTCAACACAATCCGAAATGGATGAGTGTTTCCGACTACTCAATGAACAGTCTACCTACATTAAGCTTACACGGGAAACTCCAAAGGACGGTTGGCTTCCATACCTCAACACTCAGGTCAAGGTTTCCAATGGCGTTGTTAGTGTTAAATGGTACCGGAAACCAAGCTCAAAGAATATCCTGATTCACGCGACCTCTGCTCATCCTGTAGCCATAAAGCGTAGTGTCGTAAGAAACATGTTTCGAACAACCTCACAAGTGTGCACAGATGATCAGGAGCGGCTGGAATCATTGAGATTGGCTTCAAATATAGCCAAAGAGAACGGCTATACCGTTTGTCATCGTCGGCACAGAGTCCAAGCTAACCGCCAATCAGAACGACCGCACGAAAGCAGGGTACCCCTTTGCATGCCTTTTATCTCTGATAAGGTAAGCGCTGCAATTCAAAGGAGCATTGTGCGAGCTCAGCTGCAAAACGATGTTGTTTTAGTTGACATCCCAAACGATAACATCAAGCGGCAGCTAGTTAGAAACAGGCTCTACGATAAGCAGTGCTTGTCAGAGAACTGCGTTACATGTCCCTACGGTAAACTAGGTGATTGTTCTCATATGGGGGCAATCTATCAAATCGAATGTCAGGCTTGTAACGCCACATACATTGGGGAAACCGGAAGAAGGCTAGCTGTTCGAGTTACAGAGCATCTGGCTGGCAAAGATCGTATTAATTTAAGAACACCTCTAGGAAGGCATAGGGCGGTTGACCACGAAGGTAACGATTTTGGCATTAAATGCACGATTCTGGCCGTAGAGACAGAAATTTCGGCACGCAAAGCGTTGGAGGCGTTCTGGATCTTCGCAAGGAATCCTAGTATAAACGACCGCCATGAATGTCCGTCAATCACACATGACTTTCTGCCGTTTGTGCCTAGATGTGAGCTGTAGAATAGAGGACGACGTGCAGGGTCGTTATCATTTCATAGTGGTATACGACCGCTGCAGTAAGTCTCATTCGTCCTCGCTAACCTTACTAACGCAGAGTGGCATCGGCACTCTTGGTGGATCGAATCGTGAGTGCATCCTTCTCCTCGAAGTACTTTGGTGGGGCCCTCTTTGCTCTCGGAAATGCCGGGGTAGAGTGCAACTTCAATCTTGCACTACGTTCAGGCCTCTGAAGACGTCGATCTCGTCGAAACGTTGGGCCACGCATAAATAAAGAAGATTCACCATAATAACCTCGTTTTGGCACAATACTAATACTTGAACGAGAGAAAATATTTAGAGCATTGAAAGGTTGTATTCGTCAGCTCTGGGGTCTGCGGAATAAAAGGCGATCATTCTATCACCTACCCACATAACTATAATATAATAGATGGGGGATCATTAACGATTATCGTGGGCACTTCTCGCATACTTCTCGCGTTCTTCCGTACACATGAGATTTTTATTTTTGATTTTTTATGGGCACATATATGTACATGTATAACAAACATAAGCGTGTAAGAGATAACAATAAAAACGAGTTGTGGAACATCATCCAGTGAATGCTCACTATAGAGTGAACAGAACAACTGCTATTTCAAAAACGAGAGAATTCCAAAGAGTGAGGAAAGAGGCACGGATCTCCCTCGATAGAGTGCCTTCGGGCTCTCTTGTTAAGAGGGATCTCGGGCCGCTTGTCGCAGGGCCACCCCGGGTGGTGGATAGGGGAATTAAGCGCGAACCAAATGCGACCGTGTACTGCCCAGAGACGCAGGTGGGATGCAGGGGATGGACTCCTTGCTCTTGCTGTGTCGGGTCGACGCGTTCCTTGTGCGTAGGAGCGGCATGTTCACGCACAGTGTGCGTGGATGTGTCCGTGACTGTGCGGATTGTAACTGTGTCGGTCCGTCCAAAAGTTTGCACTCGGTAGACTATGAGTACATGTAAGGCGATTCGAGGCCGCCTTAAGTCTCGCCTCGTCCCTTCGGGCAGTCTGGCTGGCTGCCCGGAGTTCTTCGCCCGCACGACAGAGCCTGACTAGCTGCTCGTGTTGTATTGTAGTCAAACCCAGCAGCACTAAAGGGCCTCATTCCCCTGACCCCGAAAGAGCCCCCATTTCTGCAGCGATGGGAAGGACGAGTACGGAGAGGCTGCTAAAATCTTAGGGCCTAACCAGGCTTCGCAAATTGAGAAGGACTAGGATAACGATCTGTACTTACAACGCATGCACGCTCGTATGGGAAGCATCTGTCGAGGAGCTGATGATGCAAGCCAGGACGATCAAGTTCGACGTCATTGGACTGGCCGAAACGAGAAGACACCACCCCCTAGACGCCGCCTACGACTCCGAAGAAGAACTGTTTCTCGGAACATGTTTCTTCCTGCCCTAACATACGCCTCAGAGACCTGGGCTATACGAAAGCAGGATGAACACGCGATCAGCGTCGCGCAGCGTCGAATCGAGAGGACGATGCTCGGAGTGACACGACTCACGCAAGTGAAAGAAGGCCTCCGGAGTGCCGAGCTTCGCCGACGTTCGAAGATCAGAGACGCTATCGCGTGGGCCAAGTTGTCGAAAATTAGGTGGACCGACCACGTAATGCGCTTGGCAGACACCCGCTGGACGAGAGTCGTCACCGACTGGATTCCGCGGGATGTCAAGAGAACACCAGGACGCCCACCAACGCGTTGGTCGGACTTCTTCGTGAAAGCCCTGAACGACCGCTATGACGCTCTTCGTGTCCCTCGAGCGAGGAGGATCCATTGGAGCACTCTGGCACGCGACAGGGACGAATGGAGACGCTGTTGGCGCCCGCTCGAGCAAGTCGATGATCAACGGGTCGACAGGTGATACAGAAAGAAAGAGCACTATGCGAAAAAATTGGAGCTAGTGATCACGGTGAGGAAACTAGATTTTTAAACGACGAAAGTTTTAGACGTAGTCCGCATTTTTACAGAATGAAAGTTGTTATTTTTCACATGGAGAGGTCTAACTTCATGGGTTAGGTTACCATTGTTGCTAGCGGTAGAACGTTTTAGATTGAAAAGAAGTGAAATGAAATGATAATTGCGATATCCTAAACAGTGGATGTGCGCGAACTGCGAGGAGAGCGAGACACTTCCCTCAGGAAGATCCTTCTTTGCCTCTTCTTCACACGGTTACATGCTTCACTTTATTTTAAATTTGATTTTAAATTTAAAAAATAGAGTTAATTATTGGCAGAATAAAGCGAAAAATAATGTAGTGATCTCGTTTTACAGTAAGTGATGAAACTCACTTTCTTGTTGCATGTGGCTTCGACGACACCAGCTGCTTCACAAGCGCACAAGCCATAGTTGGCTCCGGCCAATCCGAGGAATACGTCCACTTTGGACGTGAGCGGTGTACCGAGATTGCATGACCCTGAAAGGTTCTTAACGCTGTACTTCTCCTCAGTCCTATTTTTAAGAATTAACACAAGGATAAGGAAAATCGTTAATTCAAGCCCCTAAGTCTAGTTTCAGGTAGGCGAAAGAAGAGGATCAAAAGGGCGTAGCCTGTAAAGAACCCGTCTTTTGAAGATGGTGTAGCACTACAGTTTCACAGCCGTTTTTTAGATAGCAGAGTGAATCACTCTTCCTGGATCGGGCCATGCTGAGAGGCTGAGATCTCCTATTTCCTTCGAGATCCCCTGTCTTGGCCTTTACCTAATGGGATCTCCTGTAGAGAAGACGGTTACCTTGAATCGCATATCTACCCTTATACCGCTATGGTATCTATTTAATCTCATTGTTGTTTTATATTTATTGCAGCCAACTATGAGCCTACAAAAGACAGACAACAAGAGATCTACGATTGGGTATGGATCTGAAAAGAAAAGATGTCAAGTAATTAGACTGGTATTTGCTATTGTTAAAGATAGCGCCTTTGCTTCTTATGATGGAAGAAAATAATTTGTAAAGCCTGTTGAAGCGCAAAAAAACATAAAGCCTTCATAAAATTCGTTCCGAAAAAACGTCTTGCAAATGAAAAACGTCGGTACGGAGAATGGGAATTTTCTAAGTAGTCTTCAAATTTGAAAAGAAATAGAAAGAAAATTTGTTTCTATCAAAAATATTAACTATAACCAGAGGCTACTCTTAGCCAATGCAAACCCGTAACCTATTGCAGAAAAGAATAAGGACTTGCAAAAGACATTAAAAAACACTGCTGAGAAACGATCTATGAAAAATAACTTGGGATTAATGGCTGGTAGAAACGGTAAGAACACTTCTGTCGAGTGAGCAGTCATTGGAACGAGGTCAATGAATTGTTCTTTCTTATTGTGGTAGAAATTCCTTCATTGAAGTGAAATCTACACTAACATCACTATATTTTGGTTATGGCCGCGAAAGCCTTGAATGAGCAACATGACTTCCTTCGTATTTCTGGAGTGGGACGATTTACTGGAGCACTCTGACACGCGGCGGAAAGAAATGGAGACACCGTTGGCGCCCTTAGAGCTATCCGATGATCTGCGGGACGACAGACCATCGTCTTTCGGATAAACGACGAAAAGCCGCACTTTCCTACATCGTATTAGGCAAAAAAAGCGACACTTTTACACGACTTACTACAGATCCATTTTTGACTTCCTTCTCCCTCGAGCCAGTTACCATTTGAGAACCTTCTTTCCACTTTGATGGACGATAAAAGAGTACTGGACGATTGTAGGATCCTTAGGAAAGCACAAACGCTATTCCAAGGATCTCAAAGAATCCACTATTTTCAAGGAGAGGAAACTGTCGAGTCCTTAGGCCAGAAAGCACCAGGCAACCTATAGCGGCATCTGGGTCGCTATTACAAGTCATCTAGCTCTCACTAACTGTTACAATACGCAAGTGTCCAATTGTTCGATCAATGGACCGTATTGAGGCCCTGGACGCAGCTCCCATGTTTTTTCTATGTTGACCACTTCACACAGTCCTCCCCTCTCTGTAGCCGAAACTCTCATGCTTTTTCTATGTTGATCAGGTAACGCTTTTGTATGTTGATCACTTAGCACAGCAGCCCTCCTCACTGTAGTCGAAACTCCCAGCTGTTCCTTTGTGGATCAGTAACTCCTCGGCCGCTCTCACTGTAGCGTAAACAAAGGAACGCATTTGCATGTACGGTCGTCTCCCGAGTAGCCGCCACATTTCTTGCCTCCTCAATTCCTTTCATATCTTGAGGCTCTAATCCTAACCTATCATATTCAACCTCGCTGTCACATAGGACTTGTCTGTCCAATATACATTACTTGTCACACATCCTGTGGCCATCCAGCATGCTTTGCCATCTACTCCGGCCAATATATTTTGCCCATCATCAACATTTTATTCCTCACTCGTTATAAATGTAAAGTCCTTAACATAAAGGTTTTATTACCCAAGTTTGAGTTGAGGGACAACGTACACCGTAATCGCGCAAGGTATACAAGGTTGAAATCCGCGTAACACTCTACAAAAAGAGGAAGGCGAGCAGAGGATTCGAGAGGACTCTTAACCACCGACCAGAGGACCTCCAAGGCAACAATAGCCAGCCGCGATACAACCAAAACCCGCATTTTTCTACATCGTGTTAGTCAAGAAAGCGCCACTCCTACCGAAGGATTACAGCAAACGCAATCTTTCACGAAGAACCCGAAGTTCGCATTCAGGCTGCGCACTGGACCTCGATTACGTATCTGAACTCCTATCGCAGCATGAATTATTGGTTGTTAAGTAAAGCCGGAGAGTGGTTTTGAAACTCCATCTTAAACACCCTATAACGAGTTGTAGTTTGAGTCGTGCAGTTTACTTACCCATTCTGACCTTCATGACAGTTCATTGGCTAGAAAATTTGATGTATTGTTTTAAGCTTCCTGCCAACGCCACTTCAACGCATTAATGCGTTCGATAATTAGCGGGATTAGTTCTGGACGAACCGAAAATGCTCATTTAGTTGAGAACCTTTAGTTGCTTCGCGGGCTCTGGCTTCTTTTGTTGCATTTTTTTGATTTTCTATGCATCTAATTGGAATACGTTCTACGCTGTTCAAAGGGGTAAGGTTCACCTAGGTTGCCATTAGAGAATAGACTGAGAACCGAAAAATAATTATAATTCTTGAACACATTTGCTTAAGCCTGGAGCGGCTGGTAGAGAGGCTATATGTTGTTACAGGATGTTTTGTTGCGATCAAAACTCTAATTCTTCACCTTGAATCAAATTATAGCTTGAGACCAATTTGAACTACTAGTCCTCCTGAAAAAATGCGCAAAATTCTGAAGCATGAGTAAGGACTTGCCATCGCTGCCGCTCACAGCTCCTCCTTTGATAATCTTTCGACCCAAAGTGACGCCCATACTGTGCGTGATGAGGGACACTTTCGGAGCACCAGTGTACGCCAGAACTGCCTGCACAAAGCGTCTCAACCGTTGGAGATCATTACAGTTGTGGGTCCTGCAAAGAAGGAAAAGCGTACGAAAGCGAGCTTCCTTCAGGCCTTGAGAAAGACGAGTTCTTTAAAAAAACTAATCCCAAGATGCTCAGGTTTTAAAAACGTGGAACGAGGAGATTAATCTCTTCATAATCAAAATATAAAAGTGATTCACCTTGTGGGCGCATTCTTTGTATTCGTATCACCCCACGATGTAGCATAGAGCTCGGCCTGGGTATAGCCTTTGTCCAGGAAATACTGTAAAAACGTCGTTAAAATAGTTTATACAGAATCGTCATTAATTTTTTGAAATACCTTTACCATTTGAAAATCTAGTCTGATAGGGTTTCACAGTGCTCAGAGACTTACTTGAATAGTGTTTGGCCAACCAGTAGCCGTACTGGAGACATGCAGAGCCGCATCCGAGTTTCCGTGAATGAAGATCACCGGCGTGTGGACTATCTAAAATTTGTTTTCGGTGCTAGTCGTTAATGTGGCCTATGTGAGGAGAGTGGGACCTGCTGCAACCTATTATAGCAGACTGAACATGTCTTAGCCAATCATGGCACTGACCGCGCACAGTCTTTCGTGGTGCGCTCATTCATTCCATACTCATTCCTGATTGGTCCTATGCACTTGTCCCAATGTAGACTACATTAGCGACCACTTCCATAAATTGAGCGAAAGAATACAAAAACTCTTCTGTAGGTAAGGCATTAGACTTAACAGTTAAGATAGCCCACTGCCTAAGCTAGAGACCGCCTAGATAAAGGGTCTATTTTCTTGAAGAGAATGGTTCCAACAAGCCCTAGACATTCCCACCCACCGTCGACACATTCCCAGCTAATCCGCCATAACTCCCTTGAGTACCGTAGTCAGCTCGTACGAAGTTGTCATCTTGGTAGCCATTTCTAAAGGTGGTGCGGGTCTTCTGAAGTTTGAAGGAGCGCATAGAACAAGATAACGAACTTGGCCAGCCACTGCTGGAAGTCGTCGCTGAGCGGGCCGCTGATGTCGGCGGCGCTGGACAGACGCCGGATCAGAAAGAGGACGACGAAGAAGCTCGACGGAAGCATTGATGAGCAACGTGTGGATCACGGCTGGGGTTAAATGCTCCGCTGATAAGACGTCAAGTTCGCCGATTTCACTGATAGAGGCGATCTCTGATCGATAACAGTCAGCCGACGGGAGTACAATCGCTCATGCTGACCAGTTCCTTGTGTTTCCTTGGAGAAACTGCTCCGAGGATTTTCTTGTTCTCACTGCTCCCTGTAGCTTTTGGTTATTATCGTGCAACTTTTCTTCAATAAAGACCTTTATTTAGGTGATAATGTCGCGCCCCCTGACAAGGGTTTTATGAGATACCAGGAGGATATAATACCGGCCGTATCTTTTCGCGTAAAAAGCACTTTCCCCCGCTTTGCTATAACGCTATTCAAGTTGGGTGATTGGAAAAATGGATGACATGGTCGGGAACTGCGTCGAACTATCTATATCATCAAGAACAAGTTTGATTTACTTAGCCTATTAAGCGACCTTATTGAGGTAGAAGGCGCAGTATTAACCATCCCTCGTCCAGATGCGCCACGCATTCCGCTTCTACTGAAAGCCGTGGAGGCAATTTGAGTAATCATTTGGCTCGCACAATGAAATGCGGTAGCCAGCCGAAGGACAAGTCAGTGCTTTTTCTTCCGAACATGTCTAGCACTGATTAAGAGACCTCATAGAATATAAGGTTTCGTTGGTATGGGAGGACCCGAACTATGTATGAACTTTGAATACGGGGTGCTCGCGCACGCCTCCTCCGACTGCATCACTATGCGCTGCCGGTCTATGTTCAGGACATGAAATCAGCTTGTTAGGTCCTGCTGACATTCCTATCTCCATCAATATTATGCTTGTGGGTTACAGAGAAAATTGGGTGATAAAACTCTTCAAGATGATTAAAGGAAGAGACTGTTGTCGTAAGAATCTTTAAATAAAAGACAATTGCTTTTGGATACTATTAATATTAGAGTAATACACTGAATTGTCTATCGGTTGGCAAGCGCACTGCGTTGTACAAGTCAAATACGCATTCAATTTGCGTCAACGACATCTCGTGGAAGTTGAATGCGTGGCGTTTCCCAAGACGGGAATTACTAATGCTGATCTTTGTTCTTTATCTTTTATTATATCTAGTGTTGATATCAGTGCAAACTTATCCAACGCATAAAAAGTTAAAAAGAATAAAGGACTTGGGGATAGTGTTAGTCAATTTCCTTTGGGATGCCCCACGCATTCTACGAATTTCGTCTGTGCAAAAATCGTTGAATATGTCCGTTTGATGAATGAACATCAGGAACCAGCGAGTGACGATTGCAGCCGGCCTGCTTGTCCGTCATCATTCATCACATGGACCTATTCAACGATTTTTGCACAGAGTTGTAACTGGCGGTGAAAAATAGTGTTTGTACGGTCAACCAATGTTACAGTGCCTTAGCCACACTAGAACCCTGGTTGATAGCAAAGAGAAGAAGGTGCCAAAAGTGTTCATCTTCGTTGACCTGGCACTGCTCCATTTTGATGACCTGAAAATTAGGAAAAATTTAAATGGCCGAAGAACAAATCATATATTCTGGACAGAAATCAGCATTAGCCAAAAACGCGACCCGAATTCTTGAATGTAGAGCAAGACATTCTCTTTCGAACGACATATAACACCGAGCAAAAAAGTCCTACCACAGAGCAGGAGTTTCCGTAAAATTTCGGACGGAAAAGTCGGACGTCCCAATTTGATGGCTAAAAAATCACTAAAGAACAAGTGAGAAAATAGGACCAACACAAATTCTTGTAGTACAGAACATTGTCTTCCAAATGCTATAAAAAACTGCGCAAAAATTACAAACTTAAGCGGAGAGAACAAGTGCGCAAATGGCGCAAAACTTTTTCACTTTTTCACTTTTCACTTCAACGACCCAAAAATTGACAAAATTCATGATGAAAAAAGAAATGCAATACATGTTCTGATAGAGCATGTCATTCTCTTTCGAAAACCGCTATGCAAGAGACCGCCGGCGAAGTCCGCAATGAATCGTTGATAAACGGCGTGGACTTATGGGACAACCTGATAATTAACACCGACTGGGAGAAAGGTGGTCATATCTAGGTCAGTTTTGGATGAAATCAACTCATATATGGTCCAATAGGTTTGACCTGAGGGTAGAATCGTTAGATGTAAAACAATTTTCAAAAGGATCACTATGAATGAAGTTATGCGACTGCGACGATTTGCGACGGAAAAATTTGTCGCAATGCGTCGATTGTACACGAATTAGGAGTGGTATTGTAGAGGAGATTTGAATGCGTATTAGGCCTCCTACACAATGCATTGCAATGGCCAGCCGGAGACAAGAGACAAGACAGTGCTTGGTCGTTCACAGAAAAGTCTGGTATTGATTGAGTGACTCCAAAGTGATTTAAGGTTTTGTTGGCCAGGGAGGGATTGAACTAACGATAAGAACCTTGAATGAGGCTGCAAGCGATAGTTGGAGCCTCCTCTGACTGTGCCATCATCTCGTGACCACAGCGTATATAAATAGGTCACCTGTATTATCCGTCTTCACGTTGATCATCGACTTGCTCGAGCGGGCGCGAGCAGCATCTCCACTCGTCCCTGCCGCGTGCTAGTGTGCTCCAATGAATCCCTCCCCTCGAGGGACACGAGGAGCATCATATCCGTTCAGTACCTTCACAATCAACGCCTTGATGGGCGTCATTGTGTTCTCCTGACATCCTGCGGAACCCAGTCGGTCACATCTCTTGTCAAGCGGGTCTCCGCGAAATGCAATACGTGGCCGGTCCACCAAATTTTCGACAACTTGGCCCATATGAGGTCGCCACTCTCCGCTACGCCGCGGCAGGTGTGCCTTAAGGAGGCCTGAGATGACTATTACATGTATAGACCATCATGCCTGACATAAAATCAGGAATCCAGATCCTCCTTGGATGTTGAAGGTCTGAAATCCCAAATCTGAGGAAATGAAACCATGTTTAAAAACTGACTCCAGGAATCCTGTCTCCCCTCAATTGCGATTTTTGCATGGCTACAGTACTTCAGCAGAAATTCCACGTGAGCATTAGACGACAACGTGAAAGCTGCGTTCGGCTCACCTTCAAAGTGCATGCAAAAACAACGAATGCTCTTCTGGAACTTTCTTCAACCCCTATTAAATGCACGTATAAATTACCGTTGCTAACAGCAGTCGTTGAATAGCAGTTGTTTTTCGATAGCTAATCATTGGAGTAGAATGTAGTACACAGGGGACCGTACTCATTTGCAGCGAAAGTGCATGTTCACGTTAGCGTCTATGGAGATCTAAAGTAGACGTCACCGACGTCGTCGTAAACATTTCCTCGCCAGCAAGACATGTTAAGATGGTTAATTTATTTGTTCGGCTTAGAAGATATGCTCTTAGCTCTTCTGGAGTGGTGCTGTCTTCATCGTTTCCACAACATCTTCGCTTCGCACCTAACCTCACCGAATCTCACCTGGATAGTCATCTAACAACCCGGGGGAACAATCCTCACATCACTCGAATAACGTCACCACCACCATTTCCAAGCCATTAGATAAGGATAAAGGATAAAGGAGGGCGTTACTCAATCCCTTCTGGGATGCGCCAGCGCATTCTACTTCTACGGGATGTCGTGGAGGCGACATGAATGCGTATTTGGACATACAATGACTTGCGGTGGCCAGCCGATGAACAAGTCAGCGCTTTGTCCTTTCCAGACACGTCTGGTACCAATTCACCGACCCCGGAGGGATGGAAGACTTGGTTGGCCTGGGCGGGAAATCCGAACCAGAAACCTGGTATCGGGTGCACGCGCCAGTCGCGCCTCCTCCGACTGCGCTGCACGTGCCCTCACCATTCCAAACCATTAGGAACTAATTTTAAGGAAACAAGGACACTAGGTAGAATGGCGCAGCACCCTTGCGATGAAAGCGCATTTGCAGGAACCTATGTCAAGAACAGAACCAAGTGGGTCGCCCGCTGTCATCTGCTACGGACATGAGAAGGATACTAGGTGACCATGGAATTTTAAGATGAGATGCATGCCACTGGATGCGGCTTCGGGCGCTGATTCCAAATATACATATGTCCCGTTTCTGCTTTGCGCATCTGTGAATGGAGCTATAGTTTTCAGCATGCTACGAGCCCAAGTAGCCTGGAAACTGCGCTGCCGTCCGAGCAGTGGTGGCGCAGGTGGTAAAGGAGCAACGTGGTAAGAAGAGATGGTTTATGGTTTGAGTCCCCTGCGACACAGGGTTTTTGCACGTCCTAATACAGAACTGTCTTATAAATCAAAGCTTTCTATGTCAAATCGCAACGGAAAACCATCCATACTTACATATGGGTAATCAATCCCTTTGACAGTGCGCCCTGGCCGATTTTTTTTCGTGACACGGGGTCGGTAAGGACAATACATAGTCCTTCCGATACATCTCGTGTTCCTACAAGGTCAGAGGAGAAGTTGGCCAGCAGTTTCATCCATCTTGCGAGATGAATGCGGGAGCCTCAAGGTAGAGGAAGAAGGAAGTATCATTGCGTTTTGTTGTTTGTTTTGCCATGTTTCTAACAACTATTCATAACAAATTGGATATCCGTGCCTGTCTAAAGTTGTCAGCGTGAAGACGAGTCCTTTCTGGTGCTTTTCGTTCGACATAGAGTGTTGGTTGAGCGTGGCAGATGTTTTTTAGTGCAACAAGCGTGCATCCTAAGAGATTCGAACCATAAGCTATCCCGTCTCACCATGCCGCTCCTCTACCACCTGCATCACTACTGCTCGGACGGCAGTGCAGGCTACTTGAGCTCGTAGCCATGCTAAAAATGGTCCATAACTCCGTTCACAGATGCGCAAAGCAGAAACGGAACACATATTTGGAATCAGCGTTCGAAGCCGCATCCCGCGACATGCATCTCATCTCGAATTCCGATGCTCACCTAGTATCCTTCCTTTGTGAGTTCCTTAGAGAATGAAGCGATTCGGCGACTCTTTTCTGATGGAAAAATATCAACTGTGAATACGAAGGTCAAAAGTAGAAATGATCGCTGGCTCGCCACCGGTTCCGAGGATGTCCCCATTGCATCTAAAAAAATCTCCAGCAAGAGTTCGCGACCAAGGTGTTGTGTTCAGCAAGGGTGAAGTCATGCCGCCAAATTTCCTTGATAAAGGTTGAACTGTCACCAAGTTGCGAGTTTTGTAAACTCCGTGGATGGTGACTGTACCCCAATAGAGGTCTTACATATGTCTTCCAAGGAGGACGGGGCACCGGCTCACACGAGCCATATTAGTCCAAAGCTGGCTGTCCGATAACTTGGAAATGTCATGGTCTGAGTTCTGGTCCCCGAATAGCCCGGAATTGAATCTCCAGGACTATTATGTTTAGAGCGTAGTCGCCAAGGATTGCTAACAAGACCTCGATGTTCCGTAGAAGATGAGCGCGTGGAGTATTCCAAATGGGGGATTTAAACTGCGGGATTTATTCATATCCTTTTATACAATACGTATGTATTTATAAGAACGAACTTTACATTGTTACTGTTTATTTGCATATATTCACAACCTCACTTATAGATGAAGCTCTCAGCAATGAAAACAAGAATGCAGAAGGTTTGATAACAATGACGAACGAGACAATCAGTTTTTCTTGAGATCAAAATAACCACAGACAATATCAGAGAACATTCACTACTCTAAACATAGAGTCATAATGAGTATCATTCAGTAAATCAAACAAAGACATGAGCGTTATGGGTATAACGATGGAGTGTGCAATTCACTGACGGTGGACAGGACCTTAATCGGTTGGGGAGGTAAAAAAAAATTGCACTGAAAGTCAGTTCCGAAGAGCTATGTGGTTGTTGGGGCTATGTATGTGCTACTTTAATTTTAGATAACGTGAGACAAGTTCAGCTAAAAGGATAGGAGATCGCTCGATGAAGCTACGCGAACACGGCCTTTCCAATGGCCAGGACGGCCACTGCACTGAACGTCAGCCATAATGAGCTAACTGGTGCGGTGTTGCATCTGAAAGCAGACAATGGCTACGGTACTTATGTTAGGTAATAGCAAGGTTTTTGAGGCACATCTAAAGTCTACTATTCACAACTGCATAATAGAGCTTAATTCGAAAGCTACCCGTGTTACACTTCAGAGGAAAACAGCAGCACAAAAGCTTCTCATTACTAAGACCCCGAGAGAGACCCCTTTTCTGCTGCGATGGGCAAACACGAGTACAGAGTGGCTGCCAAAATCTCAAGGCCTACCTACTGCGCAAACTGAGAAGGGCTATGATGACGATCTGTAGTTATAGCGCGCGGACGCTCGCGTCGGAAGCATCCATCGAGGATCTTCCTGGCTTCTCATGATGCAAGCCATCGGACTGACCGAGACGAGAAGACACCACCCCCTACACGCCGCCTACGACTCCGGAGAAGAACTGTTCCTCGGAACATGCGACAGCAGGGGAGTTGGTGTCCTCGTCAACACGCACTTGGCCATGAACATCGATTCGTACGAGTCTCTGACAAGCCGAATCGGACGTCTGCGACTGAAGCGATGTGGATCCGTGCCAGCTTTGACTGTGTTCGTCGCGTATGCCCCAACATCCGACTACGACGACGAAGAGATCGAAGCCTTCTACGTGGAGCTGCAGAAGATCTATAAGGAAGATCGCACCTTCTACAAGGTGATCGTCGGCGACTTCAACGCCAAGATCGGACCGCGAAGGTCGCCGGAAGAACTTCACATCGGATCCCACGGTTTGGAGTGGAACGAGCAAGGTGAAAGGCTGTCTGAGTTTATCATGTCGTCCAAGACCATCCATGGAAACTCACAGTTCCGCCCTACGATGGACATGGGAATTCTCTGGTGGTTAGTTCCCCAACGAGATCGACCACATCATCTTCAACCGCAAGTATTGCCTGAACGTCGACTCCATTGTCCCAGAGTTCATAGGCCATCACCTCCTCTCTTCGCGTCAAGGTAGAAAGGTGCGAAATTCAAGAGGAGTCCCAGAACGACCTTGACTGGACAGGACCATCCTTATAAATTACAGAAACTTCCCTTCTTGCGAAGGATCCTGGAAGCTCCACCTGAATCAAGACCGTCCCTGAAATTCCAGAAGCCTCACACTGATGGATTTGGGAATCTCCAGATAAACTGTTCCGTAGCTACTCTATAAGCGCTGCTGTATTTCTAATATGTCTGCTACTCACCCGTCGCCATAACAGCAGCAGCTGAGCGAATCTCGTCCCAATTGTGAAGTGTTGGTGCACGACGCCGGAGCATTCATTAATGAGCCAGACTGAAAAGGGTTGTTTACTAAAACTTTCTGATGTTAGAACCTCTAAGATAGACTAGGTATTCTTTGAAACAATATTATCGAAAACTTCTTCGATTTTGCTGTCATAGAGCTGTTCAGATTTCATTCGTTCTGTGCTCTTTCGTGCTGCTGCCCAACTGCTCATGGTAAGCGTCAAGAAGCTACTACCTGATTATTTCGCTTCATCGCTAGGAGGCAATTTAAAGAAGCCGACGATAAAGTACGTGATTTGTAAATCTTCTTTGGGATGCGCCACGCATTCGACTACTATAGGATGTCGTGGAAGCAATTCGCATGCGTATTTGAGCTATTCATTGACTTGCGGTGGGTAGCCTATGGAGAGGTTAGTGCTTTATCCTCCCAAGACAAATCTGTCACCAATTCACCGACCTCGGAGAGGTGGAAAGTTTGATGGGCCTTGGAAGGAAATCCTAAAACATAACCTGGGGTCGAGTGTACTCACGAGGCCTTTTCCGGCCGCGCGCCCCTGTGAGGCTATTTAGCAGTACAAATAAAAATTAAGCCACTGTGTTAACAAAAACCCCAAATGAGGCCTTTGACAGAAGGACGGAAAGCCGCGTTTGATCTTCTCAAGGACCTCCAAATCTGTTCAAGAAGCCCTAAACAAACCTGCTCTGAAATGCAGCCGGGGAAGCTATTACTGATTTAATGACAGATTCCTTAGGGAAGATTGCTTCCCCCCTCACAATCCAGCAGAACACGACTTGAACCCAAGGTAGAGGGTCAGAGTAATACAGGGTGGCTGAAAAGTTCGGGCAATTTTTCAAAGTATTTCAGCGGTACGAAAAAATTACATAAACGAAACAGATTTGCAAACACAAATAACAGCGACTTCATTAGATCAATAACAACAGAATACAACAGAAAAATTCACAACAAGTGCTCAAAATTGCCTACTTTGGCTTCAATACATTTTCGCGGTCGCTTTGGGAAGTCGATGTCGATGGTCGCACACTGATCCGCTGTAATCTCGTCTCAGGACTGCATCAACGCCGCTTTTAGCCGCTAAACAGTGGCGTATCTTGTAGTAGAGATCTTCTGCTCCATGACTGACCACACCGAATATCCATCGGGTTGAGATCAGGCGAGTTGGATGGTTAGATGTCCTTGCTCCAAAAGCCTGGGAAGAGCTCCTCGCAAACGGCAATCGTGGATTTGGCGGAATGCGCAGTCCTGCTGAGGAGAAAATCCAGTTTCGTGAAAATGGTACGTCGCCCACGGGTCCAGTACGTCGCGGAGGACACGTTGCTGGTAGCTGGTGGCGTTCATTTTGACGTTGCACTCATGAAGACCAGTGGCGTCTTTCCGGTAGCGCATATCCCACCCCAAAGCATCACCGAGGCTGGAAAATGACTGCGGCTGATGGTCCTTGCTGTTGTCGTCTTCTGCTGACCCTTCTTGAGCAGTTGCCGGCGATTCTGACGGTTGTGAACCGGCTGGACCGCGAATATCTTCTCGTCGGTGAACAGCATCCTCCACAAGCGACTACCGCCGACCAGCCGACGCCTTCGCCTGCATTTCCTCAACCTCTCAGCTTTCATTTCGTCGTTGAGAAAGTGAATGCGAGCGACTTTGTAGTGCGTAATCCCGGCTTTCTCCTGGCAATATGTCAGACTCCTTCTCTACTGATCCCGGGATCCATAGCCATCTTTTTCATGGACACCTCAGAATTGCGGCGAATGCGACAACGAACCTTGTTGATGTTCTCCGGTGTTGTCGCTGTGGTGGGACGGCCGCTGCAGGGACGCTCCGAGGTTCCGCCAGTCTCCTTGTAGCGCTTTACAGTCTTGTAGGCGATCCTTTGTTTGAAGCCGGTTGTCCGAACCATGACCGCGGTCTTCATTCCCGCCTTGTGCAACTCGACGACGGTGACACGTTGACTTTCACGAAACATATCACAATCACAACTGAAGATAAGAAAAATGGAGCAACACATTCTAGATCAAAATTGCGCGAGGAATACAACGGAAGCAACAGAAACAACCAAAAACTTCAATTTCAAAGCCAAAAGTAGTACCACAAAAAATTGCCCGAACTTTTCAGCCACCCTGTAGTAGTGAGGCACACACAGACACCATCCGTCACAGAATTTCACCGATGCGCAAGCGAAATATTGTCAGCAGTCGAAATAATTCCTTTAGTAGGGGACTTTGGTTAGGATTTAAACTTGCGTTTCAAACTCCCATCATAGAATTCTTGTTGAAAAGCTGCGGCCGGATTAATCAACGACTTACATAACTTTAACAGAGAATTCGCAGCGGAAAACTCAGATAACGCGGCTTATCGCACACCACATCGCCTGATAAGCCGCGCTATCAGGGATTTCGTCTGTTTTCTCCATTAGATTGCTGTAAGTCGCTGATGAATCCGGCCCCTGGTGAAGTGCCGCCCAACAGCTGGTAAATTTTTCGGTGAACTGTGAACGGGTCTGCTTGTACACAAACACGAGTCTCTCAATAGGTTTAGGCAGAAATTGATGCACCAGAGAGTCAGAGACGTCCACCAAAAAGGCTTTCCGAATCAGAGAAGCCTCACCCAAATCAATTAAATCAATTAAATTTTCAGTACAATAATAAAAGGACCAAAAAAGTCAACATGCATAGTCTAGACTGCGAAAAGTGAAATGAGTAGAGAAAATAATGAAGCTGGAAAACAGAAACGAAGTTTGTTAACCCCAGGATAAACATCGACAAGAAGCCCACGGTGCACACGACTTTGAGACTGAATGTACTACATATGGGTGAAGGTGAAATTGGTGCCAGAAAGTCACTTCGGCGCTCTGGATTCGCGAGCGCAATCCAGAAATGAACAAACGAAACGAGTGCTTTTCAAGCACCGGAGACTTCTTGATCCCGTTAAGTGAGCTCTGAGGGTGCACCCATCACCATAGAGCTTACAAGCATAGTGGAGCTTAACATCCGTAGCTCGATGGTGGTGATATTATAATAGCGCCCTCTCTCAGCGATAGTGGAACAACAGTGGGCTTGGAAGACGTTGGAGGGATACTTCTAAGCAATCGTGGGAACTCATTGCAAATGGAGAGCAGAAGAGGTATGACTTTAACGGAAGGCGTGCACGGTCAAGATTTCGAAATTCGTTTAGGCGATTTGTGTTGAAACGCCATGCCGAAATAAACGCTGTTCATCATAACAAACCTGCATGGCAAGAAGATTTAAAACTATAAATTTGTATTTGAAGAGATAGTAAGAATATGGTCCTACCACGAGGTGGCCAGCCGGTGGACAAGTCAGTTCATCTTACCAGAAAAGTCTGGGCCTAGGTTAACCAAGCCTTTGCCATCTACTCGGGGATGAGAATCGGTATTGTACTGGGAAAGTTGAAACACTGACTTGTCTATCGGATGGCCATTGTATAGGCTAAATACTCAGTTAAGTCGCTTCCACATGACCCGTGGATGTGGATTGTGGAGCATCCGAAAAGGGATTGAGTAATGCCGTACTTTATTCTTCTTTCTTTTAAACCTCAAAACCTTAGTGTAGAAACGAGAGGTTGTTCTTATGGCAGTCACAATCAATAAAGCAGATGGTTTTAGGTGTTCAAATGAACTATTGCTCATTCTCATGTGCTTCCTACCATAGAACTTAATATCTCTTGAACTAGTCGGTTATATGGCCTACGTTGAGAGCGTGGTACGCAATAGCCAGTCACAGTCAATAACAGCACCGCTGTAACACGCATAAGCCAACGAAGAAACTGTCCACACACTTCGCTTCCGGACGACACACCCATTCGATGCGGTTTGGTCTGATGCGTCCAGCTCTTCACTACCTAGGCCACACCTTGGGCTCTAGATCATTTTGAAAACCTAGATAGCAGCTCTCAGCAGATGTTAACTATCTCGACTACTTAGAACTAATTATAAAGCCAATGGGTCATCCAATGGGCCAAACGAAATCAAGTTTAAGTAGAATGCGTGGCTTACACCGAAAAGATTGATTCCCTTCCTATCACTTCTTACGTCGACGTCGAATCCCTGTTCCTTACCAGGATACTATCTCAACGGTAGGTCGGAACGACGCAAATGTTGTATATGGGCAGAACCGCCTCTCTCTGGGAAGTAACAAACTGCAGGTATCTCGACCCCAATACAACTCTGCGCAGAGTTAGGGGCGACGGAAGTCGCGGGTTGGCGCCCTGTTGATTCAGGTGCTCCACAGCTGACGGGCGCGCGCGGGATGAGGGCTCGTATCGCGGCTAAGCGCAGTGCTCAAGTGGCGTAGTAGGGAAGAGCTCGGGCTCGTAAACGCGGGGTCGGGGTTTGGATCCTGCGGACTGCGTTCGTTTTGCACTTTTGCAAGATCCATGTTTATCATATAGGTAATCCACCTAGGGGTATTATAGTGTGTTATAGAGCATGTTTACATGTAACATATGCTTCAAACTACAGATTAGCTAAAATGTTCACTTTTGTGTGTCACTTATTTTAAGCCTATTTTGTGTGAAGCTATAGTTATGTAACAATAGATATTTTGTGGCACTAGTTAGAAGTTCCGACTCCACCGACAAGACTTCGGTCAAAAAAATTTTTTTCGCTGAAACTTCGTCTAGGGGGGTTATTTGGGGTGCTGATCGCGAATTTGACATCCGCTTTTCACGATCCTATATGATAAACATGGATTTTGCAAAAGTGCAAAACGAAAGCAGTCCGCAGAACCCAAACCCCCGACCCCTCGTTTACGAGCCGGAGCTCTTCCCTACTACGCCACCCGAGCACTGCGCTTAGCCGCGATACGAGCCCTCATCCCGCGCGCGCCCGTCAGCTGTGGAGTACCTGAATCAACAGGGCGCCAACCCGCGACTTCCGTCGCCCCTAACTCTGCGCAGAGTTGTATTGGGGTCGAGATACCTGCAGTTTGTTACTACCCAGAGAGAGGCGGTTCTGCCCATATACAACATTTGCGTCGTTCCCACCTACCGTTGAGATAGTATCCTGGTTAGTCCCGAGCGTTTCCGCCCCTCGCTTCGCCGTCGCAGGTGGATCTAGTTGACGACGTTTGATGAAGGTGCTGACGAAGCGAGTCGTAATGAAGCCGGCCAATTCGTTGTTACTATGACCACGTGTACACTCACACGATGGCGCCTAGTTTCACCGTATCGCCGAGTTCTCAGTCACAATAAGGCCTGATTGAACACGCATCTCGCCATGCTCGGCGTAGATCCAGTACAAGGCCGATCCTTCCGCTGCATGAGCTCGCCACAGGCGACTTAGCTCGCCTCGATGGTGATGATGTACTGCTGTATTCAGAAGAAAAATCTCGTCAAAAAGTGACGTCTAGCAGCAGTGCAGAAAAAGAGTAATGCATTGCTTGAACTAAACAGAGAAGGAGGCGCATACGAAGGACGATAGAGTACAGCTGTGACGAGGATAGTCCTCAAACCCAGCGGTGTTCTAAGGGAAGCACTTTCGGCGAAGTGAAAGGACAGCTAGTCGAGGTGTCAGATTCTCCGATAGGTGACGGAGTTTTCGCCCACTAGTGAACGACTTTCCTCGTTTGCTTCAACGTGATTTTGAACAAGACCGTCCTGGATTTTCTCATGCGGAGCGTTTGCAATATGACCTATCCTAAACAATTTCACAAATCTCGTCACTTTATGCCACGCATCTTAAGCCATTTCAGGCACTTGCAGAGGTCAGTCGGAAGTGTAACTATGGTTCTTCGATGAAATTTGGCCACTTTGAGGGGAGTTCGAAAGAGTTTACCATTGGCAAAAAATATATTGCAAGCCTCCACCTAGAAATTTTGTTGGACTTCAGGATAAATACTGTCCACCTTGCGGTCAGTTTCTCCGGTGAACTCTAGTTGACCTTCCAGTTGATCGTTGCAAGTGTCCATTATCACTCCCGTTCCAAGCGGTTTACCGTTAGAAGTTTCAAAATCATCCTCGCAGAGCGGTGTTAGATCGTATAACACAAGTGCAAGGAAGATAGGCATTTAGATATTTACCCTACTTTTGTGCTTATTAGTGAAGAGTGCATTTGTACCTGCAATTAACTCGCGATATTGTTCCTTGGGGGACTAATGGTATATTCTACTAACCGAGTATTTTTGACAAGAAGAACTTCACGTAGATAGTGTACTTTGAACATTTTCCTAGCACCTGTTGCTATCCGCCTAGTTGGAATTGAAGTGACCGTGCTTTGTTCTCCAGTATCTATGTTTTACGTGGCAAAGTCCTTGGAAAACTCTATGAATTTTCTGCTATACGCATTGGAATTACCCCTAATATAACCAGAAAACAGAACACCTGCTTTCCTAAGAGCAAAAGTAAGCACCATGAGGTCTTATTCTAGAAAAAGGTTAATTGTAGTCGTGTCGGATAATCTATAATAGCACAGTTTTATATCAGACATCTATGTAGAGAGCAGAGCTAGGTGGGGGACAAGAAACAGAGGCCTGGAAAGATTTAAAATTAAACAAGATAAGCTGAATGCATGGCGCACTCTTTAGAAACATTCACCCTCTAACGGTTCCCCTCCTTTCCCTCGCACTTAGGCAGTGAAATGCTTTGCTTCTAGGTCAGGTGGGGAGGAAATAAGGTTTCTGCGTCTATCTTCACTGCAGAGCCTTTCTTTTCACAATCGCCAACAATTAGGCTTCGTATTGAGTTTCATTACGGAAGGGTTTCCATGGCCACCATAGCAACGGCACTCTGCTCACGTGGACAGACAGACGCCAGATGACTTTCAGTTTTTAAAAACTGAGGCAGTTGTGTAATCCTGCACAACATTATGATTAGAAGAGCACTGCAGAGCGTATCGCTTAAGAAGGGTAACTGTTGCACCTATTGACGTAATCTCTGGACGTCTGACAGGGGTTCACGAACAATCGCTGTGGCGTCAGGTTTTTAAGATTATCGCAATGATCACCTTGACAATCTATAGGAGAGTTCTCGGATCTATCCTAGTCGGGAGTGGGCAATGGGAAGGGCCAACTGCGTATTCACTCCATTTCACAATCAATATTCCCTAAATTGGTTTAATGCTTCTGTGCCACGCAGGTTCGTTGCGGTACAACAACTTTATTCCGCCTGATGTTTCAACAACTTCGTTCCAAGATCTGAAAGAAGTTCGACACCTAAGATCAAACACTCATTTTTGAAAAAAAAACGTTCTTTTCCAACTCTACACCTCCAACTCTGTAGCAGTTTCAATGTGCGATCGATTACGTTCGCGAGTCCAGATCGGTCCCAGAAGGCAACTAGGGCCTTTCCGGGACCGATCTCACTTTCATATAGAAACACAGTTTTATGACAGCCGGACATGGGGAATTACGCAGCTCACCATATTCCCTAAATTTAAATGAAGACCCATCATGGGACAGTAGTTGAAACTCTCCTAGAAACTCAAGGAAGGGAATGCAAATCACCATCTGCCCCTCTCCGATTAGGATAAAAATCCTTATTTGGATATTCAGGAAGTCCCTGTTCCTAATAATTTCGCGCCGAGGTGTGCTTGAATATGGGAATATGGCTTGAAGTAGCGTGGGGAGTGCAGTGTAAAACAGTCTAGCGGTCCGTCTGCCATCCAGCCGATGGTCAACATTCCTCCGCACATTCCTTCGACACCTGCGAGCCCCAGTTCGTCTCTATAGATGTTGTACTCAGCTATCTTCAAGTTTGACGTTCTCGAAACCTGGGCATTTTTGTGTATAAGCTTTTGCCAGTCATCTTTGGTATAAAGTTACCTACTATGCCAATCTTTCGGCAAACTCGTCTTTATCAAGGCCAAAAGATAAGAATAAGTATAAAGGATGGTGTTACTCAACCCCTTTTAGGATGCGCCACGCAATCTACTTCTATGGGATGTTGTGGAGGCGATTTGAGCGCGTATTTAGCCATACAATGACTTTCGGTGGCCAGCCGATGAAGAAGTCAGCTCTGCATCTTTCCCAGACAAGTCTGGTACCATTTCAACAAGCTGGACGGCTGGTAGGCGGAAAATCCGAATCGGAAACCAGGAATGGGGTGCATGCGACGGTAGGCACCCCTTCTACTGCGCTACACGACTCTCTCCGAGAAGAAACAACCTCAGAATGTGTTCGCCTCTGTACACTCACTCACTCACTCACTGGGTCAAAAAATCGCGTCCACTCCTTCAAAGAACAATAGTCTCTTAGGCGTGCAAGAAGGGGATGCTACATATGTGCGAACTAACTCACCAGTATCCCAAGCTTAACTGACCACTATGGACCAAGCGAAATATGCTAATTCGAATAGGAGAGGAGCGGGCACAAAGGGATGAAAGACAAGAAATCACTGTTAATTGAGGAGCGCTCATTTCTGTTGTTCACTGGTTCTTTTTATTATACCCATGCCGCCAAAAGAGCCTGAACGATCCGTGCTTTGTCGTCATGGTGGAATACAGTGCACGCTTGGTAGATCGTCTTATTGCGCCCAGTCTACTGCCCTTCTATTTGAGCACATCACGCAGCCTTGCATTAAACAGACGCGGTCATACGTCGTCTCACTACCAACAAGCTGCTACTTAATGTTGTGCCTCGGGATACTACATATTTGCCAGTAAAGAACCTGTTAACACTTATTCTCATATTGTTTACTTCCTTTCATCGCATACGCCACAACGCCAGTTATGTGACATTAGAGAACAGAAGGGAGCCTGTCCTCAATCAGAAGTCGTAACGAACAGGTTCCGTTTCACGCGAAGAGCGTTGTACCCTTAAGAATAAGGCATAGCTCACTGCTCAGACAAAATGCGTCAATAGGGATCAAGCGTACATAATAACAAAGTGGGTGTAACAGAGAAGCATAGTAGCACTTCACAAAGTAAAGCTCCTTTCTCACAGTAGGAAGGCTTCTTCGTCAGCTTGGTCAGAAAAGGGAGAAACGTGGCCGCAAAATCTAACTGGCGATGATTTTTACAGAATTTTAAGGCCTAACATAGAAAAAAAGAACTCGACACTTCGGAAATGATTACAAAGCTATAATGATGTTCGACGTCTAGAGGAGGAGGGGGGAGGGGGATGTCGTTAAGGTTGCTGCACTTGGTATGCACTAGAAAATGAGGAGGAGAGGTAAGTTGAGAAAATATTCGAGGTTTGATAGTGCATGCAAGTTTGCACCCGGTAGCTGAGGTTTAATCGACGTCATTCAAGAGAAAATTCTGCACCAACCACCATCAGATCGTAGCTTTAGTCACATGCTATCCTCCAAAGAATCCATCAAATAATTTAGTTATCAATCAGCTTGGGCGCGTGTAGCACAGTCGAAGGCGGTGCCGGCTGTCGCGGGCTGCTGGTTCGGATTTTCTGCCCACGTCAACCAAGCCTTCCATCCCTGCGGGTCGGTGGATTGGTACCAGACTCACCTGGGAAAGATAAAGCACTGGCTTGTTCATCGGCTGGCCCTCCTAAGTAGGCCAAATACGCTTTCAAACCACCCCGCGACATCCCTTAGAAGTAGAATGCGTGGCGCATCCAAAAAGGTTTGAGTAACGCCGTCCATTGTCTTTTATTTTATCCTTTATCCCCTTAATAGCTTCGTTGAATTGTCATGTTGAAGTTAAGTTGACGAGGTCTGTGCAGTCTTTTGAATCCTGGATGACAAGGCAGAGCGCTCACTTTGAAAATGTAGCCGGTACGAGGTGAGTAGCCTATACAATATTTAAAGCAGCGCCCTGCCAGAGGTGACATGAATGCAAAGGAACTCTCCTGGAATCCTAGGCGACCACCGTTGCTCTAGCACCGCTAAAGGAGAGCAGCGCAGCGCAATGTAAGACCTTAAGTGGGCACTTGTTCCAACAAAATCGACGGCAAGAAAAATCAGCAGAAAAATCTAAACTTTGGAAACAGATCTTCCCATAATATTTTGAACATCTCGGAGATAGCTAGTCGGAGAACTTACTGGGGGGAAGTTTCTATGCTAGCGCAGTAAAAGGGCTCGCGATGAGTGGGCTAGTCAGCTATACAGTGCGAGGAGCACCAAGGTGCGGTGCGGTCTCACTTCTATGCGAGTTTTCCGACAAACTCGCTTCCGTGAAGTTACTCCTGCAACGAAAGGTTGTTTTGCACCACGACACCTCCCCTGTAGTTGGTTGAGAAACTCTGGGCTGCGGAATCATGTCTCGGTATGTGCTTCTCGCTAGAACCTCCTTGGGAAAGAAAGCTCAGGATGAAGACGGGTAAGCTGCAACGTAACCCCTTAACATACCCTTTTTGGTTGTTTGTTTCTGTTTTTCTTTTCTTTTTTCTTGACTTTATGATTTATGGCCTCGTTACACCCTTTTAACGTGTCCGCATTTAATTGTAGAAGATAAAAGAAAAGTTTAATCGTGCAAGTTCGAGATCACTCGGAGTAAAGGAGTTTCGACTCTTATGGTGCATCGGGAAGGCAAAATCAATTTTTTGAACATGTGTAGAAATGACTACAGGATAAGATGATCGGAAGTGTTCCGAGTTCGAGAAGCATCCAATAAAAGTTCGCCGAACTTTGAACTAATAGTAGGGTAGAAGTTGTCCAAAACAATGACGAGGTGGACCATCGAGGACAGGAGCAGGTAAATGAATTCACAGATAAAGAGAAAAAATGAAGAAGAGCATGAGGGAAAGTGCTTCAAAAATTCGAACGGAAGTTCTGTAGGAAAGTGATGAGTCGCGCGCAGCGTTTTTTTGAGGGATTTATTTAAACGACTTGATTTTTTTGTTGGCAAACTGCTTATTGATTATTGACAAATTGCTTTAACAAACTATTTACAACTTTATTTATAAGGAATTATTTTTCCCTTCTCAAAACAGTGTTGTTTGATTTTTAGAATAGTTTAGAGCGTTGTTATTCTTAAAGGCGCAGAAATGGAATGCCCAGGAAGCAAAACGTAGCGTTTTCGAGACCTGCTCTTCGCATATCCTCTGTAGCCACCCAATCCATTCCCTCTTCATATTGACATATAAGAACCACTTCTCATCTGCTGTGCTGATTCGGTAGGAGAAACGTCGGCCGCATGTTGCTCGATGTCGGACGAGATGTTGTGGAGTAATTTGAAGACGTTGTTACTTGTTTGTTTCACTCATGTCGTGGAGGACCCAGGCTCCCTTTTTTCGGCAAATCCCATTGAGTGGGCATGATTAAGGGCTGTTTTCGATCGCAGTTCATTTTTTTGCTAAATCGGGACAAGCTTAGAGACCGTTCTCTTCCGAAAATGCTTTTAGACGCTCTTCATCGAATTCCGAAGAAGGCCTTCCGCAGCGGGGTCTGTCGTCGAGGTAAAAGCCGCCGTTCTTGATCTTCACGAACCATTTCCGTGCTGCATACTCGTCTCGTCTCGTCTTTCCCGTACATCTCGTAAATAGCCTACATAGACTGATTCGGCTGCTTTTCCACCACGACGAAATACGAAGAAGAGCAGATATCGAAACTGCTGGTGGCTCCTCTAGAGTATACCGTTTCTAGGCGTAAAAATAACAAACTACTGAATTATTCTAAAAAAACAAATATCAAAGTTTGTAGAGCAGAAAAAGTTCTTTCTAGTAAGCACAAGAAGTTTGGCAAACATACAAGAAACCATCTAAATAAAACGCTCTGCAGAAAACGCTACGAACTTATTTCACAACCTAATAAATGCTATGTGATGTAATATAGGAGACTCCGACATCAATCAACCCGTGTTGAGGATGCGCCACGCACTCCACTTTTAAGGGACAGCGGAGGCAACTTGAGTGCGTATTTGGCCAATACTAGTGAATAACCAGCCGTTGTACAAGTCTGTGATCTCTCAAATCCAGTCGTGAGCTCTGAGGAATGAACGACTTAGTTGGCCAGAACGGAATCCGAACCTTTGATCGATTCGGAATCCACTGAAGAGCGTTTGCTTTCCCGACTGTGCTCCACCGTCGCTCCTTCAGCGAAATGATAATTCGCAGTTGAGGTGAGAAATCCCCAGGCGGAGCGTTTCACACCCTTTTGCTTGTCGACGTTGACAGGAGTGTTTTCACGGTTGTCATGGCATCGGCGCTCTCGTGACTTGGAAGTGTACGGTAGCCAGCACGGGTCAAATTCAATTACGGGCTGTTTTTCCGCGTTCTGTTATGTATCCTACATATAAAACACTTCTAGCAGGCTTGAAAAAAGTGAACTCTTTGAGATGACGGGGCAGCTGAGCGGAATGGAAGTAGCAGTGATTGCGATCTATTGTAACTACGTCTGATAAGCGATACGCTCGAACTTCTCATTGATTTTGACAGCAATAGAAGAGGAATTCTGAGGGCGAGTGTCCGAGGGTCGGCCCAGCGAAGTAAAGTTCTTCCGTTCGGAGCGCTCTTTCCGGAATGCGCCGGGCAACCAAGTGAAGGAGGGCTAATAGCTATCAGACAAGGCAATTTTCTATCCTAAACCCTTAAACGCGAAGTTAATCAGTGCTATTTTAAATGTGCTGAGCTTCTTTTAGGCAATGGAGTTGGTACAAAACTTATAGAGAGAGTTGACACTAAAATTTTTAGGTATAAATCATCGACTTTCGTAACAATACAATTTCTTCTCCCAAAAAAAACGTAAGCTATTGCTTTACTATACCATTGCATATGGCATCTTCACTAAACCTTATTTCGATTGGCATTGTTGCCGTTCTCTGGAGTAAAGAATAAATGGGTGACATTTGGAGTGATTTTTCATCGGGCGCATGGTAGAGCAGTCAGAAAAATCGCCCTCTGTAGCGTGCACTTCCAGGTTCCTGATTGTTTTCCCGCTCAGAACAACCAAGCCTTTCATCCCTCTCGGGTCAGCGAATTGAAACCAGGGGCCGGATTCATCAACGATAAAGCCACGGGTATAGGGGTAGAGATACCCACGATGAAGCCTGCGTCTCTGACTCTTACCTCGTCTGTACCTGACTCTTTCTTATATGTACCCCTTATACCCCGCATAACCACGGGTTTAACTGTTGATGAATCCGGCCCCAGATATGTCTGGAGTGGGCAAGATAGTCGTTTGACCGTCGGCTGGCTACCGCATTATAGAGTCAAATACTTCTTCAATATGCCTCCAAAACATCTGTAGTAGTAGAATGCGCGGCGCTTCTCTCAAAGGGATTGACTAACACCGACGTTTTATCCTTTTTGTCCTTGTGTCTTCTCCTAAACGCGATCAGCAACAAGGTTGTTTCACAGCCGAGTCTCTGGCATGGTTTGGAGAACTGGACGATTTCAAAGAAAACAGAGGAGAAAGGGTCAGTAGAGTGTTCACGACTCAGACGTACCGTGCAGTTGAACTGCTGGCACTGCTTCGAGAATGTCTTCATTGTGTAGTCAACGAGCTTGGTGCAGGCCAAACTGCCGGCAATGCAATCCTGAAACAAGAGTCGTTGAGGATAGGTTCGTTTTGAGTGACTACATGAATCCCAGACCTAGGGGATGGTGAAAACAGAAAGACGGCTGTTGACGACCTAGAGCACATAGGTCGTTAGTATGTACTCCCTTGTATTCTTCCTCATACAGAACAAGTATAACGTAATCCAAACTTGAAAGATTCAGCATATCGATAAGTGCCTACCGTAGCCTGTGTTTCCGGTGGATTCGAGAGGTTGGCGGAGGCTATCTGATGGCATCTGAGGGCTTGGATCACTGACGGCAGCACAGACAGGAGTGTGATCAACGTGAAAGCGGACATTGTGTGCTGAACTCTGCAAGCACAAATACTCACATTGTTTAGAAGCGAAATTAACGCTATAAATTAGTCTATGATTTCTGCAAGTGGTGAAAAATCACAAGAAACTGTAGAGTACGGTAGGAGTAGTAATTAGCGACTAGTTCTTAACGTTGAAACATGCAGGGGAGTGTCGAGTAGTGGGTGGAGCGTCGTGAGAGGCTTCGATGCCTGAGAAGCTTATGGTCACTAGCCGCAGAAGTATGATGGAAGTGGATAGCAGAGACGACGAAATGAATGGGCGTGGCCGTCTTCTATTAGTAGTAACTCTTGAGAGTAGACGACTCTGGAGCGGTTCTTTGAACGAGGTCATCAGCGCGGGCTTTTACTACTGGAAGTAAATAAGTTCGGTCTAGTTCTTTGAGCTTCGGCTGGAATTGTATTAGCAATAGAAATGTGAAGTTCGCCATCGAAATGGATTCAAAGCAGCATAAAAGACGTTAGTGAATCTCAACTGGGGATGTGCCACGCATTCTAATTCTACGGGACGTCATGGAGGCAATTTGAGTGAGCTTTCGGCGCATACAATGACATGCGGTGACCAGTCAGTGGATTAATTTGTGCTTTACCCTCCACAGTTAAGACTTGCACCAATGGACATAGCTCGAAGGAATGTATTAGGTGGGGGGGGGGGGGCAAAATTAATGAGACAAATTGAAAAAAATTCTTAAGCTCTTTATAACTCAATTACAAATCAACGGTGCTGAGGAATGTGTATGCTATTAAGGTCAACGACTTGCTGCCATCGTTCAGCCAACTTCCTGATCCCATCCTTCAAAAACTGCTTGGGCCTGGTGTTCATCAACACGATATGGTTGTCAAGGACTGCTTGGATTCTTGTGTCCCTTCCGACCAGGGAGTCCTATAGGCTCAAGAAGTAGTGGTAGTCGCATGGAGGATGTCCGGCGAATACGATGGGTGAGGCATGTGAACGTAGCCCAGCTAAACAAGCTTATCCGTGGTCACTTTTTCCCGATGGGGTGCGGCGTTGTCGAAGAGGAGGACCTTCTTGAAGCGCTGAGACCGAATAAGTGCGGGTCAGCGGTCCACCTCTTCTACTTCATTCACTATGGCCTTGGAGTCCATCGTCGTGCATTTGGAAAACAGCTTTCAGCACACCGGTCTATGGGGGCAGACCCAAAAGCTCCAAAGGTGCTTCTCGCCGTGAACATCTCGCCGGTAACAGGTCAACAGACCTCACCCATACTCGCTGCTTGGCAGGTCTAAGGTAGAAGACGTACTTTTCATCTTGTGTGAATATTGAATCCAGGCTGCTCGGGGTTGGGAATTGGGGGAGATTTGCGTGACACAGGTCGACTCGTCAGGCTGGGTTTCGGCACGAGACAGACTGCGGTTTTGGCATGCTTCTGGAAAGGGCGGAAGTGGTAACTTCTCAGGTGGCCTTCAGTAGGTAGCATACAAACATACAAATACATACAAATAATACGATAAGCACGAAACTAGACTACAGTCACGAGATATATGGACACGGAATGGAGAGTCTCATTACTTTGGCCTCCCCCCCCCCCCCCCCCCTTAATAAGACTCGGTTCGCCTAGGCGGGAAGTACAACTAAGATACTGGAATTGAATGCACCCGAAAGCCGGCGCCTTCTCCGGCTGCAAGCATCTCGCTGGAGCAGTACAAATTAAGGAAATGCGGATAGTGTAAGCCGTGCTTCATCTTTTTGACTTCCTACGACCCTTTGGTACGCAACTTAGACACTGTTCTAGCCGGAGAAATTGAAACTATATGCCCATACAAAAAATGTACACATTCCTTCTTAGGTCACGTTGAATAAGAGTTTTCCGTTAGAATTTTCTTAGAACAGATCCCTTTGTCATAAACTGCCTATCTTGGCTTTAGATACATTCATATTTGCATATTTTCATAAAAAGGATTCGGTTTAAAATGAAACGTGTCCAGTTAGAGGGGAAATAGTATGTCTCAACCTATGCTATACATCAGAACTCATCAGTTCAGCGGCTAGTGAATTCTCCATGAACTGCCACGAATATACATATTGGTACCCGATGTGCACAGTTAGCAGTTTACGAGTTAGCGAATTAGACGAAGTAGCAGCATTTTCCTTGAAATCTACCTTAACGTGTTGACCACAATTTTCAGAAATTTCACGGAATTTTTACCGAACTTCTTTACATATATTCTGTATTTTCTTTAATTACTTTTTATTACGTTACTTAATACTATTAGGTTGGCAACTGAATTCGTGGATTCTCAAGCATCTTTAACAAAAGTGTTTATTTAAAAATAACTAATAGCAAACTTTAATCGAAGTAAGGTCCTTTGGAATGCAGAAACTCTTCCCATTTATTAGGTAGCTGCTATGTCATACGGCTGTAGAATTCTTTTGGTTCTAAGACGATAAGTCATTACAGGTGCATTTTGACCTGATCCACATTGGTAAATCTTCTTTCAACCAAGAAGTGCTGCAGCGAGCGGCAAAGGTGGCAGACACTCGGCGAATGGTCTTGCTGTAAGGTGGATGAGTTAGACGTTCCCAGCAAAGGTCTTCATTTTTTGAAGAATCCTGTTTGCGACGTGTGGTCTGGCGTTATTCTGCTGAAGGATAATGCCACTTCTGAAGAGTTGCCGTAACCGATTTTGGCGGAGTGCAGCCTGCACGCAGTCAAGTTAAGAAGAGTAGACTTCGGCATCAATGCCGGAACCATTCTCGATGAGTTTACAGAAGATAACGCCTTCCCGATATCATTAAACGGAGAGCTTTACCTTCTTCCAGTGGAGGTGAGGCTTAGGTGTTGACAGCGGCTTCTATTTTGCTTTAAGCTACTGGTTAAAACATTCATGATTATCTAGTGGAATCCACATTTCATTAAATGCTGGCAGGCCGTGGAGAAACGGTTCCTGTCTGTGAGTGTTCAACAATTCTTCCTCTACAATAGGGTCAAGTAATGAGGCACTCATTTACCGAGCTTTACAGAGAAGCCAACACTATGAAGAACCTTCCCAATAAAAGTATGTGAGCATCCGAAGTCATGTGCCAACATACGCGTTGCCAAGCTAGGATTTCCTTCGATGGCGCTAGTTACAGCTCAACAATCACGGACAATCGGTCGTCCGGTGCGTCGCTTGTCTTCAGTTTTAACGTTGCCCTCACGGAACCTCTTGAAACATTTGAACACTGTCGATTGTTGGAGAATTCCATCTCCTACAGCAGCACATATGTTTTGTCCAGCGTCAGTTACAGAGTGACCGAGCTGGTACTCATGAAGAAGGCGTTCGCAAAGATCGGCTCTGTGTCCTTTCATTTCAGACTCAAAAACTTCCCATTAAATCGGAATGGCAGGACACCAAGAGTAGTTTCGAAAAGGCACACTAAGTGGCTTCAAGCGTTGGAAGAGAAAGAGAACTGATGCACAAATAAGCTGATAATCTTTGCTTGAACTATTATAGCCTTTCACTTCTTCTCCTAGTCTGCACTAATGTTGCAGGCCTCACCCTCCTCACATTAGGACTGCTCCTGAAAACCTATTGAAATCAGCAGGAATCAAACGGAAACAGTCCATTCTAGCAGAGCTGTAGATGACGACAGGATATTGCGCTCCAACGCCAATGTGCCTGAATTTGACATAAGGGCTTGCTCTACGCTACCTTTCCTGAACTTGAGAATTCCCCTTATGGGTGTTAACAGGGTGGCCCATAAGTCCTGCAACAAAATTAGGAGACCTTATTGGTTGTCTTTTTCCAATTGCAAAAAACCGCATACCAACAGTTATGTAGCATATACTTAGTGTTATACTTCTGGAAAGTATTATGGTTGTAGCTGCTCTTATTACAAAGTAATGCGCTCTCACGTAAAACTACCGAAAATTCTTCTCTGGCCCGTGGTGGGGCGCTTCCGTTCCGATGTGACTAAATTTCGGAAGATTGGTTGTTGAACATGCAGTATGATGGTATTGTGTAGGGCAGTGCAAAGGCTTCTCAAAAGTGAACATTGGATGAACGGATCTGAACTACAGTAGAAAAACGCTATTAATTTTCTGATCATACAGGATGCAGCAACCAGCTGGAACAAATGCAATATTCAGCTATGTGCGTAATCTATTACTAAGCAATATGTTGTTTCTAGAAAACTACAAGGAAAGCTCTACAAGTCCGCAAGTGAGATGAAGACTAAGCTATGAGGAGAAGAGAGTAGAAGGAAAAATTTGTAAGCGCAGTTGGAAGGCGTCGTTCGTAATGTTATTCAGCCTCTGCCTCATTTGATGAAAAATTTCTCAAAGTTGGACGATCCTAGAAAGGTCAAAATAATAGTGTGTTTAATACTACCTTTGCGGGAACCTGATGATATAAACAACGGCCACGCATGGCAGGATTTTGTCATACACAATTTTCCAAAATGTGCCCCCTCACACCCTAGGTTTTTATGTAAAAATAGTGAAAATCGATAAAAATATTCGTTTGATAGGAACAAAAACCTAACACCATATATTAGAGACTTAATCGCGCTGTTTAAATGCAAAATGCACATTCTGCTAAAGCGATTCCTGTAACTGCAAAAGAAAAGGACGTGGTAGCGGTTCTCAGTCCATCTGCAAAATATTGCACCTGCGAAAGACTAGCTGTGAAATTTCTAAATCTTTAGATTTTCAATCTTTTTTTATTAACCATCTTAAAGAAAATGCCCTGCTCTATAAAGCCTGGGAAAACTATTGTTCAATATCTTATTTGGAACGAATAAGAAGTAAAACTCCGTAAGAGGGGCTGCGACGTGAGCTGCAAAGCAACCCACACAATCTGAAGGTTCTTAACAATCTAGGAGTGGTCCCTTATAAATAATACCGCTCCACCATAATCTACAAACCATGGGCAAACAAGGTTTAAAAGTGGTTCAAATTTGGTGCATTGTTAGCCTTTTTATACGCCTATGTTTTTGTTGCAGGACTTATGGGTTACCCTGTAGAGTCATTGTTATTAGTTATTTCGGTACCTAGCCAGCTGGTGTCCACATCGAGGTTGTACACGGTCGGAGAACAGTCACACAAAAAGGATTCGCGCAGAACTACATAGGAAATGAAGGGGACTCTGGTGTCTGCCTTGTCTGATAGGATGCAGGAACAGTCCACGAATTATCGTTCTCTTGAATGACAATTCCGCACTTATTTTTCAGCATTCTGCAGAAATAAGTAAGGTAATTCATCAAATTCAGCTTTCGTTGACATTGAAGTCTACTGCGTCAAACATGCACCGGGTGATCTGCAACAATATATCATTATCATTTCGCGAACATCAATTTGCTCCCGCCAAAACACCATATATAAGCACCACGACTCATTCGTGAGGTTGATTCTAGTTCGTCTAATAAAATACCCTTCAAATCGACCTCCTCTCCAACAAACGTATTCTTTTTCCAAGCTCTGAAGATAATCTGGTGAAAGCTGGTTTATTTTGCTGTCCTCGCGTTGTTAATGGTAAATTGTTAACGTCACATTGGGCTGTACAAAGCTATGAGCTAGAGTTGTTGTCCTGTTGAATTTGCGACACAAAACCTAATTTTCCTGCTTTTCCTCGCAATTTTTTTACGAAATTAAACTACTTGCCGAAAATTTAACGAAGATTTTCCATTCCTCATCCATTTCCTCCCAGCTTCGAGTGTCTGGTGATCCAGCATGGTCCATCTCGAAGGATAGTTGTGTCTCGAATATCGGATCCTGTCTCTACTTTTCTTAGGAAGGAGATCTGTATAGGATCTGTAGAGCTTAATCTGTAGAGCAAAATGGCGTTTAAAGAAACAAATGAGAAATGAAAGCTTTTCACATTATACAAATTTTTGAACAAATTACTTTTTCCAATGTTCAAAAAGCCAACTTTTGCTGTAAACTTTTGTGCAGAACTGATTTTGTATCACTTTTAACTCAATAAGTGTTCTGTTCCCTTTTTGCTTGTCTACTATGTGGTTTGTTTACTATGAAAATTATTTTTATTTGTCTTTTGCTGTAGTTTGCGGAACTAGTAAGAGAGTGAGGTTAGGGAGGAACCCCTCCTGACGAAGCCCGTCACCAGTCGCCGGCGACGGAAAGAGTGATCGGTCTGGTTGTCGAATCGAAGGTCTGTGGCATCGTTATCTCAGGTAGCGTTCAGGAATATGTGCACTCTTCTACTCCACGAGTGTCTTCTACTTTTCCAGGCTCTGAAGAAGGCGACGACGCCGAAACGTCAGCCGCCGCAATAACGTTAATCACAGTCTTGGTCAATTGATAAACGATCTCGTGTATAGATTCACCGCCTTATTCCAAAATTTACTAGAAACAGTTCCTAAAGAAAATTTTCCGTTAAGAAAAATTTAACGCCCAGAGCTTCTAGACTCCTAATTGGTACCTCAAAAAGTCGATGGAGAGACGTAAAGCTTGCTCGTTGAGCGCGCGCATTTAACACTAACCATTAATAGGAGCACCAACCACAAATTATCTCTAAAAACATGCAATTCAGAGCGCGTAATTACCTACTTCATATTGAACAGTGTGATGCTGAAAGTTATAGGAAGTGGCAGGAGAGCGAGCCACAAAAATGAGCTGTTTGCTGATTTTTCGCTAGAAACGCAACCTCCAGTCACAGAACACACGTTTTGAAGGATAGTGGAAGAGATTGAACCATTTTCAGTAACTGTGACGGAAAATGAGGAACTAATTTAGCGCGTTGGCTAAACTTGGCTACACACTATACAACCTAAAACACAGCCACGATCACTTGCTCCCCTTTCCTTCCGTTCATAGCTCGGATTTCCTTGTGCCATCCAACCCTTTCGACCTTCCTGGACCGGTAACTTGCTACATGTCTAGAAAGCTAAAGCACTAAGTTGCTCAGAGGATGTTCGTCTAATATATGCCATTTTCACGTCAAATTAAACGCTTTTCAAATCAAGTTGGACGCTTTCTAAGCTAGTGTACTTCCGAAATGAAAAGGAACTCTTCCAAATTGAAATAAGTTTTTTTTATTTTAAAAAAGAAACTTTCCGAAAGGGTAAGAATAATTTTTTGTTCAAAGAAAATTCTAGTATATCTTCCTTTGAAGTTTTAATTCTACCCCTCAGCACACAGTTTGAACTTTTATAAAAAAAAATTGAGGAAACATAATGGTTTGAAGCTTCTTTTGAAGAGCAGAAAGGCGGTCATTTTTATCGCGCCAAGAGCGCGCCATACCTTTCTCCAAGGCGTAGCGATTTTTATTTGATTCATAACAGAATGTCGGTTTGCATGGAGCTTGACACGTGTTAACGACACAACAAAAACAACTGTAAACAACACAGATATCTTCACTTTCACTGTTCATGTAGGTGCCATTTACACTATCAATTAAATAAATGTCACGACGAACCTTTTGGGTACCAGGCGCTATATGTTCTTTTATTGCGCTCTTTGCTTGACTCTTTGCTGTACTTAAAATTTATTTACTTTAAAATTTAATTTGTTATTTTTCCTCTGAAAAAAATACCATGAAATCATTACACTTATTTCGGCAGGTAAAGTAAAAAAATTAAAGAAAGTTGTACCTAATTTTCCTTGAACAAAAATCCTTTTCCTGACCATATTATTGTGTCTGTAATTCAATTTGCCTGAAAGCCATTTTGGTTTACAAGAGTTCGCTTTGGTTTGGAATTTTTTAATGTTGGCTTAGAAGAGTGTCCAATTTGATTCGAAAAACGTCCAATTTCATCTGAAAAGTATCCAATTCGACGTGGACATTTTTCATGTCAAATTCCACACTCTTGTAAACAAGCCTGTTGCTTCTCAAACTAGAGTGAAAGCCAGGAAAACAAGCTTTTCATACGTTAAACTATAAACTCTCCAAGATTGATGATACAGTTATTCGTTTTTTTAAAGATTAGCTGCTCGAATGAGTGTAATAAATTTATTTCATGTAATAGTATCGCCTCGTTGTTTCCAACACGGCAAATTTACGGTGTTTAACAAGTGTAAACCGTGTAATACCACACGTTTCCGGAGTTAAAGCTCATGATCGTTCGTTGAACACCGAGTTAATTTTAGGTTCTGCTTGGAAGGGAGAACTTCACTGATCTGTAGCCGGCGGTAAAGAAATCCGTGCATATGAAGAGGTGATTTTTAGTCGGCGACTGGCAATCGAGCTCATCGAGGCGCCGGCTTGTTGTACTGATTCAGCAGGTAATTATTTCCTGACGCCTGATGAAGTTCGCATCACTGATGAGGTAATTTCACAACCGCCGTCCACGCTCGCTCGCCATCCGCAGCGCTTAATCACCTCTCGATAAAGCGATTCATGGCCTGGCCCATTACACAATCGCATCTGCTTCTTCTAGGCTTCACTGCTAGAAGACCAGGTGGTAGCGAATCACATGTGTAGTGGCGAATCCACTCCAGTCGCGAGTCTCCATTTGTATTCGAGAGACCTGCACTGTAAGCTCGAAGGGTGTCATCTTGCTTCGTCGCGTTGGACGTTGCCAGGCTGCGAATGCTGTCATAATCAAGAGCAGAAGAGGTCTCTCGAATGCAATGGTCTCTCGAACTTCCCAACATCTCGTCAGATTGCCTGCCTTGAGGCGAGAGAACGAACGACGACGTGGGATAGGCAGCAGCAGTGCCAGATACGGAATGATCAAAGGGCGACTGTTTCCAATCTAATAGGCACTTGTCCAAGAGATGCATTGTGCAATCTTCAACTAACTTTTTATAATCACCCGTCCAGTATCTATCCAACTTTCCGGTTCGGAGGTCTAAACCCTTCCCTGGCATGTGCAGGTAGTGTAAACACGAAAAGGTATGCACCCAATCATTGGAGAGGAGTTGACTAGCGTACCTTATGTTGGCACGACTTACCAAAGCCGGTCGAACGAAAATGCGCAGAAGGAAGGTCTTGTATGCAGCATGGGCTGTTTGTCGGATTCAGCTGCTGTCATCAGTTGACACTTAACCACACCGTCTGCAGCACTGCAGGTGTTTGACTACAGATTTTACCGGAGTTTCTTCGAAAACAGGCTTTTTGCAACAGAGTGAATTTACAAGACTTCCATTAACATATAGTGCGAAGCAGTACTACTAAGAAGGTGCTCCATTCTCGACATGGCAGCCTAAACGGTAATAGTGAATGAGTAGCAACTATTAGAAAGAAAGTATATGCAGAAAACTTCACAATGTTCCAGATTTTTTCTAGAAAGTTCTGAAGATTTCAACATAAGTGCTATATAAAGACACTATCCTGCTGTATCTGCATATCCAGCTCCGTCTTCCTTGCCTATTTCACTGTACGATGTCCGAACTGTCTACCCATACGTCTGGACATATGCACTCAACTGCTCTCCCGAAATCGCACCTTCAACTGGCTGAACACTATTGTCACAGGAGACGAAGAATTGGTCCTCTTCGTCAACCATGCTCGTAAATGGGCGTGGTGCCAGCGGGATGAGGTGCTGAACTCTTTCGTAAAAGGTGAAATTCATGCGAGGAAAGTCATGCTGAGCGTCTGATGGGGAGTTTATGGGATCCACCATTTCGAGCTGCTGCCTGACAGCATGACTGTCACTGCCGAGGTCTGCGCTATCAAACTGCAGAGATCGGCCGACAAGATGCGCAAGGAACAGCTCAGGCTCGACAAAGTTCGCTTGCTGCACGATAACGCACGCCCACACTTCGCGAAGACGACTTCTCAGAGAATCCTGGAACTCGGATGGGAAGTTCTGCCGCATCCATCGCACAGCCCAGATCTGGCCCCAAGTGACTACCACCTTTTTCGATCACTTCGGCATCATCTGGAAGGGAAGTGTTTGAAGACCGTGACCACCTCGAAAATGACCTCCGAGCTTTTTCGCCTCCAAGTCGCCGGATTTCTGCGCCAGAGGAATTCGAAGTCTTGTGGAACGTGGACGGAGAGTAGTCGATGTTGACGGAAATTATTTGGTCGATTAATAAAATGTTGATAAAAATGGTGTTATTTTGAAAAAATTGTCGTATTTCTCCAGATACTTTCTGGACACCCTAATAATTTTGAAAATTCCATGTCTTTGAAAAATAGTGATCTCAAATTTAATTGTCTTGATAGGGCGCGTGATAGTGTAGTTTGACCAGGCGTAAGTGACGCGATCACTCTCAATTGAGGTTCCTGGTTCGGATCTCCCGAACTGTGTTTGTGTCTAACCAACAACATAAACCGGAGTCTAACCTAGGTGACTACTATTACTTAGCCTAGAAAACTGTCTGAACCTACGTTTTGCTTTTATTCTAGTTTCTTGCATGTTTGGATTTCCCTAAGCTAACTAAGAAATACATCCCTCCGCGATCGGTGGATTGATATCCAAGGAAGAAGAAAACACTGACTTGTTTATCGACTGGCCGCCACAAATCACTGTATAGGGCAAATAGTAGGCCCTCAATTTGTCTTCTCCTAGAAGGAGTTGATTCAACGCCGTTCTTCAACCTTGGTTTTTTGATTAGTTTTGCTTATTTTGAAGTGTGTAATGATCACTGATGTTCGAGTGACTAATAATGGAAAGCAGATTGATTAATGAGGAAACAACCAAAATTACTGTAAACCATTTAAAGTTTTCAAGTTTTTTTAAGGGATTCGTTCTGTGCTTCTAATCTGCACCTGTTTTTTCGGGAACTGATATTGACGCTGGTTTGCGCTCGATATTTACCGTATCTAGGATGCGAAACTACGCAGACCTGGAGGCTTCGCGGATTATTTCCCGACAACTCTCATCGGAAGCAATCAGCATGCAATTCTCAGGCTCCGATATCGCCTCTATAGACACCTGATGAAGGTATTCCACGAGTGTCACGGAACAGACTGGGAGATGCGGAGAAAATTTTGTGGTTCAGATGGTCTGAAAAATGAATTTAGAAGCTCCACTCAAGGGCTGTTACGAAAAAACGATCTTCCATTTATTTTTATTTAAAAAAGCGACTGAGTACGATTAGAAGGACAAAAGACGAAATGAATAGTTCTTCAAAAAAATTCATGTTTAGCAAAAATTCCTCAAAAACCTGATAACGCGGATGTGATACGAACGGTACATCGCAGCTCATCACCGCAGATTTCACCTGCAGTTTCGTGCAAGCAATTTAATTTTCCGACTTCAGAAAGTAGTGTCGCTCTGCTGTGACGTTTTCTTGAACAAGTTGAGCATTTGCTGATGCGTCGTCCTACTTATAGTTGTTTTTTAAACTACCGGAAGTTCCTCAAACTGTGGACAATTGCGTTCTTAGTTTGGGACCTTGACATTATACAGGGTGTCTCTAAAAATGTGTACACTGTTTGAAAGGTGATAACTTTGCTCATAGTAAACTACTGGAGAAGTTAAAAGCTTATATATAAAGATCAAGAAAATACAAATTTTCTGACATATGAGCGGCATGGAATGCGCCATGCATTACACATACCTTGCACCTTGCAAAAAATGAAGGGTACTCTGAAAAATAAAGGTGCTATGTGAAGGGTTTAACATTACTGCTAATAAAGCTTTTGAACAAACATGAAATTTTTACCAAAACACAGAGTAACGTGGTTCTGTAACGTCAGAATTGCGCCATGCCCTCACTTGAAACCTTGCATTCCAGACTCGATCTATTGTGCATGGACCGAATGCCTGTTACAGTCTTGTTGCTACTTGGTCACACCTGTGCTTTGCTTCTTTAAACGTTTTACGTCGTTGAGTAGCTGCAGTATGCCAATTAACCTCTCCATTCAGCTTATATGTTGCTTCATTCGTCCACAGAATGCGTCTGGTAAAATGCGGCTCCTGCTCACATTTAAATCGTGCAATCGTCAACAAACTCGCATGTAACGCGTCTTTCACGAGGTTGTCAAGTTCACCACGTTAAAAAAAGCACGGCAGAGGTCAATGTGACCAAGTAGCAACACGATTGTAGCAACCCATGCACAATCAATCGAGTCTGGAAAGCAAGGTTTCAGGCAGGAGCATGGCGCAATCTTGACTATTTGCACGCCACTATAATCCCGTCACCCTGCGCTTTTATGAGTGTCTTAAAAAATCTACAAATGCTTTACTAGCAGCAATGTTACAACCCTTTACATAACACCTTTTTTTTAGAATACTCTTTATTTTTCGCAAGCTATAATGTGTAATTGAGTTTTAAACTTCAAAATAAAAACAAATTAATCAAAACGGCTAACTACTTTTGAAGAAATTATAACATGTATTCAAGCAAAACACAATCAATCGAGTGTAAAATGGAGAATTTCAGACGAGTGCATGGCGCATTCCATGCCTATCATATATCAGAAAATTTTTGTTTTCTTAAGCTTTTATGAGAGCTTTTAACCCCACTTTAGTACGTTTACTGTGAACAAAGTTATCACCTTTTAAACAGTGTATACATTTTTTGAGACACCCTGTACATTCCATTTTCACGTCAAATTGGACTTAACACCGTTTTTCAGATCAATCTGAACATATTATAAATTGAAGTTGGCTTCTTCCACATTAAACTGAATTTTCTTAAAAAGTAAGATTATTTTTAAGGAAAATTTTTGTAGTATAACTTTCTTGGAAGTTTCAATTCACTAACACAACAAGTGAACCCATTGTTCAAAATTTTGTACAATCTTAATTTTCCGACTAAAAAAAACAACGGTTTAAGACTTGTTTTAGATACAAAAAAGCCGAGCATTTTTTGTTTAGATAAAGAAAAAGTTGCGCCACACCCTCGTCCAAGAGGTTTCCATTTTCAATGGAATGATAGCAAAATTTATGTTTGTATGATGCTGCATACCTCTAAATGATACAACAAATACAAATGTAGAAAAAAACATATCCTAAACTTTGGTGCTCTATGCAAGCAGCATCTACACTATAAATCATATAAATATCGCGTCGAATTTTTCGAGTGCATGGCGCCACCTTTTTAGTGCACAAAATGATTGCTACTTTGTTGCGCTTCAAAGCAAAACCAATTCATTAATTCTTCTCAAAAAATAGCATTTTATGGAACTATTTCATTCATTTCAACAGTTGAACTCAAAAATTTCAAGAAAGGCTTTACCAAATTTTCCTCAAGCAAAAAAGTATTCTAGCTAGCTTAGGCAGTTCGCAGTTTAACCAGCAAAATGCTTTTTTAATTTGGAAGAAATTCTCTTTGAGAAAAAACAAGTATGTTTAGAAGGGAGTCCAACCTGACCTGAAAATTGTGCGTACATTTCAAACCAAATGGGACACATTTCAAACTGACTAGGCTACTATTCTAAGCATGCTGACATGTTTACAATCATGGTGAACATCATCCAAAGCAAGACGAGCGTTCTTCACATTCAACTAGAGACACTTCGAGAAGATAATAATTTCTTGTCAATGGAAAATTCGGTTTATTTTAAATTTTCAAATTTGCTGGGCCCAACAACTGAATGAGTGTAACACATTATTTGAAATTTTATAAAAATTTGATTTTTGGATGAACAAACTTGTGTTGGAGTGTAAGGAGCAGAAATCGTGAAAAAGAACCGGTGGAGCTCCTTGTGATTTTCGTTTGATTGATAGTGTAAATGCTGGGTTCTAGGAACAATAAAGTAAAAAACATGTGTTGTCTACAATTGCATTTGCCCTACCGTTTACATGTGGCCACTTCAGAAGTTCAATGAAAAACAGGTTTGTCGACCGAAATTAGCATCGATAATTGCGATCTTCTTAGCAGAATACCATATTTCTCTTTCGATGGGGCTCTACATCGCACAGGTAAAGAGCAAAAGTGGTATTATGAACCGTGAACTGATGTGAGGGCGTACCTATAGACACGACGCCTGTTGAACGTCGTCGGTGAGATGTCTTCTCAACCCGGACACCCTTTGGGCGACACGACGTGAGTGACACCTCGTCTGAGCCTGGACTCCTGTTACTCGACGTCTATGAAAGGCCAGATAGACCGACGGAAGGACGGATGAACAGACGGACGAACAGACGGGCGTAAGACACAACCGGTTACTCTTCTACATAGAGTAAGATAGTAAACCCGCTGGACACTGTTTGCGAAGTGAAAAATAAAATCACTGCTCAAGCAAAAGGTGGTGATAAGCAGAGCGTTTTCGAAGAACGTAACCAGTGTAGCTCATTTTTAGGATGCTGTTGTGGAATTAGAGGATCTCAAGCGGTTAGCCGTTGTACCTTTTCATAGATGCGAGTGTGAAGGCACCAGGAGCGAACATGCTGCTTTGACTCACCACTCTCTCTCTCTCTCTCTCTCTCTCTCTCTCTCTCTTGATCTTGTTGGAGAGCTTCACCCACTCCGTCACTTTGATACCTAATCGCTCTTTGGCAAATTGGTTAACATCTATCATATTGGGTAGGGAGCACTTCTCTCCATCACTTTGACAACGGTGGTAAATGAACTATTTAACAAAAGCACGACACGGGGACCTATCTTAATCGGGACAGTTGGGATACGTAGACTAAAGGGAAAAGGGAATAGATTTGTGAGGCGCGCTTGGAGCACGTTTTCCCTCACATGAGCGTTTAGTGCTCTTCGAGTGCAGGATCAGGCAAGGTTAGGAACTCCGGAATGTGGTTCATCCAGCTACTCATGCCAAAATTTCTAGCGCTAATCGTAAGTAGCTCCGGGGAGGGGTAGCTGATTTGTGGCTGCCGATATTTACTCGTTCTTGCGGAACCCACCTCCGTCCTCGTAGATGGAGGTGGGTTCCGCTGGAGGAGGGTCTTAGGCAGGCTATGGTCAACCGACAAGACCGGGAGTTTCCGGCCATGTATTTAACGTCAACAGATATTGAAGAACAGACCTCACAAAGCGGTGCAGTGCTCATGTGAGTGGAGCTATGGCCGCTAAAATCAGATCGGAATAGATTTTTTTGTGTCGGGGCGCCATGTATGGAAACTGCTTTCGTCCCTCAGAGGAAGTCCGCAGCTGGATTCTGCGCTCTTCGAGCGCAAAAGCAGACTAGGGAAGGGGCTCCAGGGTGGGTGCCATCCAAGCTGCTCGTGTGGAAACTGCTTTCGTCACTCAGGGGGAAGTCGGCAGCCGGGTTCCTTAGAAGCATACAGCTGGAAAATGGGCAGAAAACGCCCGAAAATTGTGTAGACGATAAAACCCCTGGACTCCATCCAGCCAGTTGAATGAAATGCAAAAACGCCACCATGATTAGGAACCGAACCACCGATCTCCAAGGCTAAACCCGCCCCTCTGCCCACTGCGTCACGACCCGTCCGGCACCCGGTCCACTGCGGGCACACAAGAGACCAATGCGCATCGATCGAATGCCAACGTCGGCGCTGACGCAACTCACGTGTGCATTGGCGTCGAACAAGTGTTCCCCTACACCATTTGCGCTATATTATACCTCCGTCTATTCCGATCTGATTCTAGAGGTTTTAGCAATTCCCGTACTCTTGTAGGACGACGTTACCATACCTCTGGTACGGATGATGACTTAGCGTTACCTCTGAGTTCGAAATTAATAAGACTGAAGAGAACCAGATAATGTTCTTTATGTGGGAACAGAGGAATAGGGGTGGAGCCACCTGGAAGGGTAAATATCTTCCTGACGCCCAAGGACCACCGTAAACGCATATCATCACATTTTAAAGGATATACAACAACCTCCACTATAATGTCGTGTTTCAGATGAGTTTGTTCGCTACAATACTTTTGTTTACAATTGTCTTGTCATCACTACCAATTATGTTAACAACATGTAAACAACATAAACCGAAAAAGGGCATCAAACCCACTGAAGGGCCTGAATTTATTGTAAGTTTCTTTATGCAGTTCACAGAAGTCGTACAGAAAGGTGTATTTGTTGTACAGAATCCTGAAGATGAAAGGAACGACACCTACTATGGGCTCAAAAGTTCGCTTTTGTTTCCGGATCGCGAGAAGGGGCGAGTAAATAGGTCCGCTTTCGAGGAGGAGAAGAAAAGGGAGCAAGGCAAGAACATGCAGACAATATATGGTATTGAATTCTGTTAGTCTAAATTTCAGAAAACGAATTACGAGATCATCCTGCTCAAACACCACGCAATGCAGAAGAAATCGCAACCCCGAGGAACCAAAGTCCAAATGTTGATACCAACAAATAAATAATGTCTTTAGTGTGCAAGCTGTTCCAAAGTTTTTGACCACTTTAAACCCTTCGCACACTTTTATGGAAAAGCGGCAGCCCTTTCCTTGACCGTAGGGCAAGGGCGAAGACCTTGCTGCTGGCGGAGGATGACTGCGAGCGATGCATTGCCGCAGCCGCAATCTTTTGCGACAAGACGTTAGGTGGCGGCGACAGCGCTGCAAGTGCGGCAGCGGCAATAATGATTCCCATCTCCATCGCCGCTGATTTGCTGCCACATCGTTCTGTCTGAACGTTAGACAGAACACCGTTGTGTAGAGAAGACCATCATGTTAGAAAACTTCGGTGCCTACACGCGGCCAAATTTGTTCACATACAATTTCTGGCAGCATCCCCATATTTTCTCGGTTCTCCGACGTGGCGTTTGCTGTCTACCACATCCTGCTAAACAAAGATTTATCTACAGATCGAGAAAGGCGGGCCATATTTCGTTCTACACTCGTGTATCTGTTCTTTTGCACTCCTCCGCAGTACGTAGTCAAATCGTCACGGAATAACCAACCAACTAGAATTGCACCATTTTACAATTCCACTATCCTATCCTATCCTATCCTATCCTATTAAATATAAAGGAGATAGCGGTCGTCCGTCCGTCCGTCTGTCCGTCCGTCCGTCTGCTCATCCGTCTGGCCTTTCCTAGAAGTTTGCTAGTATGCCATCGTCGTCAGTCACTCCCTCGGATGCCAACGTTCCAGCTACGGGCGGACAGACCATGCATCAGATTCACAACAACTCCGACCAGAGCATGATGTTCAAGGTGAAGCTCAGCAACACCGACGACTATCGCGTCTCTCCGGTCTTCGGCTTCGTCGACGCGTCGTCCAACGCCAACATTGAAGTCATACGCAGGAGCGGAGCACCGAGGAATGACCGTATGGTGGTCCAACTCGTCCCGGCGCCGCAGGACGCCACCGACGCCCGAGCTGCATTCGGACAAGTGCAAAATGTGCCCAATGAGGACATGTTCACCGTCAATCTCAATGCCTCGTAGGTGACGAGAAATAAAGATCACTAGCACAAAAAAAAGTCGAGTAGCAGGCGTCCGTGTTCAGACGAGGTGCCACTCACGCAGTGTCGAGACCTTCTGAAGAAGTGTCACCGATGTCGCGCAAAGAGCGTTCGAGTTCAAAAGACGCCAGTGACGTTGCTCAGCAGGCGCCCGGGTTTAGAAGATGTGGCACCGACGTCGTGCAACAGGCGTTCGGATTCAGAAGGCATGTCAGCGATGTCGCGCATTAGGTGTTTGGGCTCAGGATTGGTGCCAACGTCGCGTAATGTGTCAGAAGACCTCTGACACATTACGCGACGGGTCAGAAGACACATGTCGTCGAAGTCATGCAAGGGGTGTCTGGGCTCAGAAGAGGTGCAATGGATGTTATGCAAAAGGTGCTTCGGTTTAAAAGGGGTGTCACCGGTGTCATGCAAGCGGTGTTTGGGTTCAGAAGAGGTGTCACCTATGTCGCGCAAGGGGTGCCTGGATTTCGAACACGTGCAATGGGAGAGCACTAGAGGGGAGACCACTAAGCGGGGTCCAGTGAAAGGTGGAGGACCAGCAAAGGAAGGAAGGGATACCAGTAAGGGTAGAACCTTTAATGGGAGCCAGTGAAGGGAGACTAATAAGGAATACCTAAGATGAGGGTTGTGGAGGGGGGGGGGGGGAGAAGTGAACGGGAATCAGTGGAGTGGGAGGATCCTATGAAGGGAGAACCGGTAAAGGGGAACCATTAAATGAGGACCAGTGAAGAGGGGACCAGTGAAGGTGGACCAGTAATGGCGGCCAGTGAAGGAGGAGGGACTAGTAAAGGAGATCAGTGAAGGTGAGACCAGTAATGGGGGAGCTGTGAAGGGGGAGGGGGGTGCGGGCAGTAAAGGAGGGACCGGTAAAGAGGACCATTAATGGGAACCAGTGAAGGGACCAATAAAGGGTACCACATAGGTGAGGGAGGGGGACAGTAAGTGGGTGGGGGCAAAAAGCGGGACACTGAATGGGAACCAGTGAAGTGGGTGAGTCCTTTGAAGGGGTGGGGAAGGGGGCGGTAAAGGAAGAACCAGTGAAGGTGGAATGAGGGCCAGGAATGAGGGCCAATAAGGGGCTGCCAAAAGAGGGGGGAGGGGAGCCAATGAAGGTGGACCAGTAATAGGAAGGGAATCAGTGGAAGGAACCCATAAGGGCGAACCAGTACTTTTTCTCACTATCGTCCAACATGTGTGTGGCAGGAACGTCATACAACGCCGTCTAGATCAAGAAGATGTGCCACAGGTCAAACATTGCGAAGCGTGCGTTGGATTTTCAGATGACCTTTGAAAGGCAGCGAGCGTGTGCATGTACATGCCTCTCACTCTCACTACTGACTGATGCTCACTACGTTTTTCTGCCTGTCTCTGGCTGCACATGGGTAAGGGGGTATTGTGTACTGTCGGGGGTAGGGAGAATGACCTCGGGAATGGGAGGATTGTTATTGCCGTCGGATATTTAGCGGTATAGAGCTTTCACAAGATTATCACAATCTGTTCTTCACCACGTAGAGAATGTATACTTCGGAGAATAAATCGCTAGACCGCTGAACGTCTGGTCAAAAAGAAATGCAGCAAATAACACTGAGCTGGTTCGTCTGCTGTCTCGACCTCCATCAAATATACTGTGCGTGTAAACTCACAGCATAGTTAGGAGGATTCTATGACGCAATGTAAATTTATTTCTGCTATTGTCGGGCTAGCATGCTTATACACCTCTAACGATAAGCCCTATACAGGATATAATTACTTAGCTAAAGATGAGTAAGAAATACCATCACTCTCGGAGGACCATTAGAAAGGTAAGAAGAGACTGCGACACAAGTTGGGTATAATGAAAGCAGCCAAGATGACAGGCCATATAGAATAAATAAAGGATGGCACTACACGGTTGACTCTCTCCATTGCTGTTCATAAATCGAGAGTGATTTTTATGGAGTCCGGGTGAGTCCGCTGCACCGGTGCTAGAACACATGCGGCCCTCAACCCAAGGCGCAATCAGAGTGGGGGTCTTACCCATGCTCTTACATTACTAGCCATGATAAGGTTAGGCCCTTGTTGCCCCGACTAACGCACACCCCATGCCAATGCGGATGTTGTTTAGGCCCTTCCCGTGACTGCTCCTGCGCTGGCCCCTGACGACCCTCGCCCACTTCACATCACTCACGTGATACAATTGAACCAACCGACCTTCTGCAGTATGTACTACTGCGCTCACAATAAACCTTCTCCCACTCTCTAGTCATATGACAGAGCGTAATATCTTCTACGGGTCGTCCCCAATCGCAAACCGCAGATCCTTCCTGGCTCCTATCCTGGAGCCTGCGCTCACGAGAGCGGTGGCTCGCTCGGTCTCTGCGATTACTTCCTGACTGATTTTCCTGCGCGTCCTGTCCTGGTCATCCCGAAAACCTGAGCGGCTGGTCGAGTGGATGTTCCGTGGAGTGGAGACTGCGCTGACGATGGAGTACCGAAGCGAAGAATGGACCGACCGTTCGCTGCGACGAGAAAGCCGATGACTGCTGGGCGCGGGCGGGGAGCGGTTCATACTCCGTCGCGGCGCATGGGCGCGACCGTACGCCCTCTGCTTCGGGATATGGGCGCCTCCAAGCGAGTGTGTCCTTGAAGAGTCGTGATGGAGCGTGGCGAACACCACGACAGGAACGGTACAATGGCGACACGGCGCAGTAAAGGTAACTTAATCCATTCCTGCTGTACGTGCCGCTTTGCCACCCAAAGTGCACTTCAGTCAGATCACGGAGAGGGAAAATTTAAGGAGACTTCCAATTAGCACTACCAGTGCAGCGCATAAATACGGTTTTTAAAATAAATTATCGGGCTTTCATGCAGTTATAGAATTAGCGTTCAGCGACGTTCGACTCGGGCGAGTGTGTTGCGTTTTGGATTTCTGTATGTCACCCTCAAGCAAAGAGTGTGAAGGAAGGCGCAGCAAGAGAGACGAAGGTGACGAATCACGTCTGCATTTCGAGGCTACGACTTTTGTCGCTCTCCGCTTGTCGCAGGTGTGTAGAAACCTTAACCTATTAGTTAGTTTTTCTGCCCTTTACTGAAGGCATATTTACCACTTGCCACATACGTCTGCGAGATATGCATAAAGATAAGGCAATTGCGGCTTAGGGGAGAACACACGGTAGAGTCCATTTCTAGGATGCAGTTGTACGGTTAGAGGTTTTCAATCGGTGAGCCGTTGACTGCTATTGTGCTAAACCGTGCATTCTATCAGTCTGTATTTTTGGACGTCAAGACAGGAGTCGCTCGGTTCGACTAAATTCGCTCATATATAAACCGAACTAGACAAGGTCGTCATTCACGTTGAGACTATTTCCAACACGCGTCTTTACGCACGAGGGGCGGTCTTTATGTACGAATGGTCACCGCGCCCGCGACGGCGACTGCCGCGTGCGCGATGAGCTCCGCTGCGGTCGTGTGAGCTGTACTTCATGACCTGCTGCAGACGCTAGGTTTCAGTTGTTGATATCCCTTTCGGGTGTTGCAGGAGTTGCCGGAAAACATGCTCTGATTCAGAAATTGAGTTCGAGTTATAAAACTAAACAACGGTCTAAGGCTCAATTTTATATGATGCTTCTTCAGGAAAAGCTGGAAATATTACACACTATAGCAGTGAAACGGACTTTGCATACAATTTCTAACACTTGATGTGCAAGTTTTGAGACAGGTCTAGATATCACTGGCCGCTAAAGTCACCCAATTGCGACGTCTACTGCCGCGCTCGCCGCGGTATCCGCCGCGTCCGCGGCGACCATTCGTACATAATGTCCCGCAGCCCTTTACGCACAAGCCTCCGTGACGTCACTAATGTTACTGACACAAGTCCTATACATGCCTTAATACGCAAACTACACGTGTGGTTCTGGGATCAGTATGAACGTACAGAGCTACCTGAATTTGGTGGGTGCAGTATTTTGATGGTATCCCTACCTCAGACAAACCTCGGGAACGACCGCCGGCAGATCCGCCCACTTTTCGATTTGGCAGACAAAGGGGGGAACTCCGGCGGGGGCGTGTCCCCAGCCTTCGGCCGGCCATCGGCGCGCATCGACGCGGAATGTGGACCGCCGGGCGGTCCGCCCACTTTTGGGCTTGCTGGACAAAGGGGGGAACTCCGGCGGGGGTGTCGGTCCCGGCTGGATTCAGGAAAATTCAGGAAAACGGCTACCGCGGGATCGCTGTGGTCGACCGCCGGTCGATGCCAAAAGGCGGACTTCCCGCGACCGGCTGGCGGTTCACAACGGGTGGCTGGCGGTCCACAACGCTCGCCGGCGCCCAAATCGATCGGCCGCACGCGCGTCGCGGCGCGCGAGGCGTCGCTGCCCGGGGTCGACCGCCGGTCGAAGCCAAACGGCGGAGCTCTGGCGGGTGGCTGGCGGTTCACAACGCTCGCCGGCGCCCAAATCGATCGGCCGCACGCGCGTCGCGGCGCGCGAGGCGTCGCTGCCCGGGGTCGACCGCCGGTCGAAGCCAAACGGCGGAGCTCTGGCGGGTGGCTGGCGGTTCACAACGCTCGCCGGCGCGCAAATCGATCGGCCGCACGCGCGTCGCGGCGCGCGAGGCGGCGCTGCCCGGGGTCGACCGCCGGCCGAAGCCCTGGGCGGGCAAACGGCGGAGCTCCGGCGGGTGCCTGGCGGCTCACAACGCTCGCCGGCGCCCAAATCGATCGGCCGCACGCGCGTCCGGCGCGCGAGGCGGCGAGCGCGTGATTCAATTGTTTGAGCGCCACCGAGCGGTCGGCGCTCACAGTTCGCTTCCGTTCGGCGCCCCTTCGATTTTTTTCGTGGCACAAGTTCTTAAGAGCTCAGCAAACCGAAGAGATCTTCGGTTTGCTGAGCTCGTCGTCTGTTGAATGTGCCTGGGTGCGATGAGAAGAAGCTGCTAAGGCGCAAATAGGGTCGAAGGGAGGGAGGGGGGGGGGCTTACCGCATACTCAGTGCTGTTGGTTTTACGCCTTGGAGGGAATCACGTGTATGTGAAGTTACATCGGAATGGCCTAACTCAGTGCACCGCAGGAGTAGAACACACCATTGCTGTAAAAAAAATCCGGTTGCAGCCCTGTCCTACAAGGTGACCCCCCACCCGATCTTATTTGCGCCTTAGCAACTTGTTCTCATCGAACCAAACTCTCAGAATGTTCAGCTCGATTTTAATTGCTATCAATCGTCTTGTTTTAGAATGTTCAGCTCGATTTTTAATTGCTATCAATCGTCTTGTTTTAGATTGTTCAGCTCGATTTTAATTGCTACCAATCGTCTTGTTTTAGATTGTTCAGCTCGATTTTAATTGCTACCAATCGTCTTGTTTTAGATGAGCATTAAGTCCGACTGACCTGGCAGGTCCTAATCATAACGAATACTAAGCTAAGCGAGATCGCGCAGTGTATTCGACTAGCTCGCCGCGATATTTAATTCGATTGATAACAAGAAGATTTTCTGCGTGAAGTATCACTTGTAAAGGGGACAAGAAAAACTGTTATAGGAAGACATATTCTCACTTCTTGTTTCAAGCAAACAGCGTGTACTCACAAGCTGTTGTTCTAGGACAAGGCGATGCTGTTTTCACTACACCACCTTTAGCTGTTCCCTCACTACTTGTGCGTGAATTTGCGTGTGGCTGGTGCAGTTGCGTCGTCTCTTTTTTCTTCATACCTTATCACATGCCGAGTTGGTTATTGTTTTCCACTGCTTGCTTGCCTCTCCATTAGGAACCAGTAGAGATTTCTTCTCACGTATAGTATAGTATAGTAGATCTATCTATCTTATAGTAGATCTTGCGGATCCTAATCTTCTTGTTCTTCCACTAGCTGTTGGTCTTCGTCAATTTCAAGGTGACGTGATTCGTGATTCCTTTACTATGCTGACCATCGTTCGGCCAGCTTGATTTCTTCCCTCGAAGGTTTCGAGGTTTCCTAAAGTTCGGAGAAGTTTGGGTATCTTCTTGGGGCGCGCGATTCTCATCGGGGCGCGTCATTGTCTGATGAAACTAATACTGTCCGTCCGGTCACAAAATGCGCTTGAAACTGGAGTTATGCAGCTATAGTATATGCTAAGTCCAGCACAGCCGATTCAGCCACCTAAGAGGACCCACAAATCACAGTCTTTCGTTGTCGTTGTGCTTTTTATCTCTTTTACAGTCATCTGGTTCTGAGACTTATATCAAAGCAAAGGGTAAAGAGATTTCTGTGGTGTGTAAGTAGTCAAGATTGCTCCATGCCCCTGCCTTAAACCTTGCATTTCAAACTCGATTGATTGTGCATGGCTAAATGTTGTCACAACCTTGTTACTATTGGCTACATTAATCTGTGCCGTACCTCTTTCAAAATAACTGCATAACTCCAGTTTCGAGCTCATTTTGTGACCAGACGGGCAGTATTAGTTTCATCAGACAATAACGCGCCCCGATGAGAATCGCGGTTCAGCAGACCTCTGATTTCCAGACGACAGGCAAAGATGAGGGAAAGTGTGTATCGATGCCCTATAGCTTTATTTGTGGGATCCGCACACCTCGTTTCTCATTTTAACCACCTCCGACGTCACATCCTGGTCTCTTTTGAAAATGTGAGCAAGATGTTTTTCCCCTTGGTCCATGTATTAGAAATAGAAACAGACTATGAGAGCCTGTAGTGCTGCCCGTATTGTGCGCAGTGCTGCTTCGTGCACTTCGTACTTGTGTATCACTGGTGTTGAACATTTATACATCACCATGCGTGAGGGAAAACGAGACGAAGCAACTGCACCAGGTCTAATAGATGGCACCCAAGGCCCATCTCCAGCTTCTTCACTTCTTCCTACCTTCTCTAAAGGCTCGAGCACACTTCGCTGCCTTTGCTGCGGCAGCAATGATGAAGGATATCATCGAGCTGCTGCCTCCGATATCCTTCATCATTGCTGCCGCAGCAAAGGCCGCGAAGTGTGCTCGAGCCTTGAGTAGTTGACCTGTTTCCTGAGTAGTGGTTTTCACCAACAGATCCGCTACTAATGTTCCATGTGGCATTCAAGAAGTCGTTTGTCGTTTTCGCGTCGTCGTTTTCGCGTCGTCGTTTTCGCGTTGTCGTTTTCGCGTCGTCGTTTTCGCGTCGTCGTTTTCGCAGGATAGTTGTGATGGATAGTGAAGTAAGGGGAATAAGCGGGCTGGTGCCCGCTCTGAGGTTGCACGTGGTCGTGAAACGCTCACATAAGACAGATTTCTGTGGTCTCCTCCGCTGACGGGGAGGAAAGAACAGAAACCGTGGCTTATGTGAGCGTCACTTATCTTCGGAATTCGACTCCCCAATCGGGAAAATTGGTTTGGAAGTAGGTTTTAGTGTTTTTTTATCAGAAGAAAATGGATCTAGATGATTTGAGATGCGGCATTTCACAGAAAAGTCTCCACGATCACATTACCCCTGGTAGTCAGCAGAGCCGTCCACTTCCTAACCAAAATCCACTTAGGAAGTCGAATTCTGGGGAGAACTGCTGTGTGATTTTTTGAAATATAAAGAAATGGACTAAAGTTTCTTTCAAATAGTAGTAAGATGCCAATTTGTTAGCGTTAAAAGAAGAAGATCCATGACGTCGCTATTTTATTCGATTGATACCTTCTTAAACTCTCACCACTCAACACTTCAGTGTTGGTGACGTGAATGGATCCCCCGCGACCACACCGAAGGGAAAAAAAGAACTATCAGAGAGATAAACGGTAGAAATTGTCGTTGATGTCTAGGTTGCACCTGCTTGAGACCTAGGTACAACAACGTGGTCGAGTCGCGTCACAGCGGATAGCAACATGCAACACGCGAACCTCTACTCCTTTGAGTTCTTTTGGGAAGCTCGGTTCCTTCGAGATCATCGCGCAGAAGCTCGCCTCACTCAGTGTCGTCGATTACAAGCACTCAATAAGGTAACAAGTTGCGACTTTTCAAATCCAATTGGACAGTCTCCTGGGGACAATCTTGTAAGGCACTCTATGCAAATTCCGAAATCAAAGTAAACTTCCAAATCTAAATTTTTACAGCTTGAACTAGGGACTCTCTAATATGGTTAGAGCTGTTTTTGTTTTAGGGTAATTTGGCACGACTTCCTCAGAGATTTTTCCACCTCATAAGCTCCGATGAGTGTAATAATTGCATAATAATTGCATGGAATCCGGACCCGAGTACGCGGTGCCCACTCTTTGCCCTCCAACATATGGCCCTGAGGTTTTTCCGGTCATCAGCTGTATCGTTCTATAGGAATCGGTCATCAAGAAGCTTCGAGGCTGCCGAATCGACAGGGAACCTGTGAGGGCCCACACTTATGCGGTTAGCTCCATCCCGACCACCTCAGACTCTCCTGTTGTTAGCAGATATCATTGTTGGAATGGCTGCCACTATAAGCGTATCAATCCTAGTCTCCTACTTCAGCCTTCCACTTAGTCACTGACGATTCTCTTTGGATCGATTCGTTGACCAGTCTCAGTCTCGCACAGGATGCAGTTGCTAGGAAGACCAACAGCTACGTCGTCACAGCGTCTAGAGGAACGCTGCCAGGAGATCGAAGGTTTTCTGTAGAAAACATCAACAGGGTGTGGATTACAGATGTTAAACCACCATTCAAGGTGCCGCCGTTAACAGTGAACACTTTTCTTAACTCCGACAATGGGCTTCATTTCACAGGAGGCCAACTTCGGCGATCTCCTCGTGCGGTGGCAACGCCCAACTCGTCCTGGCCCGACCGACCTCTATGCCCTCATCTTGGATTTTTGCAGACGATATTTCCAGCATGTAAGCGTTGTTGACCTCTGCTGTTTAGTAGTTAACACCCACCCCACACTCACATACCAACATATACTTCTCTTAGGCTTGCGATCCTGAGCGCGAAATCCAAGGTTTCGCTTGTAGACTGACTGGCAAGGCTGGGAAAGACACTGATCTTACAGACCTGCCTGAAGACATTGTCTCCTTCGTCAGTGGTAGGTCCTCTCGGTTGCAATTCGGGATGCGAGGTCTGGATGTATCGAGAAGTACTTAACATTTAGACTTCCTCATGGACGCGTTGGGACTGGGCGACCCTGATATTGATATGCATGAGCGAGACCTGGTCGCCCGACGGAGCCTGTAAGCTTCCATGTCTCTTCGACAGCCACTCAAGTGTTCCACTCCTGCCTTGATCTTAATCACAGAACAGGTTCTGGAATACGCTCGGTAGCAACGACGAGGAGCGGTCAAACCTTTTAAGGCAGCTGAAATTGGCAAAGGTGGAATGGATATCGTTGGCAAGGAAGGCTATTGGACGTGCACTGTGAGTAGTGCTACTCATACCCCACTCCATGTTCTTCACACACTTCTGCTCCGAAAATGTGCATTTAGGACGGACCTACGCAGCTACAACGTCAAATAAGACGGTACGCTCGTCCCGTCAAATGTGAGAAGGACTAATTCTTGTCTATTGCAAACAAGCGATGCACCCCTCATCCACGACTCTTTTCAGAAGCGCAAACGGCCCGCGTTGCACAGCACCGAAAACATCCCAAGTGAATAAAATCGCCGTCATCGCCGATTAACACTGAACCTCTCACGACAATCCTCCTTGAGTTACTTGCAGGGGCCACATCTCAACGATGTCGCGACGAAAAAAGATTTCGAGAATTATCACTCTCACATTAAAGTAGCCAATCTACTTAAGCGTCGCTGTCCAGAGGGTAGCTGCTTTTATTCACCTATAAACAAGGGGAGGTCTATCAAAAAAACCTGAAGTTTCGGCCAAGAGAGCTCAATTCAGTTCGTCTACTCGTTACACATGGATGCGGCCTCTCAGTGCTTAAAGATCTGTTTTTCTGTTTGCTGAATGCGTGATCTCCAGTTCTTGTTGTTTGATCTCCAGTTGTTGTCGATTTTTAGGTATTTAATTATCCCTGTGAAGCCTGTGTTGATTTGTTTGTTTTACTATAACGAAGCCAATAAAACGCTCTAGTTAAGATCTTCTAAGCACAAAAAGTAAAAAGGTGCGAAAACTGAAAAGGGACACGATCCGTGACTTATATCAAAAGTCCGGATCTCAGGATGACTCAGATAAGGGCATTTCCACCAGGCCAGAATTTCGTTGAAAGGGACGAAATCTGAAAAGGGACACCATCCGTGACTTATTTTAAAAGTCCGGGTCTCAGGATGATTCAGATAAGGACACTTTCACCAGGCCACATTTTCATTGAAGGGGCGAAAAGTTCACCGTCGTCCATAACTCGGGTCCATAACTGAAACGTGTGACGCTATGGGCCGCTGGTCAGCAGTGAGAGAAGGTCGTACTGGTCACCAGCTGCAACGATGGTCACTGCACAGCACACATCGGATCCGACGCCGATGACGGATAATTCGGGTCCGTGATTTTCTACAAACCCCCGGTAAAGGGCCCAGTGGGATAACGACATTTTTCAAGTCCCGATCTTGGGGCGATTCGGCAGAGGTGGTTTCAGCAGACTATTTGCTAACGATTCCGATGACTGATTTTAATCTGAAAATCATATCCCATTCGGATATCCTTTAGACGATCCAAAAGTCATCGAAATCGTTAGAAAATAGTCTGCTGAAACCACCTCTGCCGAATCGCCCCAAGATCGGGACTTGAAAAATGTCGTTATCCCGCTGGGCCCTTTACCGGGGGTTTGTAGAAAATCACGGATCCGAATTATCCGTCATCGGCGTCGGATCCGATGTGTGCTGTGCAGTGACCATCGTTGCAGCTGGTGACCAGTACGGCCTCCTCTCACTGCTGACCAGCGGTCCATAACGTCGCACGTTTCAGTTATGGACCCGAGTTATGGACGACGGTGCAACCGGCGGTCCATAACCCGGGTCGGTAAAATTTCGGTAAAATTTCATGTTATGGTCCGCTGGCCAAAAGCCGGTGGACCGCTGATCATATTCCTCCTCGAGGATGAATGGCTCCTCCTCCGCCTGGGTTATGAACCGCTGCTCATGTTCCGGTGGACCGCAGCCCGAACTGCTTGTGAACCGATGAAGAACCGCCGGACCTCCGGTACTTTAGGTAACCGTCTCCGCCCACCTTTGGATACGGACGTCAAGCGGGCTATCAGAATCTCGTCTTTTCGCCGGCGGTCGCTCCCGAGATTTGTCTGAGTAGAGGGCACCATACCATTTATCAACTTGTAAATCATGACTAGATCATATTTTTTCTATTATACGATACGCAAGAGCACGTTAGTTAAGGACCATCTTCCTGGGCAATGTCAAAGGTGCCGTGGTATGCTGTTGTAATTGTAATATATCCGTGAACTCCTATCCAAAATTTCCCAGTGAAGCTGATCCGCGCCAATTCAATTCTAGCTACTTCTCTTTTGCATTAAGACTAAACACAGTGGTACCGTAGTGCAGGTGTAGTACAAGTTCTAGTTCAGTGCAAGTACATAGTACAAGTGCTCAGTCACGCACTTGCTGTTGATGTTGCAGTA